>OY759162.1:600000-962016 GCA_963662125.1 Diplazon laetatorius | reverse complement strand
AAATCAAAGTTTATTTTCGTGGCCGCACGACCCAGACACTTTTGAGAGACCATGTGTGAGCAACATTGTGAGGCGCACGTGTTGACGATCGCGAAAGCGAGAGAGAGAAAAAAATAAGTAGTCGACCGGGGAAACCGGCTCAGTATAAATCGCTGCACTTGACTCGTCGGGGAAAGCGTCGGAAAACTCGTATTCACAATTTTTTAAGAAAAAGTAGGTGAACCTCCGGCGAGATAAAAAAAGAAAAAAAAAAGAAAAAGGGACTAAGTCGACGTTGATAGGGCGTCGAGAAGAAAGTCGTTGGCGTGTCATTCGGGTGCAGCGTGATAACGCGAAAAGTGGAACAACCCGGATGATATTACGTGTCGGAGTTTGCAAATTTTTGTCCTATTTACGAAATTGGACGGTCACGGGGGAAAAAAAAATATAAAAAATAGTGTTAAAATTTCGTGGCGAAAAAAAAATATACGAACACAGTATAAGAGTGTGAAAAAATTCGATCTATTTGGCACAATATCTCGCGAGGACAGGCATAGAAAAAATGAAAAAATAAAGTAAGCCACGACTGTATGAGAGTTCATCGCGTGACGTTCGTTATTCGTCGGATAAAGCTGCAACAGGATTATCGAGAATGAAGAGTCGAAGGGTTTTTCCAATCGCGACGAATGGGGTTAAAAAAAAAAAAAAACAACCAAGTCAGGATTCAGTCTCTCGGGATATCCAATAATCGATTCAATTTGTATAAGAGTATCCGAATGAGAGTAAAAAAAAAAAATGAGAAACAAAAGTGGAACGTATGAACGAGAGCGATAGAGAGAATAAATGGGAGGGAGGATGAGAGGAATTAAAAAAAAAAAAAAAAAAAAAAAACAAAAAACGTATAGCAAAAGTTTAACGAGGGACAGAGCTCACAGTTTCTCCGATACTTCGAGCTCTCGCCCAGTTTCTTCTTCCCCAACTTGTTCGCCAATTTGTTCCATCCTTCGGATCGGCTACTCCGCACAATCGTTCTCTCTTTCCTTTATTTCGACTACGTTTCTGACGTCGCCCGAGCAACGACGTTGAACCGTCGGATTTGCGAATTTTCCTTTAACTCGGGCAGTCGCGAAACGACGAGGTTACTCTCTCGCGCTCAGGCAATTCAGAAAACGCTTCGATGGACCGGAGAATGTCGAAAGTCGGTTAAAATTCCACGATGCAGTTGCAATTAATTACGCGAAGTACTTATCTCCGGAATTTCACGAATAAATTGCAAAACGAAATAACTACAGTCGACGAAGAAACATTTTCAAATACGTATCTTCGATACGAATAATTTTTTTTCTATCTTACGACTGTTTAACGACTGGAAACGAATCTTTCAAATTTTTTTCGCTTAATTTCTCGTCAGCATCATTGAAAATAAAAATATTACAAATGAATCACGTTCAATGGTTCATCACGAGTCCATGATATCCATCTCGCGGTAATTAATAAGAGCAGCGAACGAGACGGATTTAAATACGGGTTATCATTTCATCGGTCGTATAATTTGTCGAACAAAGTCGAGTGGCAATTGAGCGAACGAGCTGCTCCGGTCTCTCTATTCCATTCGTTAACGAGCCATAATAATGCACGGATGTAAGATAAAAGCCCGCAACTTTGGTGCTTTTCATCGGGCGTCGACGTCAACCTCGTCATAGTCGTTTCAGGTACTTTCAATTAAGCCGAGCGTAATAATCGGATTTACGAATCGAGAAAACCCGCCGACAGCGGTCCGTAACGTCTGTGCGAACATTTTCTCGGCAAATTGCGGTTTACCCGAGGGATGGGGCATGAAAGATGGAGAAGAGACGAAGCGAAGAGCGACGGAGAAAGTGGCCACACGAACCGAAGGGAACAAGAATATATATACAGCGAGACGCGACGAAAATTACGCGAAGACTGTGAAATTCCGGAGGTTGAATTTGATGTAAGCAAGCGACTGGTGGTAACGACTCGAGAGGGTAGAGAAGGCCCATGGCGAATGGCCCATCAACGATGAACAACATCGCAGTGGGAAAAAGAGGACCGCGAGAGTGTGAATGAGTCTGAGAGTGTAATTGCGAACAAAGAGAATAGCATATACAGACTCACGGGGGAAATGAAAATCGAGTGGGACCGGAAGCCAAACCGAGTGTATGATTGCGACGAAAGACTCCGAAGGACGTCAACGAAGGACCCCCGGTGAGACTCGAGCCTGCGCCGAGCTAACTTTCGTACAACCTTATTACAACTCCTCTTTAACAAATTTAACGGTTAAATTTCAAAGTTGACGTTTGAGTTGAGAGAGAGGCAAAGTGGCGAGGAACCGGCTACGTGCTGCTTTCCAATGAAGTTGCACGTATCGGCGAATCCACAGCCACCGTGTACGGATGCTTCGAGCTTGCACAACTTGCAAACGTGTGCCTCATGACGAAATTTGCAGAAACGAAACTTTCGGACTGGAGGGATGATATAACATTTCCAACGATCGCAGACGTGAAATCCAGTCGAAACGTTCGAAGATAACTTGCAAGTTGGAAGAAACTACGATAAATTATTTACGGTTGGATGAACTAAACTAATTCACAGGGACGAATGTTTGACGATGATGGTTGACATTTTTTAAATATCTCGATATAACTTTGAATGATTTTCTTTTTATTATTATTATTATTATTTTGTTTTTAATATCGCAATATATTTCTGACGATAGTCAATTTGCGGTACGAACATCTTTTATTACTCCTTACGCTTTTGTTTACGGTCGGAGCGGTGAATGGGGATCTCGTAGCACCCGAGACCACTCCTCGAGATGAGCAATCGGAAGAAACGCTCGGTACTGGGAAATGTTTTACGGCTTATTGGGATATTCTTGACCGTCAGCTCGATCGCCGCGGTTAACACCGGTACAACCCTCGCAAAACGATCTTCAACGCTGAAATATATCGCACGAGTTAACGTTTTACACTGTTCGATGATAAATAAACGCCGAACGAACGAAAAAATATTGAACAATGTTTTTTTTCTTCTTCTTCCTCACTCTTCCTTTCACTTTACGATTATCCGTTATCCGATCCGACAATCCCGGAAATCCTCGTTTGGTGTTTTTTTGTTTTTCTGTTTCGTTCTTACACGTTTGTGCCGATCGTTTGATCGGCACGAATTTTAGCCGCGAGTATCGACGTTCAAACGCGGATGAATCGTATTTCGTGAAAGCGTGAGCGCCGACGTGCGATGAAGATAATGAGGTTCATAGATACCAACCGGCAGATACGAACCATGCATGCAAACTTTAAAAGTCTGGAAATATCTTCACCGACGAAAAATAAATATTTCTGTTGCAGTTATAAACATGAAAGTGTGTTAAATAGAGCCAAGGCTTGGCAAATTGACTGAATGAATCACACGGTCCACCAAACATTTGAAATGGATAACCCAAACTGAACTATTTCTCCAAACGACAAATGTCGTTACATCATGTGAAATATCTCCATCCATGCGACCGTCATCGATTATGGCGTAACCTGCTAATGGGCATTTCGTTTCACTCGCCCCGCTCAAAACCGCGAGCCAACGATCATCGATAATTATACTGCAATACCGCGATAAGTTCTACACACACACACATATTTCATCCATGTGAATTTGGAACGTTGTGAGAGCGGAAATTAGCGGACTTCAGGATCGAATTAATTTATCAGCTTTATGCCCGGGCCCGTGTTATGGTTCCATGGTTTTGTGACAATTATTATTCCAGAGCTGTTGCACGGACTGGTAACGCAATTCCATGGGTCATCGACCCGAACGAAACTCCCGAGGTTCTCGAAACAACCATCGTGGATAATCTCGCTGACTCGAAAACTCACTTCGCTTTTCCGGAATTCACGTTTTCCAAACCCCCTCGCCCCTCGCGCACCCCCGAACGCCTTGTTACGTCTGCGTGAACCGTGGAACAGGTCGACCGGGGAAAATGCATACAACTTTATGCGCCAAAATAATGTGTATATGCAACAGCGGCACGACGGTAATGCATTTTCTGGAACGTTGCTACCCGCGCGCTCTCCGCATTTGTTTTACACGTTGGGGGGGCGGGAGGCGGGGGGTTTACGTGAGTTTCGCGCGTGTTGAATTTTTCAATGAGCGAACACGTTCGCCCTACGGAATTTCACGTGTCCTGGCATGTGCACGCTCTCTCTCTCTCGTTCTTTCTCCACTCGTTTCTCTACTCGTCCCGAAAAATTCGACAGTCTCCACTTCCGTCACAAATATTCGACGGTAAATTTTTTACAGTGCATGCCAACTTCCGAGCACACGTGCGATTCACAAATATTCGTTTATCATAAATAAAAATAACACAAACACGTTTGTTTGTTTGTCTCGTTTTTTCTTTTCTCGTCTTCGTTGAATCAACTCATTTTCCATTGGACAAATATAAATATTTGTTCGATAAAATTTGATTTATTATTAACCACCGATAGAATCAAATAAAAATATCTAACAGAAAAAACCGATAAATTATAGAGTTATGATGAAAAAAAATATGTTGTCAGTCAAACACGACGAAAACCAGAAGATTACTAAATTACAGGATACCCAGAAGTTGGGAAAACCAATTTGATGTAATATCGGTAGCCGTGTATAACCAACGGAAACTCGTTTGGCTCGTCAATCGTGGATAGTTGGAGGTTGGACTCTCGGAACCCGTATACAGCCGGACAGATGTGGATCGTGGCACACACACACACACACACACACACACACACAGCAATTATACGTGTAGAACTATCCTACGAAACGTCGGAGACATCGGTGAGTGGATCTGCGCTGGTTAAACGGAAGGCTGAACGGTGAGTAAACGAGAAAGAGAGAAACAGAGAAAGAGAGATAGAGAGATATAGTGAGGGAAACAGAACAGGTGTCCCCCCGTTGGTGGTCCCCGAAGGGATCAACGTCTCGAGGATCGAGCGGAACGAGCCGAACGAGAGACACTTCTCTCTCTCTCTCACGCACATGACCGTGTCTGTGTGTACACGACGTTCCCGGGCTACTCCTTCGCTTCTGGTGGCGCTTCGAAGTAGGTGTTCTTCGAGGTTGGCTTTTACGTTGCGGGGGCCCCCTCGTCGGGTATAACCGGCGACGCGGATCATCCATGGTGACTGGGCGACTTTCATAAGCCCGCCCCAGCACACACACACTCTCTCTCTCTTCCGTCGTACTTATACATACACGCGCAACTCTCCGTCGAGCTCCGATACGCGACTTCGCTCCGTCACATGCTTATAATCTGTCTGTGACATCCGCTTAACCGGTACATACACCCATCCCACTCCTGCATGACGACGTACTCACGTAAAACCCAATCTCGTTAGCTTACATTTGAATAACGTTATCGTCCAATCAAGTCGAATAACATTCGACAAACCTACATCGAGTTTTCACAATCTTCATGTTTGCCCAACGAGATTCTGAATTATAACGGAAAGTGTGGATATTATTTATCGAATAATTTTATTAATTTTATTATTCCGATTTCTCTGATGTCAATTGCATACAAGAATTTCCAGAGTCGACGATTTCAAATGATATTCTCGTCGTTTAAAACCGAGACGATGGGTTATCTTGTTTCTCTCGACTCTGAGGAAGCACACACAAAACATGTCAGAAGCCGAATCACCAGCAGGTTGTATATTTCACGATGAGTTCACAACAACCGCAATGAACGTCGACTTCGGGAACGAGGTAGGATGAAGAAAGGTGAGTCGTCGTTTCAGCGATGTAGACTATCAACATTATTCTGGAAGACAAGATTCATTTCTTCACTCTCCCCTCGCCTCTTCGGGTCGGCTCGGATTTCTGGTTTTCACGGACTTGCGCGCGCACAGCAGCAGCAGCAGCAGCGACACAGATTGAAAGTCGAGTCGGTGGATACACGGGGGAGCCCCCACATGGAAGGAAGCCGGGGATCGAAAGAGCAACGAAGCTGGGTGGTGGTGGCGCAGAATGAAGTGGCGGTCGAAGCGGTGAAGGTCCTGCGGGATGAGGGCACATCCTCTGGCCGGCCACGAAGCTTAATGGACATCTCGCCACAAGCTTTAATGCATCGCTCCTCACTCTAACTTCACACTCGCTTTCTCACCTCTCTTTGCACGCGAGTCATTCCACCGATTCGAGTACCCACCAAGTTTGGGGCTTCGCTATAAGCGATGCTCCTCATATTTTTTTAACCCATCTGCTTATCGATCTCCCCCTCTCTTTCCTTCGTCTCTGTTTATCGTTTGTTCGTTTTGTTTTCGAGTCTTCGGCAACAACGAAGAAACAATAATAGTTACGAAGACGTGGAACGATTATTTCGTCTTTTTCCGCGTCTGTCGGTGACAGCAAACGGTGAAAAAACTGGTTTTCGTTCGAAGTTGCGTGCACATGGCATCATTGCGGTGGACAGTGCTCGCTGCTCACGGACTCGGCTCGAGATTCCAAAACGAACTGCGAGGCGCACGTTCGATCCTCGTTCGTTTCTCTGTATCATCCGCGTACCTACTTTTTTCCTCCGTTCGCCATCTCTTTTCCACGCAAACTCTTCATCTCTTTCTCTCAAACACGGACACACACAAACAAGTTGAACATCGAGCAAAGAGGATGGAAAATCCGTGCGAGAGCCGGAGCCGTTCGTAAAACGTACGAACGGAAAGGAAAGAAAGGAATTTACGTTCAATGGAACCCCGGTGGAACGGCCATCAACGGTTGAGAAATGTTTACAGTTGGCTTGCCGAGCTTCGTATAATGAATTTTAGTTCAAGTAAAATTCTCTTACCCTTCGCGGTCTCGCGGCTTTGTTTTCGCGAAAATTCTTTTAAGCGAATTGCCTCGTCGAACATATCGCGGCTGTGTGTGTGTGTGTGTGCGAGAACCCACTCGTCCTTTTCATCCCCCCCCCCCCGCGTTTCTTTTTTTTTTTTGCGAGAACGAAAAAAAAAAATTTCTGAGTGAAAGAGTAATTAATGTCCGTCATGAATTAAAAGCTCGGATAATGATATATAATTTAATATACTAAATAAGTTGGCCGGGGGTACGCTGTAATAACCGTTTGTGCTCCTCATCGTCGTCGATGTTTGTGTGTGTGTGTGTATCCCGACTCGGACATAACCGACAGATTTATAATTGAACGAGTTGAGCAATCTCCTTTATATCGCGGAATAATAATTAATACAACAAACGTGTGATATACGTATAATTAGTCGAAGGGTGAAAAAAAAACGTCGTACGTCGTGTGTTTCGTGTGGTCGTGGTTACATTGATTGGATGACTGTGTGGCCTGGAAAGTCGGTAAATTAAACCGTGGGGCGATAGCGAATGAGTCTGGTGAGCCCGAGAGTGTCTCGACGTTCCTTCGCGCGTGTGTGTATATATATATATATATATATATATATATATATATATATATATATATATATATATATATATACACGGAGCTACTCTGCAAAACTCCATCGGAAATATATGTACGTATATATATAACCTTCAACGAGTGTACAGCAGTTTCGAGCCCGAGCGTTTATTCTCCGAGTGAAACAAGGCTCATTTCGTAAGAAGTTATTTTATTACACGTTCGGGCTGTTTGCCAGACACTCTTTATCGGTCCATGTTCAATCGTGGAAAGACGCTTTTATATTACCTGTGCTTATGGTTGCGTACGCAAAACTATCATACCTCAGCTAAAACGATGGCTGTTAAATGTGTTTTCTTATTTTTCTTTTTTTTTCGACAATATCTTATCTCGTTGAAACAAACCAAGTTGAGTAGATGGAAAATAGAATTTTTTGGAATCTTCATGGTCCACACAGTTGATTTACTTGCTGCTGTATTTTTTTCTTTCTCTTTCATTGAAAACTATATAAGTTGAGGTATGTTCAGGAATTTTTTCATCAAATTTTATGGACCGTAAGGGTTGTCGTTGTGGCTGGTTCGAAATATGTTCCTCGCTAAAGTGTATGTGTGGGGGGAGTTGTCAAGGACTGCGGACAGTCATTCTGATCGGACAAAAAAGAAAACTTTAATAACGAAATTTTTTCAATGACTCCCCTTGATCACCGTTCATCTCCCATTCATTTCCTCGCCCACACCCAGTCTCGTTTAATCGTAAAAGAAAATAAACACGTCTCTGTCGTCGCACCTCGTCGAGGAAATGAGAAAATAAACGTTTCGAAGAAACCCCAACCGCGTGGCTATTTGTCGCGCGGAAGCTTTCGAAATTGGACGAAAAAAATAACAAGCCCGAACGACCGGCGGCGAGCGGATTTTCGTCGTGAGAATGAGACACGAGGAAGAAGAATCACAAGAAGAAGACGAAGCAGCGGGAGAAGATTGACGGGTCTCGGAGAACTCCCGAACCGGGTGATGAGAAACGAACCAACTTGGAGACAAATCGACGCGAAAACCCGCCTCAACGACGCACGAGAAAGTCCGAGAGAGAGACGGATAAAACGGTAAATGGAGAAAGAGAGATGTGAGAATAAACTAAAGCGTGGAAAGACGGGAGAACCAAACGAAGAAGGCAAAAGGTATGCGAGATAGGCGCGGGTGTGTGCGACGTTGAAAAAAGAAACAGAAACAAAAAAAAATCTTCAAGCAAACGAGCATCGTGGTGCGCACGATCTAACGCGCATGCGCATTCGCTTGAGCACGCGTCTTATCCCGGCGTGTTTTGACAGACGGACTGGGCAACCTACGAATCCTCAACGAGATATGTGCGCTCTCGGTTCTATCTCATCTCTTCACATTTTTGTTTTGTTTGTTCATTCTTCTTTGACTTTTTTTTTTTGTACTCGTACGGCCCACTTGTTCTCCGTTTCTACCTTCGCCGCAACATCCGCATCCTTCTTCTGCGCTTCTTCAACATCTCTTCTCCACATATTCTCTCCCTAACCCTTTCTTCTGTCCTCGCTCGCTCGTTCGCTTCTTCATCCTTTTTTTTCGTTCTTTTTCATCTCGCAAAAATGTTTTCTTTTTTTTTTTTTTGTCTTGATCTTCCTCTTTCCCGCGGCTGGAGAGAGACCCCAGTGTCTTCTCGTCCACCTTACAACGCTCCCGCTATTCCATTCACCTTGCCCTTTCTGGCCTTTCATACCGCCATTCTCTCAACCGCTCGACGAAGGATTCGCGAGCTCTCGCATATCCACGCTGTACAATATATGTATATATAGTTTAATTCCGCAGTGGGTACAGGCCTCGCGCATCCTTGTGCCGTGAACGGCCTAACCCACGTTCCTCTCCGGATCGACCCACGACCGAGAGATACATCTTGTGTTTTCCCGGCTTGGCACCGGGCTCAACACGATCTCCAAGATAGAAATTGTTGCGAATACAATGAACCACGCGGGAAAAAATCGCCTGTGTGAGATAAAATTATTGTCCCTGTGTTTCTTCGCGTAATACATTAATAATTGTAAAATCATGTCTTGATAGATGAAAAAATCCTGTAAATAATATTTAATTCAACTGTAATATTAATATTCACATTTCGGTTACCGAAAAAAAAAATACGTATCTCAAATTCTCGTATGAGTTGATCGATGAATCAACTTTCACCGTCATATCGTCGTGGCGATCGATGCGTGACGTTAAATACAGCCGGAATCAGAAAAAAGAATAAAAAATAAACGTGGCATTTTATTCCAACGGTTCGCGGGTGGCCTATGCACCATTGGTTTGGTGGATACATAAAATTTGCGTAATGGTCGAGGACCGGAGTGTAAAGTCGAAAGAGAGACCTCCCCTCGTGGCTCAGCCCGGCCCGTTTTCCGGTCTCACTCGCGTCTCCCCCGTCGTGAGGGCACTCTTGGACATTTTTTTTTTCGAATATTAAAAAAAAAACCTATCCATAAATCGGTTCGAATGGCCTCTATTCCGCAACTTTATAGGAACGACTATCCGGCTACACACCCTCGACTTATCACCACGATTTCCATTGCAATCGTGTTACAATTATAATATAACAACAATGCGTATGAGCCTTGTGAGTTTATAGATATTTGTTCGCTGCAATACGATTCAGCGAGGCGTGATCTCATCGAGAGCCGGCTCCGTTAAGGCTGCTCGGAGGTCCGTGAAGAAGGCAACCAGAGAAGAAGGTAGCGAGGTATACCCGAAAAAAAAATGTCTCCTGTTATTCTTTTTCGTCGGACAGTATGCATATAAAATCCGAGTCAAGCTGCGACGGTGACCGCGGGCGTGTGCCCTCTCAGCGGGAGATTCAACGGTATGCATCGTTTCACCGCGGAAAAAATGAAATAAAAACAACAAAATATGGAGCAGGCACCGAACTTCCTGCAAAACCCGAAGCGAGGCTTCGTGAACGTGTAACGGTGACGTCATCTCCACGACTCGTGTGTTTTCATGTGACACAATATTGGCACGATCGTTGGATTAACCGCAGTCGTCGAATATCACAGCCTACGCTGCAAAAGTGACGACCATGGCTGTGTTACCGTCCATTTTGTATTTCATCGAGGGCCAGAGACTCTGCCAAACACTGAGAAACGACCGACAACGACACATCGAAGAGTCAGAGGCCAACGGAGGGTTGAGACGGAAGGTCTCCCCGTCGATAGTTTCCAACAAGTTCGAATCCATGCGAGAGTCACACACGACAAACGAGTCACCGTCCTTATATGTACACGGTTTTCTGGTATCTCCGTAACCAAGGCGATAATAAATTTCGGGGTTGAAGGTAGTTTGTATTTGCACGCTGAGCTTGAACAGCAGGATGAACAGGCCGGGGCAGCACGCTATCCTGCGAAGAAGGATGCCCGGTGAGTTTGCTCGGTTCTTCGTTGGTTTTGCTTCTGACTTGGCTGCGGACACGCAACATCCGAGAGACGTTAAAAATAATTCTCGCTTTCGCATCGCGTCTCCGCCGCGTACGTTGCTATCTTTGCAGTTACCGCCTTATGCCGTTACGACCCCCGTTTCACCGGGTATGACACCGTCGACCATAAGACGAGACGTACATTCTCACCGTCAACGCTATTCTTTTTCACCCCGAAGCTCAAGTTACACGCCTCGTAACTACGTAAAGTCGTAAAATATCCGGGTTTTAGCGCCCAACCTCGATGACGGGGGTTTCCGACACCATTCCATTAACATGGAACTTCACGGACCGCGATAGGATTAACGCTCCTTGGTGTCTTTTTTTTTTTTTTTTTTATTTGCAGAAAACAATAAAAAAAGATACGAATCAGCAGAATTGCGATCTTGTTCCGAGACCATTTCTACAACTTTAAGGACCTTCATACAATTTTCATTGCAGTACTTGAAAGAATCGTTTTTCCGTAACTATTACAGCTTGAGAATCTTTGTGATTCCTATTTTTTCCAGACGCGTTCGAACCCACAAGTTTCGAGTATCGATGTACGGACGATTCAATGACTTTGTTCTTTCCATTGTTCTCTTAGCAGGAGAAAGTTCCGACCGAGTTGCACTCCCGTGGCGATAGAACTGTCGTGCGAACCGAACGAAAGAAGGCGTTGAAACGTTACGAAGACAAGAGAAAACATAAGAAGATACGAGAAAACATTATGTCGCCACAAGACCGACTCGGGCTATATACCCGGTCTTGTTGTTTCTGCGGCACGGGACGGGTTTTCGAGAGTCCAATCGCTCGGAATGAAAACTCAAACCCCATCAACGTTGATCTGTGAAGTGAACCGCAAGTGGGAAAGCTGGAGGTTCGCTGCAACGGACTCGGGAATGCCCGTTCAAATTCAATCTCTATGCGCATAATCCATCGACAATGGGATCCATGGGACCTGGGAAACCGAGCGAACGGAGATTTGGACGTTGACAACGGAAACATCCGGTGAGTCCTCTTTGTTGTTTGAATGGTGGGTGGCTATGACCTATTCGGTTAATTCACACGATAATCGTCGGTGTTCAACCGGAATTCACGACCCGACAAAGTCAACGACTTATAAAAAGTGTCGGATGTAAAAAAAAAAAAATAATGTTACTCAAGAAAAATTAAAAAGTGGTAATATTGAATGGTTTGAAGAAAATAATGAAATTGCCCTTGGAAAATCTTCGACTCTGTTGGCAAACTTTATATTTCTTTACGCGTGCATGAATTTGGGTATATTACCGGTCTCTTTTGGGTGTGGAAAATACAAGATTGCCCACTCTTTCTATTACCCACAGTAACTAACTTCATAGCGTGTGTAATGTGGCCAAAAACGCACGCCTGTCACTCATAACCCACTGCCTCTTTCCATTGAAATATTGATGATAGCGACGGGCAGTTGCCAGGCAATTACGATCAACAGTTATCATTCAGTGCAACGAAAATGTGTGAAGAAGAAGCAATGGATAATGAAATTGTTGCCAAGGACGAAATGTTTCTTTCAATTTCACAAACTGCCCGAACTTATCTTTTTTTTTTTTCAACGACAAGACGCACGATTAAATCGATTAAATGGAGCTGAATCCATCGTCATTTAAATAAAAAAGAATGTTATATTCTTTATCACAACGTTTTTGCTCTTTCACAATTTATTCGTGAACACAAACTTACGACAAACTCAAACTAGAAAAGGCGGTCTTCTAATTTTAAGCTCAGTTTTACGAAGACAAGGAACAAATAGAGAGAATGAAAAGTTTCGGCAACGCCCCGGTTGCCCGTGCCCGTTTGTCTCCTCGTTCCTTCTTGGTGGCAACCGCGTAACGCAGACGCACCGCCCACTACTACTGAATTATTAAAATTGTTCCCCGGTAGACGCAACATTTGATTTTCAAATTCTAACGGTCTTGCCAAGTTGCACGGTCGCCACCGATCTTGGGATGCAACCATACGCTTTTGCCCGTTCGTACGCGAGGCAAAGTTTCTTCGGCAACGTAGCTTTTGTTTTAGCGCCATG
Organism: Diplazon laetatorius; assembly: GCA_963662125.1. Lineage (NCBI taxonomy): Eukaryota > Metazoa > Arthropoda > Insecta > Hymenoptera > Ichneumonidae > Diplazon > Diplazon laetatorius. Next base: position 949,108 of record OY759162.1, on the reverse strand, counting down.
TCCGTTATGGAAAATGTGCAGCTTCCATCATTTCGCTTGAACGACAAATTTATGAACCGTACTGTTGACTCGAGATCGCTTTAAGATCATCCGAAGACGATTTACAAGATCAATGTTTTCTAGATCGGTATTAAAATTGCTTAACCATAAAATTTATTCTCAAACTGCAGGGGAACATTTATAAATAATTATTGCGATTATTCATCGAGTGCTCAAAAAAAAAATCCTTGGAAGTTTGATTAAATAATGACAATGTTTCAAGCTAATATTGACTTTTATGAATCACGCCGAAATAAATGTTTCCATCCGAAATCCGTTGGGGCACAGTACGGTCGTGATTCCGAGAGAGATTTTTTTCCCCCCCGAAAACCACGGTCCGAGGTGTTACGTGTCGTCGCATAATTCATCTTGCGACAACGAGAGAGCTTCGCTCTGGGCAACCATAATTGTCCGAATTTCGTGAGTGCAAGAATGCAATGCGCGATCACGTACCACGCCGGACGACCTGTACGTTCGTTGGGTCATCGCGGTCGGAACTCACGAACCTGCCGAACCCCGCTGGTGGGAACATTTTTTAAAATAATTTTCCAAACTTATCCGTCGTCGGCTTCCGTTGTTAAACAAAGCTCGGTGGAAAAACCCCTCCGAACAACCATTTATCAATTTCGAGAAGAATTTTCGACGATGACCGAACCCCACCACGCCCCCAACACCCAACCGAGTTAAATCTGTCACAAATCACCGTAATATCTTTTTTTTTTTTTGGTAACCGAAAAATCAACCCTCCCGCGTTTAGTCCCGAATTCGTTGAGATATTCGACTCCGATGCAAACCCCTTCATCCACCATCGCAGACTCCGCGGGTCCACGTTTTTCAAACCCCGGACGGTTGTCGAACCACGATCACGAACGATCATCGATCGAACAACACCGGTTTTTCTCGCCGGGCCGTGAATGCCCGATTCCCAAACCCCCAGGTAGTAAATCCGACGATGGAAGCGCCCGAAGAAAAGAAGAAGAAGAAAGAAAGAAGGAGAAGAAAAAAGTGCCGAGCATAATTCGTGAACGTCAGATTCTTTCGACTGCTGACACAAGACCCGGCTACTCGTGTGGCGAGACACAATAAAGTGGTTTATTGAAACTTGCCCCTTCGGTTCTCATCAGCCAAACGATTTGTTAAATCCGGCGCATCTCCGGAACCCCCTGAAAAGAGGATTTCGTCATACATCGAGCATCTCTAAACTTACATCGATGAAAAAAAACCTAACGAAGTCTAATGAAATCGACGAAGGCATAAGATATTCATTAAAGCAGGATAGTGAGAAGTAGACAATCATTGTCACAGTTCGTACAGCTCCTTTACATCTTACGAAGATTCACCACACAGATTGCCAATAGCCAAAGTCCGAAACCAATAACTGTTGGGCTTATCCCGTCGTATCTAGCCGCCGGGATATAAAATTTCTCAGCCACGGTAGAGAGGCTGGAAAGGGAATAAAATGTGGTGGGGCGTAAGGAAGACGACCCTCGGTGAGTTCACCCGAGGAGAGTGGCCGCGTGTTCGTGCGGCGGTAAAGAGGGTGAAGAGCCGATGGGGTCTCTGCCGTCTCGGGCAGGTACACCTCTACGGCCCTATGCCTAAGGGAAAACCATTAATATTTAATGCCATTCGACGCGCCCACCCTTGGGACAACGTAACTTTTTGGAATCGAGGGCCGACACGCAATGCGTACCCACGATCTCCATGACCCGTGCGAGTTTCGAATCGGTCGATATTGTACGCGCTCTCCTGTCGCATTTGTCATTGCGGACGTTTGCACGAATGACTTGCCACGTCCCTGCAGACTTCCGTTGTGCAGTTTTCCGTCGATATCATATTTCCAGCGTCCCAGTTCAACAGGTTCAACGAATATGGGTCGTTATACTCGGCGAGAGACTATAACGATCTGATGTGATGAACCCAATGTTCATTTGGTTAAGCAGATACACATAATTAGTTTACAACACTGTTTCACGTGCACAACACGCTTTCGCTCTTTCTTCACCCATCTCCAGTCTGGCCTCTCTCTCTCTCTCTCTCTCTCTCTCTCTCTCTGTGTGTCCCTCGGAAAGCATAACCGTTACGAACCGTCGATGGAACGGCATGGGCAGGGTCACCTTCGGTCCTGGGCGATACAACACGCGCCACGCTCGTTTACGTTTTAGGGCGGTGCGATATAACTGTGGAATGTTACTTGGGAAAACATTGGGTCGTGAATGGTATCCGGGGGGGATGCGGAGCAAAGGGAGAGTGGACGGGAGCGATGCTTGCTCAAACACACACTTTCGCACCTAGCGACCCAACCACAAATGACTACGAACCGTGAATTGTTTGGTTTTCCTCGTAAAGTATTTGCATGGCCTAACCGAAAAACTCGTAAGTGGCCTCTCTACGTGTTTCCATCGCACTTAGGCACCCGCTACTGTACCGGGGACATAAAGATGTCCAAACCAACAAACGAAAAGCATATATTAGCACAGTAGAAAATATTTGTCGAAAAACAAAATATCAAATTACGATTTTTAACACGAATGGAAATAGTCAATTGTATGAACGTTGGAGAGTACGTTGCAGTCACGTTTCACTTTTTATTCGAGCGTATGATTTTATTGCGAAACAAAACGACAAATTTTCATACAGTCATCCACCGTCGGAAATAAAATAAAAAGGGATAGTCGACATCCGGTTGCGCGGTGCAGCAAATTTTGATGGCCGCAGCGGGGAAGCTCGACCACTCATGTTCATTTTACATTGGAGTCTTTTTTCGTTTAATGTCTTTCTTTTCTCTTTTTTTTTTGGTCGTCGGTGACTGTACCGTTCACATTATATTATACACCGTATTCCGGACTGCATTCGATTTAGTTTGCGGCTAAGCTTCGTAGACATACCAACGATGTTTATTGCCAAAGGAAATTGGATGTGAACGTGGTTCAGATATTTAGACGCGGTGTACGGGAAATACGAAACACAAACCCTTTCTGCAACCCGGTTGGCACGTTTAACGCGGTCGAGAATGCGAATTAGAAAGTCAGTGATTTTCTATCATCGACACGAATTTGAATTATGGAAATTGCGATGGAAAATTTTATTGCACCGAGCACACACAGTCGATCTCGGGGCGTACCGCGTATATTCTTGGAAATCGTCGAATATTTTACGGAAAAAAAAACGACAGTGCGCCAATGTGAGACCGAGACGGAGTATTAAATGCATGGCCAGCAACGAGTTATCAGCACTCGTGGAGACACTCGCCAGAGGCTATCGCTCGTAAATCTAATGTTTCATTAGACCCATAGCCGCGTGTATAGATATATATATATGTGTGTATGTGTGTGTGTGTATACGTTCGACGCCATAACGGCACGGGAATCTACGATAAACTGAGCCCTTGGTTGATGTTACTGTGGTAGGTGTATGAACCTACATATTCACTGTAATAACACACGCGAATAGCGGTCAAGACTTACTGGCTTCCCACCTCGTTCTGACAGCATCAAACACATGCAACCTCTTATAATAATTCGCGGACAAGAATTTTTACGTGAAATCGTGAGGGGGGAAGTCGACAGCACGCGAGGCCTTCCCCAAATGGGATTGCCGTGAACGCGCGGGACCTGAAAAGTCGATTCCTAACAGAGATTTCGTTTTTATGGTATAGCCGCAAATAACCCACGACCGGCAGTTTTTTTTTCTTTTTTTTTTCGGTAGCGTTTTTATTACCGACCTCCCATTTAAACGAGGGGGAGAACTAGTCCGTCAAATGCAAAGTTACGTGTTATATGGAGAGTGATGCCAGTTCAGCGAGCATTATATATTTTTGCCACGAATATTCCAAAAACTTTCGCCAGTCAAAAAAGTAACTGGCTCAATTTTGCCTTACTCAAGGTCCGAAGGAATCATTTAGTCAACTCGTGCGTGTGTGTGTGTTTGTGCGTTGGGTAAGTGCGTAAACCAGCCAAGAATAAAGAAGAAGAAAAAAAAAGGATTAGGAACGTTTTACGAGTCTCGTAGTAGCTCCGGGATATCGTTGAACACACGGGAACGCCTTGAGAAAGAATGAATGGACAAAGATCTAAACGAGAAATAAAAAAATAAGTTATACACCCTCGCCGAGGTTCGGAGTTTGGTCCGCAAGTTGAAAACTTTTTTACGACACGGCCTGTTTCTCACACCGATCTGCGGAATTAATCTTCACAGCGTCAATTAGCATTTTTCGTGGTCGTTCTTAGCGAACCGGACCGAAGCTCTCTGTGTGTGCACCAGCAAAGTGATATATAGCGGGATTGGTTAAAGCGTGGGACCTACACCATGTAGCCCGTATATTTCAGTCGTCGACATCCACGCACGCTTTGGCTAATGGTAATAAAAAATAAAAAAAAAAATGTGCCCGGGCGATGGTAAAACACAGATCGGCAAAGTGAAAAGCGTATAACGCATTTTTCGCTTCGAGTCGATATTAAATAAGGCCACGGTGGAGAGTATGCAAGTCAAGTTGTGTAAAAAATTTACTCTGGTGGTCAAGATAATGAAGATGTTGCCCGTGCGCAGGGGCTCTTCGATACTTTTAATTACATTTTTTTTTGTATCGTGATAGCCGCAAAGCCGAAGCCTTTGGCGAACGCGTAGGACCAATTAAGGGAGAGAAATTGGCTCGGGATGAGACCGTGCGTGGTCATCGCATATGGCGTGTTCGGATTCTTATAACGTCGTTAAAACACTCAACCGTATAGCCAAGTTTACGCGTTTTCGAATCGCCGATGTGATAAGGGGCACCGAAATAGAAACCATAAATTCCTTTCCCTCCAAATAATTCCATTTGCATCTTTCAACGCTCGATAGCGAACGAAAAAATATATAATTTGCAGACATAAATGATAAGTAAAACATTGTAATTGTTCACGTTTAATAAAAAATTCCCAGTGATATTGATTTTTCGACATTGAAACATTGAAGATTGAAATTCAAGGGCGAAACCGGTTGCCGGAGGCACGTGGATCGATGTAAGGGTTACAGAAACAGGATATAGGATGAACCAAATGAATATGGGGCTACGGGATCCGCTATTCTCTCACCCTTCTTGTGGAAACGCGAAACTCGACGTGAGCGCAAGGGGCGTATAAAATAGAGAGGGTTGCCGCTCGGTGAGATTTAAATATTCATAATCCCGGGCTTAATAAGGCATTAGGTATTAATGGTCGGCGGTGGTCCCACGGGTAGTGTCCTGCTGCGGTGCTTAGTACGAAAAGGGCGAGCCGGTTTTTCATGGTGTCCGATGAATACGACGACGACGACGGAGACTACGGGAAGAAAGGGGAGGAGAAAACACGACGACTCTCGTCGTGTGTATTCAACATTTCTGTCAGAAAGCGGGAGACTGCGTAGATACGCCGTATACGTGTACACGATATACAGATATACACGTATTAAAGGTACGAGCGCGTTAATGCATTTCGACGATTTAATTATTCCTTCCTTTCCACGCTCGAGCTCGGGCGCCGTTGGCATATTAATCGTATGCTAATCGAATGACCACCTTAATAGCCCTGGTAACTCGTTGCCGATTTATTAGAGGAACGGAGTTCTTCCTCTCTCTCTCTGTCGCACTCTCATCGCGGTTGAGCTCAACGAGCGCGTCAATTATTATTACCACGTGGCCACCCTTTGGCACATATCTCTTCACTACGGTGCCGAACACACGTTGACCACCGAACCACGATGAATCATGAGAGACATTATCACATTCGTTACAATATATTCGACCTTTTAGCGCAATTTGTGAAAATTCTTGTGTTGCGTTAATATTGAAATTTGATAAACTTACAATTTTTCGGCGAGAACAGCCAAGTCTCCGGGAACCTGGGTGAGTCCACGACGCGAGCAATCGAGTTCCTGTCCGCCGCACTCGCACGCCCATGGACATCTCTTAGTTCCGTCGAAATCTTCGATGGTGCCGGAACTGTCGAATCCGTAACTACCGATTCCGGTGTTGTGCGACGCGCCCCCCAAAACCGACAACACGAGCAACAGTCCCCACGCACAAACCACCGATCCGCAACTAACGCCGAGCAGGCGTAGCGACCCAGCGGGTGTCATGGCACGCGCCATACCGAGCAATTTCTCGTTTATGTTCGTCACTCGGTCGTTAGAATTTTGCAGAAACTCGACGAACTTGCTTCCTCGCGTCTTATCGACGCTTCGATGATCGACGTACGAACGATTGTTCGTCGTTATGCGAATAACTTCGCCACGATCAACGATTACTCTAGCGCAAACGCCGTTTGGCTGGAAAACGACTGTTTCGGGAACGGTGTGAGTCGTGATAACCGCGATCACCGGATTCAAGATCGTCGAAGCGCTAGGAATCTCCCGAATATTCGTTGACGCGTTCAACGCCAGGTTTTCTTGTCTCAGTGCCAGAGGATTTTCTATTAGATTTCCATTTATCGATATCGTGCATCCACGATCAACCGATTCACCCGTAGATCCCGAATTTTCCGTTTTCGTTGTGATTTTACGTTGAGACGAGTCTTTCCGAGTCGCGGATGAGCTGTTTTTACGCTGATGATGTTTGCGACAGAATGCCGAACAGTGGCGATGTCTCTTGTGTACCGCAATCGGTTCCTCCGGAGTTTTCGTCCTGTTGGAATCCGAAACGCTCGAGGGACTCGTTGATTCGGAGTCCAAACGTTGCCTATCCGAAGTATCCAATGTGAAAGAGTGATGGTGCTTGGGTTCGTTGGATTGTGGCTCAACGATGGCCGTTGGTTTCTCCGTCTCGACGGTCAAACAAGACGCCGCTCGAGAATAAAGCGCGATAGCATGAGCCAGGCCCGTTGGGGGGCCTTGTGCGGGGCCCCCTTCTAGCCTGTGTTGCCCGTTCGCGCCGTGAGCGGTGTCCACCACTAACGGCGATGGCCGATCCTGCTCATCCCGTGGCAGAGTCTCCAGTCCCTTTATCTTGATGCTGATGATCTTGTCGCTCGTTGGATACGAGATTATCTACCGTACCCCGTGCGAGGGTACGTTGCCTGATGATGCTGCTGCTGCTGCTGCTGCTTCGAACACGGCTTCGGACGATTATTACCACCCACGTTATAACTGTCCACTATTATTCGTGTTCACTTTTGGCGAGTCTTCGGCACAGTTTGACGAATTCTATCCGCACATGTTACAACGGTGCTTCGATGAAGATTTTATTACGCTTGTTTGACGCAAACACTGAGGTCCTGATTGGGCTGGGGCTTGATCACATCACCTGAAACCAACAGAGACAAAAATGTTAATAAATATGCATAGATAAAAAATTATCTTTAGGTACTAATGACAGTTCAAGGAAGCAAGACAGTCAGTTTATCGATAGTTTTCCGTGACTCAGCGTTGAGATGATATTCCGTGAAGAAAGAAATTGGGAAAAGTATATATCGCAAATCCCAAACGGAAAAGTTATACGGACACGCATTTATACTACTCGCAACGTTACAAGAGAGCCTACCACTGTAATATCCTTTTTGGTGGTGGTTGTGGAAATCGTGCTAACATCGGTAGCGGTGGAGAAATATGCTTCGGATGCACAATCAAAGTCTCGAATGCATTCCGCGCACGGCTGCTCGAGTTTCCAGGCATATTGGAATTTTTCTCGAGCTACACACGTACGTCTCCACCCCCGCTCCCCTCCCCCCGCTTCCCGTTCGAGGTTCCACACGTCGACTTTCCTTCTTCCCTTTTATCGTCTCTTTCTTCCTAAGACGGTCGCAGTCGAAGAAACGTGCCCACGAACAAACCTATCCGGGGCTACAACACACGCGCAACAAACCTCCGTGGATAGGGCGCTCCCGTTTTTTTTTCTTACCGAATGGCGCGGGTGAACTCCTGTATCACTTTGCCCCTCTGTCTGGCTACGGGGTGTACGGTGTCGCGGTAAATCCGGGTGCAGACGCAATTTTTCTCTCTTCCCCGGAACAGCGAAAAAATTTGTCGTTCATTTTTCTCTTTCTCTCTCTCGATATCCCGAGAAAACGAGACATCATTTTCAAAGGAAATGGAAGAGAAAAAAAATATTTGGTGGAAAAGCACAATGAAACCATGCGGAGAGAAGTAAGGAGGTTCGAGGATCCGTAAAATTGAAATTCCACAATTTTTAGCGCACGTGAATTTTACTACAAACTTGTGACTGTGGAAATGATGTTTTTTCTTCTTTTGGAGTTTGAAATCAGAATAACATGTACATGTGAAAATTGGACAATTCGGTAGATGTTAAGCTGTAGATAACGCGCGGGTTGTGCGAATGGACCGATAACTGGGATTAACAATGGTGGTAAAGCTCGAGGGGACGTGTCTTACATCGACATGCGCGTACGTGCGAAGTATCCCATTTGGCGGGGTTGTAGCCAAATCAGTGAAGCCACAATCCCCAAACTGCGGAGCAATGTGTGCGCGAGGGTTAAGTATATATAATCGTGAAAAGGGGTTGGGGTGCAATATAAATGCACAGATGCACGTGAGTACTTGGAAATACAGGGACAGAGAGAATAACCAAAGAGATAGAACGAGAGAGACCGAGGAAACAGCGAGAAAACCGATAATATTACTTCCGTCACATAGCCGTGATGTCGAAGTAGTAGACTCGATGTTGAGGACGTAACATTGCGTGCGTTGCTGATCCCGGTCCTTGGAAATCTGCGACCCCCTAGCAAACCTCAGCATCTGAGGATCCGAGAATGCCGCATAAGCGAAGCTACGGGCTACGCCCGTCACCGCTGCACAGTGAAGATGCTTCACTCCGGTCTTCCCCCTCGCCGATATATAACTCCGTCCCCGTCTGTCTGGCACTCAGAACTCTCGTTCTCGCCGATCGTTCAACATTAATTAACGACTTTAGCGCATATTAATTGAGGCAAAGTCGCGTCTGTGTCCGTGTGACGTGGACGCGACTGTGTGCGAGTGGGTATATAAGTTTCGCGTCGGTCCGGACTCTCTGTCGACGCCCGCAAACTCTTTTTCTCTTTCAGCCCAGCCAGTAGCTTCGGCAACTATCGGTCCTTCTCCCGATCCCTGTCGCTCAGTTACTTTACCCTCCGATCGCCCGAGGCTCCGGTACAAAGGGCGAGAAGTCCCCGTATATATGTATCGTGTCTGTATGGGGCATTCCGCGTCAGATCCGCTATTCGGAGATCAAAACTTTGACTCAAAGAGGTTGGATAAATTTGAATTACTTATTTACCGTGATCCGTCGAGTTAACATTTTTTTGACAGTTTCTCCAGTGGTTAGTCTTCCATGATATTAGAATCTTTCCACGTGTTTCAGGAATCCATCGATTTAGCATCTTATTTATCGAGCTTTTGCAAAACAGAAACATAGTTTGGAAACGGAATGTATCTAAAGAATCCTCATACGATCTCTTGGATAACTTATCAGATGTAAGCACTATTCTCGAAAGGTAAATATTTTTATTCACACGCCCGTTTACACAAAACGCCTTATACACACACACAACGTGCACACCAGTGAATGGTAGGCGCGCAGGAGAGTACACGAGAAAGGCCAAGGGTCTGTGAGCAAGGGTATTAGAGTCGCTGGCTAGTTGAAAGGAGGTTCCCCGAGAGCCGGAAGAGAGATGCTGTGGGAGAAGGAGGATGCTGTGAGCGCAGCGTGCCACGTAATAAGCGAGGATACGAGCACATATGTCCGCACCCGGGGGAGAGATCAGAAAGGGGGGGGGGCGAGGGCAACGACAGAAACCGAATTTCTTCGGTCGTCTGGGTGGGAAAGAAGTGTAGGCAAGGGTCTCGAAACTTCAAAGCTCAAAGTGTATGTCTCGACCAACGAATTTACCGGGACGAACCTAATTTGAGAAAAGTCGGAGAGAGAGAAAGGGATCAAGATGAAGCCCGAATAACTACAGGGCAAGCGAAGACCGACCCTACGAAATATGCTAAATTATCCTTCAAAGATATTCACTTTGGCAATGTGGAAAACCGATCAAGTAACGTGTCACGCGAAAAAAAAAACTAGGGCGAACAAAGTTTTCCTATATTTTTGTTTGTTGTTCTTTGTTTTCATTTTTGTTTTCTACTTTCTTCAATTTGTCGTAACTTTTCCTCGAAGTTCTGTGGAAGCCTCTGCCACGTGTCCTCCGAACTCCGTTTTCCGTGCTTTTCTCTCTCATTGATCGTGGCAGACACTTCAGCTCCGGTCCGTTTGTGATGTAGCAATGACAAAGTTTTCCACGAAGTGACAATCGTCTGTGAGACACTCATTGTTTACGTCGTTTCGCTAATCAACGTTATTTCAATTATCTCATTAGCGAGGTGGAAGAAGAATGAGAGCGAGGCCAAGGAAGAGAGAGACTGGCCTCAATGGAGGTCGTTTCGTCAAGCAAATATCGACGAAGATACGTGCAATGGGCAGGAGAACTTTCATGAACGAATCAACTCGACCGGGTGTCGAAAAAAATAAATAAATAGAGTCAAAGCATTACATTTTCAGTCAGTGGAGATATTCAATCGATACGATTTCAATGGGACACCCGGTACGTCGGTTATTATCCGTCACGAGTGTCGCAGAAGCAAGCAATGTGTTCTCCCTCGCCCCATCCTCCGTTTCCGACGTAAGAAGTAATTGCACGCGCATCAGAGAACAATTTAACGCGAATTCACGTAGCCGAGTTTCATCGTGAGCGAACGTTAAAGAGAGTGAGAGAGAGAGAGGAGAAGAGTACACGATGAGACCTCGGGAAGAATCCTTTGGGCCATTTTGCTGAAGCGAGAGGGACTGGTGAATGCGAAGGGAGTTTCTCTCGGTTCGCTGCTACTGATGCACGTCTTCAACCAATTCGGCACTTGGCTCTCCATTCGGGTTTCACGAAGACGAAGAAACGCGGCAGACGGTGGTGGAATGACGGTAGCTGCCGCCGGCGCCGGTAACAGAGAACACCAGAACAGAACACAGCATCCCCCTACGAGGGTAATAAAGTGAGCCCTTCGCCCTATGTACGTTGTAACCAGCGTTCCGAAGTTCCGGGTTTGTCTCTGTTCGAGTGGAACGGAATCGAGAGAAGCACTTCTGCCATCGATAAAGACGTGTTATTGTGCACATAGTCCAATACGACAGTCTTCGAATTACCATAACGAAGATGACATTTTTGATCAATATTTATATCAGTATTTTTTTTATACTCTTTTGATATTTTCCATCGTCGAATAATAATTTTCGAGTCAACGACAGGACATAACGTTTGAAAAATTGACGCATAACGATTCTCAATTTCACAAATACATATCCAAGTATCGACGACTTTGCAAATCCAGTCGCGAGATATTCGCAGTACAGACTCGACGATGTGAATCGACTCCCGGGGCACGGGGAAAGCCAACGAGCAACTACAAAACGGAGATATCCACTCGTGTAGAAAGGAGAATAAAGACGAGAAACTCGAGAAATGCTCGAGAACCAATACACCGAGCGCCGAGCGTATCGGAGACAGCTCAATATCTCTAAATATATTCTCTCGGCATTCGACTTATCTGACGTATACAGACATTACAGACTCTCTGCACTCTGTTACGATCTATCGATGTACCGAATATGGCTAACCGTGAAGCTTCTCCAATGTTTCCCATTTTCATCGTTGCTCTCTTGTTCGGCATCTTCAAAGCCGAAAATATTCGAATACGTCGATATGTGAGAGATAATCAAACTGGAAGATATCGATCGGCTGTTGAAATATGAAACATTTGAGAATCGAGTACATAAATTCACGTACAGTCGAATTGCAATTATCGGTATTGAGAAACGAAAAAAAAAAAACATAGAGAATAACATCGACAGTCATTAAGATCCATTTCTCTCGGAGATTTATCTCCTTTAACAGGACTAGGAATATAAACGAGAACGATAGGATATTAAAAAGAAGAAGAAGAGGACGAAAAATAAAATAATGAAGTCGGTAGCACGAGAGTTGACCGGTTTCGTGACTACGTACAGATGACGTTCCCATGATATACATATATTTCATAGCTGTACGTACATTGCCCACATCATAGACCCGCCCCATACGCATATCATAACGTTTTGCGTCGTTTCTCGAGTTTATAAACCGACCAAGGCAAACTCTCGCCAGATTATAAATCCCATATGTATATATATATATATATAAATGTAGGGAATATATTATATGTATATATCGACTGGGGGGCTCGTGTTCGTGGATCCATCGGTGTCGGTGAGATTTATAAGTGCCGATAAAGAGATTTCTCCTCGCGCTCGGCAATTAAGTACCCGGCTGTGTTTACGCTCGCACTTATGCCCGTACACGAGAACTTCTGTCTATACATATATCAACGTTACAAGTTGATAATCAAACCCGGGCTCCGGATGATCATTATAAATTGAGAGACACGATTATTAATTACGTTTAACTGCAACGTTCCAACGGACAACGATCTGCCACCGGTTTGCTCATTTATTTTCTTTTTCCGCCGATAATTTTTCGAGATCGCCCCGAGACATTGAAACATTTTGCGCGGTAGCCGATGATGCGCACACGTAGAAAAAAAAACGAAGGCGTTACAAATCGTGGGAACTCGAGGATCGGTGAGAAAAATCCGAAAATTTTGTTATGCGTGAGTGCGAGTGAGATACCAACGTTGAAAAAGATTTTGCCGAGCACCGCGCGCCTTGGGGCGAGAGTGGGAAACCGCGCAAATTCATCTGGATGAGGAAACTTGAAAAAAAAAATAAAGTTAAATGCACGAATACATGGAGGTTGAGTTAATAATCGGCTATCGAGGTAATGGCGGTACGCACGCTCGCATGTTCGTGGCGAGGTTGGAAGAAGAGAGAAAATAAAAATTGCCGAAACAATTTTAGTGCTCCCGAGCTATTATACGGTGTCTGGCTTCGTTTATTTTCGCTAATTTTGAGCAATTCGAATGGTGGCTGTGTTGCAATATCACATTTTTTAAGTTTTGCAAAATTCGAACGAGTTCTTGTTGCAATTGATGTAACAATTTTAATTCTAGATGTTAAATATTTTTCAACACTAACTTTGCCAAAGTCCGTTCGACAATATTGTTTTATATTATTTTCGTTCGCTGAAAATTCACGCGGGGGCACCATGGAGTGCGCCATGAAATTGAATATTATTCGTGATTTCACGAGTAATTTATCAAAAGCCATCCTACGTTTGGAACGCCCTCGGGTGACACGAGTACGGAGAATAAATGTGCGGCACGTCAGCCGCAGTGTCTGGAGACGGTTCCACGGCCTTATCCCGCCCGTACATCTGTCCGGCTGTCAGTAACAAGAGTACTAAAAAAAAATTCGAGTAACAAAATCTGTCGAGATGGCCCGAAATGGAACGTGGAAAAAAAAACCACGCACACAAACCCACGGGTTCTCGATTGTTTGTTTTAGAAAGCAAAGAGCGAACGTTAAAAAAAAAAAAAATAACCAAAGATCTTCTTCGGTCGAGGGAGTTAGGAAAAGCACGAGGCTTAATGGTCCGTGCTGAATGGATTTTTAAGGTTTTCTTTGGCTCGTGTTCCCGGGTTTTCCAATAGAGGGTGGAAGAACCGACGAATCTGACTGACGCCACTTCATACGGCAAGAACTACGAGGGGGGTGCCTCGCCGGGGGGTCGGGAAACTGCGAGAGAAACATATTTTTCCGATGCGCGGCTAGAAGCTACGTATTTTTTATTCGCGTGTTTTGATTAGACCTCCATTAGCGCGCTTTATCTCTACATTCGGCCGTATTTACCTCCCATTCATTCTACCGAACTAAAAGTTTTCATTAATCACCCGAATGGGCTATTTCGAAACTTTGAAAAGCTTTAATGTCAACCGAGGGGCGGTGGAGAATAATGTATGTTTTATTTTCCTTTTGAAAACCGCCATTTCATATATATTCTTTTTCCGAACAATTACACAATCATTTTTTTTTTATTCCTCACACCGTCGAAAATTCAAACGAATAAAAATGAAAAAAAAAAAACACCTCCAAGAAATTCCGCGTCGAATCGATCGGTCGGAGAGTGGATATTGCCGATTAAGCGAGAAACCCTTGGCTGGCAAGAAGGATATGAGGGTCGTGAGGAATAGACGAGACGGGTGCGTCGTGCATGTAAAATGAGGAGCGAAGTGTAGAACGTAACCCTCCAATACGAGAGGACCATACTGTGGCTCGTCGTCGGTTTAGCACGCTGTACGGTTTGAAAGCTCCCCGTATCATCCGCCCGTAACCTTTTCCAACATCGTGAAATTGACCAAATTGATACGAGTCGAGATATGAAAAACCGTGTAAAATCGATCAGCTTCATCGAATTAGAAACTGGCAATATAAGCAAGCTCTGGTGGAAGACGTGGAAGATCGCGAGAAGGATATATCCGGTTACAACCCGCGCCAACGTTTGCCACTGTCGCGGGTTTTTCGGTTCGCACTCTTGGATTGGCTCGTGCAACCGTCTTGCCCCGTTCCACGTCATAGTGGGCTAGGCTGCTGTGCGGCACGACCGGAGGGAGAGAACCTCGGGATATTAGGTTTCCCAATGCGGTTTTCAACCACCCACTCGATCGTCTGATCGTCCGACCTTACCCCGGGGAAATCACACTAGATACGTGAGCCTTCTCTCTCTCTCACTCTCTCCTCGTTTCTTCCGCTCTCTTGTCCTCTCATTTTTGCGACCCTCTTCTTCCATCTCTCTCTTCATTCCATCCTTTCAACGCCCTTCCCCATTTCTACGTCTCTCAAGCCGTCATAGGCTCTCCGGCTTTTCTCATTCTGTGCTTCTTTCTTCGTGCTTGCAACTTTCTCGCCCTCCGATATCTCTCTTTCTGTGTGTTTGCCTTTCTTACTTCTTTCCCCCTCTTCCCCCGTTTGGCTATCATCTTCCAAATAACGGAGAGAGCGTCGGTCCGACATGAGTTCGAACGACATCTACCGAACACACACATTGCGCCACTCCTCGGCGATTGAGTGCGAGGAGGAGAGGCGACGATCTCGACCTCGGGGGATTATTTCGTTGGGGATTGAGGATAATAACACCCGTGGCCCATCGAGGGCTGCGCGTAATCGCTCGAGCCCGGAGTTTAGGGAGGGCTCTGCCGAGAAATGCTCTCGGATAAATAGATACTCAGGCCGGAGTAAGAAGTAAGCGAGCGAGACGTGAAAACGTCGAGGTATTAATCGGCTCTGGGAGTTTTTCTTTCTTTTTTTTTTATCTCATTGTGATCGTGAATTGCGGAGGGTGAATGGTACAATCGTTGTCAGCTTGACACAGCTTGGTGACTTTTATTTCGGTGAATCACGGTTGTACAAATTGTAATTGAATAATTATGATCTTCAAATTAAGGTTGTATGACACTTGTGCAGAAAAACATTTTTTTAAATCAGTTATTTTCACAGCCAGTAGCTTTTATCATTTCGAAAAAAAATTGAAAAACTTAACTGTGCTATTCACAAAGATAAAATAGACTCTTTTATTTTATTTCACTCGTCTTTTTCTCCCTCGGGTGACCCGCACCGGAGATTGAAAAAAAAAAAAAATTACATCCACAAAGGATAGCGCACTACGGGGATCCGTTATTCCGTTTGTTTCCTTTTTTTTTCCGTGAGGAGGTGATTATGAAACTGCGGAATAGCTGTTGAGGGCGATGCCATAACGATTCGCGAGAATCAATTTATCGACTCGTTCGTTCGCTCCGCAACCCGTCCCCATTATATCGAGAAAATGGCATTGCAACGGATTCTCGATAGACCCTTCTCCCCCAGGGTGATTCGAGACTCGTGCGACACCCGCAGAATGTCATGTAGTTGATGAGTCTCGAAACTTGAGAAAATAGTTATTTTTCCTGTTACGCCTTCGACTCGTGCAATCGTGACAATATCGCTCCCTTTTTTTTGTCATATCACAAAAAGAATCTCTCTTTATTGAGTGCTGAATAAAGAAAATACAATTATCGGACAATTGTTCTTATCAAAAAATGCGAATCAGAAAAAGCGACGGTCACGGATTCCATACGTACGATTTTTGCGAAAGTCGTTGATTAATCTTTTCCAGGAAATCAATTACCACCTTACGTTTATTTTTTTTTTATTCCTCTGCCCTTCTCTCTCTCTCTCTCTCTCTTGCACCCTTTAGTTTTTTTTTGTCTCGTATTTACTTGTAGGCGGCACGCGATCGCGTTTACGCCTTACCTTGGTATAATGCGAGCAACATCTACCAACGTTTGTACGACGAGACCCTTCCATTATTGCATGGGTTGTTTCTTTTTTTTTTTTTTTTATCGGTACGACGATGGCGGGAACGGTGTGCGGTCACTTTGATCCAATCGTTATCGCGTACCCGTTTGGGAAACGGACTCACGGAATAGGTATAATATTGCTTCGGTGTCACCTGTTTTTTATATATACATACATGACGTATCGGAACAAGACGATAGGCTTTTCCCATTAAATACATATATAGATAGATAAATAGACCTTGTTGGATCAGTTTGTTATCGGCACGAGCATCCGAACACCCAATTCCTGAATATCCAGTCATGTCACGCAAGCTACAACGGTAACTCATCGCATAGTTACACAAAGAAGATAAAACGAATTTTTTTCCCGGCTCAAACCTAAGTCCAATAAATTGCAGTCTAAATTTAATTTTTAAAAAATTTATTTATTTCTGTAAATACAGCCAGGTTAGTTTTTCGAGGCTGCTTATTCATATTCACATTACTTTAACAAACAAGCGAGGGAAAAAAACGAATGGACGGCAGCGAATTGGGGAAAAACAAAAAAAATGCGATTCCGAGTTTCGTACCTAGCCAGGGCACTCGCGGGATTTCCGTAGCCCCGCAGTAGCTAGATTTCGTTTGCTTCGCGAAACAATCTACGTCCTATTAAATCTCCGTACGAACAAAAAAAAACTTTTTCCGAATCCTATTTGTCTTGCGACCCTTTCCCGTTTCCGTTTTCCCCCGTGTCTTTCATTCCTCTCCACCCCACCCAGTCTACAGCAACTTCCGGTTTCACATCCTTGCGAATTCCCCGAACTAGCTTCAGAGTCGTCAGTTCACTCACTTTCCATTACGTTTCAGTTTCGACCAAAGTTTCGGCGACCAAACGCACTAATCGGTCTAGACTCCCTCTCCCTTAAACCATCCAAGAAAGTCACCCCCCCCCTCCCCTCCCCTGGCACGGCTGACCCACGGAAAACCGGCAAAATGAAAAGAACAAAAACGATATTTCGTCTCGTTTAGAATCGCGACTGCGACGTGGCTGTGTGTCCCGAGAGGTTGAAATAATTTACTTTTTTTCTCCCACATTTTCGCTGATAAAGCATCTTACCGTGGCAAACGTTTTTTTCAAACCATTAATCTCTGCTAATGTACCAGAAGCCATCAACCGACACTGCCCATGTCCCCCAACTTTCCAAACTCCACTTTGATTCCAACGAAAAGTCATCGCACAAATACCGCAAGAAAACGTTGCACAAGTAAAAGTCTGAGATTCTTCGAGATTTTTTTTTTACTTGTACATATGTTAGTTACCGTTCGAAGGTCAAAGAGGATGGACGAAGCTTCGTCACTGGCTTAATGGTAAATCTATAATAAAAGAGAAGTAAAAGACTCAAGAGTCTTTCGGAGCCTTGAGTAGTTGAATCCAATTTTTTCACCCCTTTTACTTTATTTTTTATTCTTTATTTTAGGTTTTTTTCAGGTTGGAGTGAGCCGAGCACTCTTCCCCACAGTTTCTCTCGGGTTTACTTCCATTTCTCCATTGTTTCGTGCAGGTTTTTTGTCCATCCGCGAAACGTCACCTTTGGCCCGAGAGTCCCGCAATCCTTTTTCCGTCTCGTCTACTACATGAGGTTTCTTCCACACACATACACACACACATACACACATCTGTGAGCACACCAGACGCGTCGAGGCGACCAGGAGAGACCCGAGCGACGGCTGTTGTAGAGACCCCGACGTCTCGCCACGAGTGAACGAAGTGACGAAGGGGGAACGGGGGTTTCCATTCTTCCGGAAACAATCCCGCGGGAGAATCGTAGATCGTGGCCCATCGGTCTTCCTTCCGGTGTTCGTTCGCGTCGCAGCTTCACCCGTTGAAGGATCGATCCAAAGTGATAATCTCGAGCGGAAGGAGAAAGCGAGAGAGAGAAAGAGACCACGTAATCTTCGAATGTGGCGTTTCGACGGAAGTAGAACGTGGATCTCGGTGTAATGTCGGGCTACTCTTTTTCACAATTTCTCTCACTTTCCGCACGGAGTGTGAGTGCAAGTGGACCCACGAACGTGAGTGTCGGACGAAGAACCACACGTGAGAGAATAGAATGGAAGAAAACGTCAAGAAGGTTCACGAAGCATTGTTGGACCGTCGCTGGCCTTCCATCGAGGCTCGCCAGCAAAGACGAGACCGTCTTCGCGAAAGAGAAGAGAGCCAACCCTAGCCAAGCTTTTCGGTTAGCGGCAGCGACGTACCTTAATTCCATTCTGACATCTCGTTCGCACAACCATTTTGCTCCCGTCCTCACCCTTTCCTCATCTTCCCATCGTCCCAGTGGCTCCTTTCCTACAAACGCGAAATCGTTTGTCTTCGAAATTACACGAAAGTTCCTATCTTCGTTTTCTTTTTTTTCCCCTTTCTTTCTTTTTTTTCGACGTTCTTTCTCCTCAACTTATTCCCCCGTCGTCTTGTTCTTCACTTTTCACAGTTTTCTCGGAAGATTGAGATCTACGTGAAAATTGGTCTGAAACGGTTCGGATTACTTTCACCGGAAATGCGGCGGAAGCGGGGTAATCCACCGTCGTTGGAATCTAGTGGATTTGAAAAATTTTCGGTTGTAAACTCATCGGAGAAGTTTGCGGCAGATTTTTTTTATTTTTTTTTTTATTCGTCCGATGGTTGTGAGTTTTTATTTTTATCATCGATGATGCATCATCGAAAGAGATATATGGCCTGAACGGAGGGCAAATATTGACGCGAGAACATTTCTGTGCTATAATGTCTCCATCGTGCGATTACGATTAGACGGCCATCGCGTCGGAGAAGCGACACGAACCTGTGCGCTGGTGGCTTGTGGTCGTTAGCCCGAGTGAGCTTATCTCACCCGCAGGACTTATCCCCAGACGCTCGGGCGTCCCATCGGAAACATCGTCACGATAGCGATGGATTCCGTATCTTTATTTTATCTTCTCGTGAATAACAGTTCTTGAAAATTCTCTTTACGATCACGAATCGTGTAAACCGCAATGCAGACGTAAAAAAACATTCATACCAGCATAAAAAAAAACTCACGATAAATGATTTGATTGGAATCATTCGAAACGAGTCGATTCATTTACACTTGGATTTTAATTTTTTTAATAGTTTTTCTTTAAAATATGGAGTGAAGGAAAAGACCAAAGTTTCTTGTAATTGGGAAGATGATTTTCATTCAGTTTCACCTCAACAAATATTTGTACAATGTCTGGCAAAAGTCCGCAAACGAAATCCACCGACATAACCTGGCTCTGAATTTTTACGAGGCCGTGCTGTTACTCACCACACACACACACACACACACACTTGCACTCACGTCGCACGTGACGTTGAAGGCCGTCGTGTACGATTCTCATTATCGATAATGCGACCGTATATTGGAGAACCGTCAGACTTGAGGTCCCAACCGCGGCCATCACCTATCTGAGAATGAGAAAAGTAAAATAAGACGAAGACGAAGGAGACGAGGGAGGATGGAAGGGTTTAGAATTGCGTTGCAACGAGCTAAATCGATACTTCGAGCCAAAGGATTTCAGATAAGTTTAAAACATATATACGTGTGTGTGTGCGCGCGATCGAGCGTGACACTTTGGCTACCAGGTAGAAACCTTATCGCTGGTATCATGCTTCCCAACTTTAACTTCGTCCTGAAAGGACGCGACAACGGCTTTGCTCGATTCTCCAGTGGGAATAGTGAGAGACAACCGGAAGTGGCAGCGAGAAACAGTTGTCCGGATAGCGACTGGACATTTCTCGTAAGGAGACTTTCATCCTTTCAAAGCCACGTTTTTCCACATTCACATGCCAATGATAAAAAAACCTCTTATAATCTTCTCCTCAATATTATTCCAAGTTGTCATAGCAACCTTGAGAATTACGCCTACACGACACTCTAATCAAGAAGATAATTCGAAACACGAAATCACATTTCATTCAACCTCGAAAAATTCCGATTAAACTCATAAATAATTTTTGATTGATGCGACTGAACATTTCAAGCAAGTCGCGGTGTGTCTCATTGAGAGATCTTCGCGATCGAATAACACGACGCGAGATATTGTTGGGACACTGCGTCGAAAAAAAAAAAAAAAGGTTCTCATAATTTCGTCGAAAAATTCACGCCCGACCCACCTTACGAACACAATCGCGGTGTCACGCTGTGTCTCGAACTTCAGACAGACCGGGGACCGAATCTGAAATCCCCATCTGGGTGGGCTCAGGCTCGTCGAGATTTTACATCTTAGGGTCTCTACCGTCCCGTTGTGCGGTTACACTTTTGACACTGTCGAATACAGTCGGTCGAACACGAGGTCGATGTTGTGACGCTGATACGAATCGTGGTCCCGGATTCGACCGAACTTACACGACGAAGTATCGATTGTCACCTAATGATTCGACACCGTACCGATTGCGCCACAGTCAGCACTTTCTCGATCGGCATTCCACAGTCGATAACGACTTTGCATACGAAGTCGTCGTATAAATTCCGTATCGTCTTAATTTATTTCACAAAGTGAGAGCATCCGAAAACGACGACTTATTCCTGCGAGTTTCTGTCACTTTGATCCAGCTGGTATCATAAGCCTCGCATCCAAGCTTCGGTGCAGTAATGCCAATGTAAAGCGACGATGGAACAAACCAGAATCGAGTTACACACGGATCGCACACACGTTTTATACACACGTGTTCAGAACTAAAGCCAGACACAAGTCCATTCCCATAGTTACCTAAGGTTGCGCCCTCTCCCCGTGCATTAGGTACATACAGTATGGCGTAGCACGGGGGATTTCTCCACACGTATGAGCCTCGAGCCAAGAACCAACAGTAGCTGCAGCAGCAGCAGCAGCAGCACGTGCCCATGGTCGCGCGTGGCCGAGTTTTTCCCCCATTACGTGAGGACTCGACCGTGGCAAGAGTATAACCACAATGCAGCAGCTTGCATTCAGATAAGTTCGTAACACGAAAGTGGATCTCGCTCGTGTGTGTGTGTTTGTGTGTGTGTGTGTGCGGTGGTGATGCGTGTGCGTGCGTGAGTGACGTGAGTTAAGTTGTGGAGTGGATGTGTGGAGTGGAAAAGCATTGGACGTCCACCTCAAAAGAGGACACTAGTTTGTGAAGCAAGAAAAAAGGTCCATGTGGTGCATGAAGATACCATGCACATGTGTGTGTCTGTGTGTGTGCGGAATAACGTGTTTTTGTAGCAGCAGATTGCGATCAGAATCCACGAGAGATAGAGAAAAAAGAAGGATAAGATTTGATTCTTTATTCCGAACAGGGAGTCTGGGAGATCCTAGCACACGGATCAGCTTAGGTCGGGAGTACAGAACGGAGAGACAGAAAGAAAGAGAGAGAGAGAGAGAGAGAGAGAGAGAGAGAGAGAGAGAGAGAGAGAGAGCAGCGAACGGCCAGCAGGGTAGCACGAGCCAAGCGGGACCAGCTGCCTTGGAATTTCAAGTCCTCATTGATGCTGGTGGTAGTGCTGCTGCTGCTGCTGCTGCTGTTCGTGATGGCACTGTGTATGCTAGACCACTGGTGCCCTTTTGCTCGAAACCTTTTTTTTTATCTCAAAGATTCTGGCGATGAAAGCCTCGAAGAAAGCGTCGGGTATCCCGGACCACGAACAGGTCTGCTCTTCTGAATTATGATAATATCAGGGGGACGATGAATTTTTTTCTTCCCCGACACTTTTGACCTCAACAGTTGCAGAACGAAAAATAAAACTATACTTTATTGAAACTATCTTTTAGATCCGAATTCGTAATATTGGACTTAGGACTCTGAATCCCAAATGTAATTAATTTCTTCACAATAAAAAACTCTTCAATTGCGGTTTAAATGAGTTTCAAAAAAATGTCCAACAGTGTAATTGACTCGTCGAGCGATTATCATTCATGGATACGTTATGCCCAAGCTATTTCATTAGTCCCACCGACAACATCGTCGAGCCACAGTCGTGAAATATCTTCAACTCCAAGTGACTATATATTTTTTTTCTTTTTTTTTTTTCGGAACCCTAATCGTCCTCGACGACCCTTCTCGCATTCCTAATTTTTTTTTCCTTTCTTTCGCACCAAGAAATTGCATTCTTCTTTGACGAGTACCTACAATTTGCTCGACACCCTTTCTCCCTCCCACCCTTTGTGCTCCCTTGTCGATGACATTAATTTGTAAATCGATATGCGGTTTTGTTCATCGACGTCGAACGAGCGAGATATTTGAGAAGCGAGGAAATATAAATTCATTCGATAATATCGATCAATTATCGATCTCGTGTTTGGTTGTGTGTGTGTGTGCATTTGCGTATCGGCTGACAAAGACCGTTGCTTCGTTATACACAATATGAGAGAGCCTGCATCGATGTTATATGGCGTTACGGTTGAGTCTCGGTGAAATGTCAGGAGTGCAAGTACCAACGATCATTGCACACGACGTCGATGAAACGCTTATGTGTACGTATATGTATATATATATGGCGATGCAATCGCGAGACACCGTGCCTAGCGGCATATTGCACGCGGCGTGTAAACAGATAGCAGATACGACTTCGTAGTAAAACCAACGCGCGAACGTTAAATGTGTGTATTTGCGTACGTTCTTCCTGGGATCGGAGTATGAGTCTGTGACACTCTTACGCATTATTTTACATTCGATCGATAAACACAATGGCATTATCGCATATCAATCCAGACAATGATATCGTTGCAGATTGTTTCCTTTAAAAAAGAACTCAATTTTAAGTCGAATTTCAA
This sequence comes from Diplazon laetatorius, assembly GCA_963662125.1. Lineage (NCBI taxonomy): Eukaryota > Metazoa > Arthropoda > Insecta > Hymenoptera > Ichneumonidae > Diplazon > Diplazon laetatorius. Next base: position 926,059 of record OY759162.1, on the reverse strand, counting down.
ACTTTTTTAAAATGTAATTTTTTGAAAGATAAATTAGGTGATAATTGGATTATGATTTGTGATATTGAGAGGGAATTTTGAGAGAGTGCTACTGGTTTGTATATTTTTTATTTTCCACCTTCGTGTTTCTAGGTACTTATTCTTCGGTTTAGAGCGATATATAACAATACTGATGAGAACATTACAGTTTTATGGTATAGGGGTCATTTATAACGGTGAGAAAGTTTTTTTGACCGACTACCGCAGGATATTTTACAACGCCTGAAAGTTGAAAAGAAATAAACTGTCCAACGAGAATTAAAATACAAAAATTTCGATTTTACTACAATTTCCAGTATCGCACGTAATTTTATCACGAATACAGATCACCAGCAATACATTTTTTCCATTTTTTTTTTTCACCATCAACTGTCGAGAGCCAAATGCTGCTGTCAAAAGAATTTTTCGCAATTCGTTAATGCAAGAGACGTCAATTTCCATCAATCTACCGGAAATAGAGGAAAATTTAAAAAAAAAAATAATTGATCACGTACCAATTGGAGCTCATCGAGTAGTTCCTCGATTGCCGTCGAGAGGTAAAATTTCGAAATTCGGTTTATTTCATTATAATCGTGATGGAAATGAGCTCAACGGAACGTACCAATGAATTTACGTTTAAATTCGTCAAAGCCATACGGATTTTCCAACGATTTTCACACGTGCGCATCTGGTGCATGAATGCATAAGGGTCGTGGAAAGGGGGGGGGGACGACGACACGAGTCGAGAGCGAAGAACGAGCAAAATTGTTGGAAAAATCGAACGCCGATGGTGGAAATGTGGTGAAGCGTGAGTGGCGGGCCGGAGGGAGAGGGAGAAACTCACTCGGGTTGTATATCGACGAATTCTCGTCGTATATGTACTACTACGAATTCTGTAGTTGTGCCCGCTGCTGCGGGTGTAAATATATTCCGGTGGACGTGTCAGTGACACGTGACACCTCGTCCCTGTCAGCGACCGCTGCAGACCCACCGACGGCCCCCGAAGCACGGTGTGGCCTGTGTAATACACGTCAGTGCGGTGTGCCGGCTGTCTGAAATCCCTCATCAATACAACAGACTGCTTAAACTCACTTCGTTTCCGAATTAATGAAAAAAATATTGAAAGATGAAAAAAAAAACCTCACATTCGAATATTCTTTTGACTTGGTGGTCGATTTCCATTCTGTTGCCAATTCTATTTACCTGATTGATATATATATGTAGATAACATTTAATCACATTATGTTTTGTCTTTCGGTATGCAAACAAGATAAGTCGATTATCTTTGGTAGACACAACGAGACGGTTCATTCAAATCTGACCTCACACAACTCACCGACTAAACATAATTTGTCAAAGTTTTTATTATTTCAAAAATGTCATATTTACACATTTTCATAAATTTATACAAATGTAATAGCGCGAATAATTGTCAACTGTGAGTTCGTCGCGCTATTCCGTCACGGTGCAACCAACACACACACACACCCAGACGTGTCAGTGAACGTTGAGTAGGACAGTGCAGAATTCGTTGCAACGTTTGGCCACACGAGCCACGATGAGACGATTTCGCCGGGTGTCCAAATAATGCCAGAACGTGTTTGAAGAGGGGGGCAAGGGTTGAGGAGGGCGGGCGGTTTTTGTCCAGTTGTTATTCGTGGTCGTGTGGCATTCTAGCCGAGCGCGCCTAGCGCACATCCTCATTTAAATGAGATAAATCTTGTTACGAGTAATTTTCAGTCGGTCGGCGTGGCTGGTGTTGCGGTTCGAAACGTTAAAGACCGGCCACTCGGTACTCGCGAGCTTGTGAATGAGCGCAGATGTATCGTCATCGTCGTGGCATGGAAGCGGGGCAGGGGAGTGGAGCGAGGGGAAAGGGTTAAAGAGCGAGAGAAAAAGATTGGAGGCATTCGTCGTTGAGTCTGGAGGGATAAAAAACCATGAGCAAGAAACAAAGATGACGGCAAAGATATTTATATTTGAGGAGTGAGTGAGAAAGGAGTTGGAGTGAGTTGAAAAAAAAAGAGAAGCACATAGCGCGCGAGACGAATGGATTTCGTTCCGTCATACGAGTCTCGTGCGCGATGAAATTCTCGTAAGATGATTCTTCCTCTCTTACAGTCCGGCATCGTCGACCGGTAATCACCGATTTTCGATTTTTACGTCCGTTAAATAATTCACGTTTAAGCGTGTGTATGTGTGTGTGTGTGTGTGTCACGACCTCGCTTTCCATCTCGTGGAAGAATCTTCGGCCGTCGAGTATAATAAACGGTCGAGACTTGAAACATAATATGAGTACAGCTCGAAAAAAAAAAATAAATAACACGAAAAAAAAAATCGTTTCACGAGTAATTTATTGGAGAATGTAACACGCGATAATGACGATTCGGCTGATCGGTCCGTATGAGTAATCGAGGAATTTTTTTTTGAAAAAAAAAACTTTCTCTAATAACATTGGCTTAATGAAGGTCGATAATTTATTTTTTTCCTCCAATTTATGTGTCTCATTGAGATAATGAAAAATAAAAAAAAGACACTTTTTTCGTTTCTATTTTTCATTCAACTACAACAATTCAAATTAATGTTAAAAAAAAAATAGTAAAAGATTTCATCAACTATACTATCTGATTCGAGTATTCGTCATCCCAAAAAAAATAAATGTATGAAAAAAAACCCTCCTAGGTATTTTCGTTCGCACCGTGATAATAACTGTAACCCCAAACTCGTACAACATATGTGTTGTATCTAAAATCTGTGTTATGTGTAAATATCTAACGTCTACGATCTAGAAACGTTTAATTCATTGTCAATGACGGATGAGTCCGGCGCTGACAGCGGTTAAAGATCTACGATCGTATGGGCGTGCGATAAACCTTCTCGCAGGTTGTTGTCTATCGTTTTCGAAACGACCACTACGACGACTCGTATATATATATACATATAGAATTATAACCCCGTGGGACGTTGGTAACTTTGGTGGTATTCGAAAATGGGCGACTCGAGGGCAGTTTCTGGCTTCGAGAGCAGCGGACCGAGCCTACTGATGTGAATCGGAATATATAAAGGGCGGCCGGACTGCTCAAAATATTTAAACGTCAGCACGGCGTATACACCGACTCGCGCGCTGCGGGTCGACCATTGTGTTGCCCGATCCTGCTGCTGCTGCTGCTTTTGCTGATGCGGATGCTGCCCTGCCCCTTTGGTCCAGCAGCCCAGTTTTCTCTGCTCGATTTCTGGCTCTCTCTCTCTCTTTCTATCCTCTACTCTCCAACCATTCGCTCCGTCGTAAACGTCGATACACGGCACAGTCATTGACCACTCAAGAATACGTCAAAGCAAATGCAGCATTTTTATTTCAACGTCATTTTCGTTATGATTATAGATTTATTAGATTTGTCAAAGAAACGAGAGGAATGGAAAATTCGTTTAATCATACTTCAACGGTATTACAAATCTAAAATACACCGATAAGCTTGAAGATTTTATTTTCTTTTATTTCAAAAGTAAAATTGGATCCAAAGAACATTATACAAATTATATGAATAATCTTTTTTGTCGTTCTGCTCCGTTTAAAAGAAATACAAATAATTTCCTCGGGCACGAGAATTAAATCGAGGGGAATTTTTGATTCAACAAAAAAATACGTATCGTACGACCGACATTTGATTTTCAAGTTTGAAAAAATTATAAATCGTTCCCGAAGCGATTAATCGACTCAAAGGTGAGACTGGCCAACGACTGTGACGCGAAACCCCGCGACGTCGGTGTACAGTGGTTATTTAATTTTTTTGATTTTTTTTTCCGCTCGCGCTCATTCACCGGGAGCGTGGTACGTGCTTTCCTCGCGAGCCGATGCCGCGCCGCCGGCAAATCTCGGTTCGTTCGTAGTCGCCGCGAGAAACCCGCGAGCAACGGATGGCAAAGAGGGCCCCGTGAGTAGATGCAACCTGCGAGAGGAGCAACGACGGGATAAAAAAAATAAAAAAACGCTTGCTGAAGGAAAAGGGAGAGAGAGAGAGATAACGCGAGGTAAACTGTGTGAGAAGGAACGAATGAAAGCGAAGGAAACAACTGAGGCCAGGTTCGTTTGGAAGGGGAAAATATCTCGCTCGCAAAGCTTCTCGCTCTCGATTGCTTCGTTCTTTTTTTTTTTTTTTTCATCCGAGGGTTCATTTTGCCGGTGTCTCGCAGGACCGAGCCCTTCGAACCGAGAAGACGATCCCGAGGCCGAGGCCCGAGCTCGCGAATGCCGCCGCCGCCGCCGCGCGCGCAGCGGGTTCGTTGAACGGCGGGAGACCTCAACGTCCCACTGCTTCGCCGACTAAACTTCTCGTTCTTCGACTTCTCGCGCTCTCTTTCATCGTCCTCGATCTTTTCGAACCACGTCGGTCTTATCGGATCCGCGTAACTGTCGCCCTTGATCATCGATATTCCACACACGCACACATTCATCGTTATAACCCTTCTGTTCTCCGATCGTTCAACCAACATTGACTTTGTAAGCGACTTACAATATAAGTCGAATCAACTCTCACGTGTGTCACTATAATTAACAAACTATTTTCCTGACAATCGACAAATCAATCACCATCATTCACATTACTCCAATTTTTTTTTCTTAATAAATAAAAAAAACGATTGCCACTTATTCACTTTTTTTCACTAAACTCATACAACCGTAAAAAAAGCCAGCAAAAAATTACAATAAATCCAACAATCGACTCACCGAAAGCTGGTTGTTGTTAAATCTCGAACTTCACCGTTGCTTCACAAAATTCCGTAACAGTTATGGCAACAATTCAACTAAACAAACGAACAAACAAACAAAAACAATCCAATATCTTCTTTCCGTGGAACGTACACACTCGCGCACAAATTATTTGAAAGAACCAAAACAAACGTAAAAAAAAGTAACTCCAAAAATTTTAAAAACCAACAGTCGATTCCCGCAGTCTTCAGCATCGACCGAAAAATCACACAAAAATCGTCGAACCAATGTTCCCCCAGAAAAAAAAAGGTGATTCGTAAATTCCGATAAATTATATTTTTTTAAAAAATATTAAAACACGATGTAACAATTATTTTTTTTGTTTATATTTCAACACGAGAGTCTGGTAATTGTAAAACGATATTGAAGAAGAAACAAAAAATGTTAGTATAGAAGAAGAAAAATATGTTGGTTATCACGAGGTTGGGCCGTGCGTGGAGAACCGTGCGGCTCGAGAACTCGCGCTCAACTGGTCTCTCCGATGGGTTTGCCGCGGGTTCCTCCACGATCGTCCAATCCGGAGCGAGAGACTGCGCGGCGCGGCACACGAGAGACACACCGACACTCCGCACTTCGAGTTTCGTCCGGCAGCGGCAGGCTTGGTGCAACCCCCCTGTTGGCTTCGCGTAAGGGACGTACGACGATATTCGAGGGAAAGGTCCGAGAACACACACACACACACACGCGTCAGATAGCACCGAGAGTTTCGTCACAAGCAACGAAAGGGAAAAGTTAAGTTCTTTCCCTCGTGGCTCATCTTCATCCGTTACTCCCCCTCGCCAATGGTCCTTCATCTCTCTCTTTCTCTCTCTTCACATTCGTGACGTTCTTTATCATGGAAATGAGCGTTGAAGCTGGGTCGTCCTCGCGCGCATTCGTCTCTTCATCGGGCAATAAACGCGAGACGCGAAGAAAAGCAACGTTCGCGGCCCCTTAACGTCTACCGGTCCAGATCGTATTAATCTCTTCTTTCGACATTTATTTTTTCTTTTTCACTTCTTTCAGAACGTTTCACCCTCGTCGTCTTCGTCGTCGTCGTCGTCGTCGTTCGTTTCGCCGTGAGATCCGGCTTTTTCTGTGTCTCACTTCCGGCGAGACGGACCATTTCCGTTTCGGAAGCTCCATCGTCCTTCTCCCGCGCCCGCGACGTCTTATTTGCCCGCGCTCGTGATTTCTCTATGAGACACGAGTCTCAGACGCGATTAATTCATCACACGGCAAAGATATTGTCCTCGTTATTGTAACGAAACTACAACGTTTTTTTTTTGTTCGTTTGCATTTGCATGATCGAGCACTTTGAAATTATTTGCGGTGGACGGATTGTCAATTGTGAGGGAGAGAGTGTTGCCATCACGATTAATTGATTCATTGATTTATTTGAGCTTGATGTGCGAGTCGACTGATCTGTAAAAATTTTCATGCGAATTCTCGGAAGTTCATTCGTTCGTGACATATAAATTTCGAGTTACTGACGTTTGGTTATTTGAATTATCGCGGTACGATAAACAGGACATGGAAATTTGTTCCAATATGCAGATCGTTCGATCGGTATTGCGATACCATATATATTTATGCATGGGATTAGCAGCTCGTGGGAGACGAAAACGTTGACGCGACAACCGCGGATATGTGAATATTCTATCAGTCGAGTCCAAATGTTTTCTGTTTTTTTTTTTAATCACCGAATGAAATGGAATATGTATGTTTGGCTGACACAGCTCGATTTCTACGAATCATATTCTTCCAACCGATCATCAAATTTTATGACGTAAAAAAAAACGATTTTCACCGTGACAAATAATTCCACCGAAGAACTTACCGTTCGGGAATGACAGTTGGCGATACTGATGTTGAAAAAAAAAATGGCTAAGCAGTCGAAAGGATATTTTCGCGTACAATGGTACGCGATGTATTCATCCTCGGCAATTGATTCGAATGAATCGCAGTCGAGATAATGGAATTAAGTATTAATATGAGAGAATGGGGTGAGATATTGTTCGATGCCTGGAATGGAAAAACTAGATAGAGAACTCACGGGATAGCGTAGGGTCCTGCGCGTGTCACCCCAAAGGTGTCACATGCCGTCACGCCGAATAATAGAGTTGACAGACAGTGGACAGCCCACTCCCCCCTCTTGCCCCCCGAAGCAGGGTCTCGACGGTTCTGTATTTGTATAACAACCCTGCCATACGACCCTACCCTCTATTTTTCCCTTTACTCACAAAACTTTGCTGATTCTTATGGTTATTACTTTTTTTCCCCTCAATGACAGTTATTAACGCCGGGGAAATGTAAAAGAACGAATCACAACGCAATGCACTGCGGAATTTAATACGAAGCAGAGTTATGTCGGCCAAGCAGTTGTCTATTATGATGAACTATTTTTCATTGAATAATTGGAAATGAGTTCAACTTTCATTCATTCTTAAATTAACGAAAGTCCATTGATACATCACACCGAAGTGAGAATGAAGTTTTAGATTAGATTGAAGTCGGGCGTGACAACGCCCCGGAATTCGAGCTTGGGTCTCGCGAATTCTCTTCGCACTTTCTCGCCTTCACTCTTTATCCACGTTCGGCTCGCACGAGTGGGCTTCCATCTCACGGCTATGTACGCCCTCTGCGTACGGACTTCTCAAGACATTCGGTGCTAAGAACTCGGTTTGAAACTCCCTAAACTAGTTACGGGAAGTTGGTGCTGCTGCTGTTGAACCCCTCAACGCTGTGTGAAGTTTCGTCGCGTCCCGTTCCATCGGTCCCATTTTCTTTTCGGGCCCTGACAGACTCTTCTCGCTGTCTCTTTATCGCTTAATCTCGGTTTATGCTCGGCACTTCACTGAGGTTCACACCCACTATCATCGTTCCAACGAATTCCGATTCAAACGTTTCGCGAATTGAGGAAACGGATGTCATTCACGAACTGCGTCAAGCATTTCGTTTTCGTTAAACGTCGCAGCTGGAGAAAATTTCAAAATACAAAGTCGCTCGATAAACATTGAAGGATTTTAATCGCGGTCGCATCCACACGCACTTAATCATTATTTGACATCTCTATTTGAACCCGAGTTATTCCCTTGCCATGTACACACACACACACATGGAAATATATATTATACACGAAACACGAGAAAGCGTATAACCGAGACAGATAGTTCGGATAATCCTCCACTTAGGTAGCTCGACGTTGAGCGTAGTATTTGAAGAGGATCCGCGGGGTCGCATCCCCGAGGCTTCGGAACATTCTTTTTTCCACGTATGTGCTACATCCTCCATAATGGCGAAGACGTTTCCGCATTATATATATATACAGTTGGTTGTAGTCGCACGACGAGGGAGAGAGTGTGTCGTAGGGTTCGACCCCGTGAAACGTCGCACAGCCCGATGGGCTTTGAAACATTCCCATTCTCCGTTCTCCATATTTCTCTATAAAACGTGTTTAAACGACGTCGGTATGTGTGCGTGTTCGTGTGTGTGTGTGTGTGTGTGTATTCATAATACACGTGGAAGAAACGTATAGGAATGAAATGTTTGAACTGCGGCCGCGCCCTCGGGTTACACGATGATCGGTAGCCTCGTATGAATCCAACGACGAACGACGTGTACGATTCTATAGTAATAATGTTCTTACGGCAGACCGTATAGACTTTGATGCTGGAAATTCGTGAACCGTTTCAGACACTGCCGGATCGACGAAAGCTTATGAATATTTAATTAATATACGAATATAAATGTATATCCATAACTCTTTCGGTATTTTGGGATGTTTCGGATTATTATTATTATTATTCGACGGATTGTAGTGTGTGTGTGAAAAAGAGAAATAGAGTCTCGTTATATTTATGAAACGTAAAGGACATAAATAAGGGCGGGAGTAAAATCTGTCCTGTCGACAAATTATCCGGGTTAGCTTGTGATAGCCATCGCTGTATAATATAAACATATATATAAGATTATTGAAAGACTTGCGACGAGTTCCTAAATATTCTCGAAAAAAAATTGGCAAACACGTGTAGTGCCGTAAAATATTCTGTAATTCGAGAATTAACCACCAGATCGATTCGAGATAAGCCTCTCTTGGTAGTATAACAGTAAAAGTAGGTTCTGGCATAATTGTTAATTATTCTATTTTTTTAGCTCATCAATATATTATTTGTCTATTTTGTGAACGAGTGTTGGTTCGATGGTTTTTTTTTTTTTGTAGTCTACATCGATAACCCGGTCTGCCGATTTTTTCTGTTTTGTTGTACGGAAAATGGCCTATATTTAGACAGCCACATGTGGAAACATCAACACCAACTTATTTAACGCACGTTCACACGATCGCAGAGACGCAAACTTCACATCCACACGAATGACTCACGTTCTATATGGGACACGAGCTCCGTCGTGGCAAAAAAAAAAAATGGCACTCGCAGAGAGCACAGTCTGACCCTGTCTGGTCGATCAATCATCGAGCGATCAATCGTCACGAGAATTTAATAGAACTATCGCCCCGGTAGCATCCCTCTACTGATTTTCGTAAAAAAAAAATGGGCATTGCTCGCACGAGTGATTCATTCGGTGACTCTGGGCCACGCGACTGTCCGACTGTCGAACAGGGAAATACAATAATATCGATCCTGATAAAACGTGGCTTGCACACAAAAGAATAATGAAGCTTACACATCGCATAAGTCAAACGTAAAAATTTGCTGATAAAAAAAAAATCAAGTAAATAATCAAAATCTCATTTATTCCTTTTTTTTTCAAGAGGACATTTTCTCAGAGGACATTTTTCCGACCGTTCTAATGCTTATACAGATCTCGAAATAAATGTGAAGACCCTAACGAGGTCGACGGAGTCGGACAACGCTCTCGTTTCCGCCCCGTCGTTATCGTCGATGGAACTACAAAAATTACTCTCGGTTGACACAGCTCGGTAAATACCCTCGGCAATGAGTTTCAAAATTCAACCTTCGCAAGAGGGTCATTAACCGAAAAGCCCGGCAAATACTCGAACGTTTATCACCCATTGATTTTCACCCGTCGCGTGAGAAATTAAAGCCAGAATATTCAATCATTCGATGTCGTTTATTCCGAGAAAATTCCGCGTAGTTTTTATATTATTTTTTTTCGAAGCTTCCTGATAAATCGATACGAGATTGAAGAAAAAGGATTAAGCTACATCCACGGGAACATTTTTCAATAACCGTTGCAACAACAAAGCCCTTACAATGAACCTATAGACCTTTCACCACGTTGTCGTGACACGAGCGGACGTTTATCGTAGCGAACCACGAGTCCATTGCGTAAATCCGTTATTGTAACTTTCTACACACACACACACACACACACGCGCCCACGGACACGGTTCGGAAGCTCTATCGCTGAGAATGTTATCCTCTCGCAGACGGCCCGGGATAGAGCCTACTCCACGGTCTCCACGTCCAGACCCCTCGCATAATGTTATTCCACGAGAGTGGATAGTTTCGCAACGTAGCACAATTCGCATGGGAACCCCATGGGTTCGTCCTTCCTCGTGGCTCATAAAAAAATGAAAATTCTGCATTAACCATGAGAGCCATGAAAAATATATATCCCATCACAATTGAAAATACTTTTTTTATTAGTAAAAAAATACATTTTTTTTGAAAAAATTGTGATAAAAATTTGATAAAAAGACTCGGGACGATGGCACAGGCTCGGTGAATTCGCAATTGTGTGTTCCCCAAACGAAACACACGCGCTTGGACCCCCCGGCCCTTGAACCTCTTTCAAATTCGGCTCGTTCACATTCGTCCGGACGAACTCTACATGCGACGGCAATCGGATGGGGTAAGGGATTGGAACTCTCGTGCGTGTAACTATACTCGACGAATGTCGCGAGCATAAATCTCGACCATTCGATGGTTTCGCACGCGTTGATCCGCGCCGAAGCTCCGCCGTCACGAAGAGTCCAAGCCTCGTCGAGCAGCACCTCCCTCCCTCTCTCTCTCTCTCTCTCTCTCTCTCTCGTTCGAATGCGAATATAGTTTAACCACCGCGTGGTGCCCGAATGAAAAGAACGAAAGAACAAAGAGAGACGAGCCAAGCGACGGGGCTGACAGGGGGGCGAAGGGGGCGGACTAAAAAAGAAACTCGGTCGAATCGAAAACAGGGTCCATTCATGACGAACGTGACCGAGACAAGGCTGACACTATTACCAGTGACTGACGCGGTCCTCGTGGTACACAGTAGACGGGAAACGGACATCGAACATTAAATTCACCGTCGCAAACAATCTTTTTTCTTTTTTCTATTTCTATTTCTATATCGTGCAGACAACAGGCAATGGGCCGGTGGTCCTGCCAACACGTTCAATCTTCAAAAAGAAAAAAAACATTTTCCCATGAGATTGCGTATGGACCTGCGCTATCGATTGATCATGTCTCTCGCGTAAGTTGCGATGCAGCTACGCGTCGAAATGATTGTACCATTACCTGAAAACACGATTTTCAAATGAGCCATAAGCTCGGGAACATAAAATACACGGAATCGATCAACGTGATTGCTCTCCGAATTGTCGGACAAGATGGTGTGTGTACAGTTGTTTCTCCGGGGGCACCTGAGACACGGTGCATCTAGGTGAGTGCACACACACACACACTATCGCACACAGCTGCAGGTTTGTAGTATAATAATGGGGTTGCTACGATCGGCAAGCGGTGCAAAAACTCGAGAGGGGAGAAACAGACGATAAATCGGCATTAAATCGGAATTACGATCGTATTAAACGAGTACAGTGTAGACGTATATGTGCGAATCAGCACGGGAGCAGGGTGTACGCCGAGAGGCTCGTGAAAACGTGTCTACGCATCCCGGACGAGGCTTAGTACCATCATCTCCTTCATTCGCTTCGGTAGCATCTGCGGGATGAGACGGACGGCATAGTCAATCGAAGCTACGACCAAAGTATACGCATCGGCCAATCTCCCGGAGCCGACGTTCATTCGTACAACGTGTCGCCAAAACTGATAAACGCTCGACGATTAATTTATCGCGAGTAAATCTTACTTATCAGTCGACAGCATTCGATGAAAATAATAGTGGAAAGCGATTTTTCAGTCGAGTGCATCACAAAGGATCAGCAGCTAGAGGATTTTGTCGTGGATTTCATATCGATAGTGGTTGATGATAATAATATTAATAATAATTATAACAATGGTATAATTTTTGGTAGACATAAAAATGATTATTCCGTTAAACGTAGATGGATGGAATTGACCGACATTCACTCCAATTCCCGTTGGGAATTCCGCAGGTACGACTGCTGCAATCGATCAGTTTTCATCAGCCTCTGTCCCGAGCCCGCGTACATCGGATACCCGTTACGCTATGAAATACTATTTACCACATGCAAAACAACGTACCGATGATGTACCTATGGAAACCGTGACGCACGTGCGTGTAACGAGTGACCCCGTTTTTGTCATGCTATATATCCACGGTATACACGGGTGAAGCAGATTTATCGTGCGTTGTAATCCTTTCCAGGACTCGCTGTCCTTGTCATTGATTTTTTTTTCCATCGTTTCATTTTTTTTTCTCGTCCTCTTTTCGATTTCACGTTTGCGAGGGTCGTGTTAGAAATACGCAGTGTATTAAAAGGACAGAAAAGAGAGTGGCACAGGTCCCCACAGAGGGACGAGCCAAAACCGGGCGAATGAAAAAAAAAAAAATTATTCACAATGGAAGAACGCGTGCGTTCTGTTGTCCGCGTGATGGAGTTCTCGATTCGCTCATTATTCGTGCTAAAAAGGCACGGGGGTAGAGCTTAGGGGTGTTAGAGTCCAGCAGCAGCACCAAATGTATGTACGCTTTCGCTGTATACAAATCATAGAACTTATGCACGCTGATTTTTTTCCCCCATTCCGTTTATGTGTCGCTGAGCCGGTATGCACGTACGTATTACGCGAGTACGTGTGTGTGTGTGCGTGCTCGTCGCTTATGCTAATTTTTTTCCGGGCTTTTGAATCACGTTCCGTTGAGTGCGCGTTGGGGCAGTTCAGGGGACGAGGCACAAACGTCGGCGCAAGCTGCGTACGTTTTCTCTTCTACGTGGACAAATCATCGTGTCCACCGGCTCTCTCTCTCTCTCCTCTCGTCACTGTCAGCCGCGATTAAACGACTGTGAACCGTGAATCTCCGGGTTTCATTTATTTTTTTCTCGGTTCTTCCCACAAGTCGCATAGGGGCGTTTTTATTATTTCAAACATGCGATTGAGCGCATCCATGATAAATACGTGAAGAAGATTTTCATAGTCCAAATATATTCACAGCAGGTATCATAAAAAATAATTATCACGAGGAAACACACAAATTTAATCTAACGGCTTATTCGAATATTTTCTTCCATTGCTATTTCGATTATTCGAATCAAGATGCAACCCAAAGCTATCCAACACTGCACCCAATCTTCCACGCCCATACATTTATTTTCCTCGCAGGTGCTTTCGAAAATTTTCCCATTTCCACAATCTCACGATAATTAAATGTCGAACGATGATAATCGATACGACGATGTGTATATTATATATATATACAATATCCGTGGCAACGTTGATACAGTTTACGACACCTTCAATGTCGGTGCTGTCGTTAATAACAGCAATAATCAAGCGAACGAGCGTGATGTCGGATCAATTGTGCAATTCAAGAGAACGTGGATTAATGTCGGTAACTGTGCGAACGATGATAAATTCGTGGACGGTTAAATCGTTGCCACGAAATCATCGAACAAAAGCGATAGTCATTAGATCGGTGTAGCGGTCATTGCCGGGTCGCCGTTCGGTCCCAACGACACACCGCGCGCGCGGGCATCGTATCAGCCCGAGGCCCGCTAGTTGTTCCATCGCACGGTATCGATCGATCTCCGGTTCTGTCGTAATCACGTATTGTTTCGGGCAAACGTCGCGTTACCGCTGTACAGCCGGGGCGACTACATCGATGTGTACCTATATGTGAGATGTACATTTGCGAACCACCCCCCCCCTCCCCCCGAGCGGTTGGAAATTCTTTTGTATCGATGCCGAGTCAGTAGCGAAGCAATGTGCAATACGGTGATGTGGAATGATTCGCCCTAGGCGATGGAGAAGCTGCAGTGAGAAGCCAAAAAAAAAGATATTCGAATAAAGCCTGTGTGGGAGTAATGAATGATTATTTTTACCAATTAATATATTTGACACAAACGGAAATATATATATAGTTTCATGATGAATAATGTTGTAAGCTTCTCAGGTTTTTCCGTTTAAATAGTCTGCCTCGTCTCACTCGGCTTACTCGACATGGAAAATATTTTTCACGTTAAACTCCTCCGTTACATCCAAAAGAAATGGATTTTACCGCTCCACTCGACCTATATTTTTTGTTTTTTTTCGTGCGCTCGCGAAATGAGGCCCAACTCATTATGCCATAGATTATTATACAGCGGTTTGGAAGACATTTCCGAGCAATTTTTTTCATTTTTTTTTATTTCCACCATTTATTCGTTCTCTTTTTCTCTCACGTCTCGTCATTATTTTAATGCGTGCGCTTTCGTTCTGAAACCGCGCACCGCGGTTGCACCGAGGCCGTGGCGGGGGGGCGGGGGGGGGCTGTTACGGTTTTAATTACGATAATGGTAGTTTCGACAGGTTTATTATTACAACGCGAATATAACGCAATTTTCCGTCGAGTCTCCGGTGGATTGTACTCGTGGAAAATTATCCACGTGGGTTGGGACGGAAAACGGGCGGATTGCAACAATTTCAAGGAACGACGAGTTGAGGGGGCGTCAAAGCGTTTTAAGGAAAATTAATCAAAGCTAACGCGCCCCGTGAGGCTGTTGATGGATAACGTAATATAGATTAACCTTGTTTGCCACGATTATAATCGAGTGCACGCAATTAATATATATATCGTGCATGTCGAAGTTTGCGAGATTGCCTCATTCTCGTTATAACCACAATGGTTCGTCTCTTCTCATGGGTTAATTTCATATATTCCCATACGTGCTTGTATTAAGTGCCGGGGAGCGTCTCACATAATTGCATTTCGTTGTGCGGGTTCACTGAGCACATAAAAAAAAGTTATCTCAATCACAGCCGATAAGAACCATTGCTTAATGACCCACAAATCATTTTGGATAGAAGGATTCCTGCATTATCATTTGTGGGTTATTCATCGACCGGTTGCGACAGTATCAACGGGTGGTACATGACCAGGGTGTTATTTTCGGGACAGAGACCTGTTGGGGCCGTTGGTAAAAGCGTGTGATGGCAACGTAGGGACCTACATTGCTAAATGACTGAAAAATATAGAATCTGGCAACAATAAATTTAATTGAATCAGCTCGTTTTTTAAAAATTTGTTTCTCGTCTCAAAACTGTATAAATATTTATTCATCACGACAAAATAATATATATATTTATTTACAAAGTTCATCGAGTAATCAAATAACTTATACATTAAATTATCTTAACGAGGATTAGACGCTTGAGAACGTGGATTCTCAAGGATTTCGTATAATTTCTGCGTTCGACTTAATAATTACACGTTATAATCGTTAGTAAGTAGCACCTTGTGCTGCCTGTCGCTTTTGGCTCCAAGCAAAAAATGCGTATCCTCGTGGGATTTCGTTGTTACATGAAACAAGTAACTTTACGTATTTCATTTATCTCATTGCACAGCCTAAATTATTTCGTTACCAATATATATTTTGAGCGTCCGACATCAGACACTTTTTTCAAAGGCCACGATTTTAACAACGGTCAATATTTATTTATTTATCTCACTGTCGATTTCGAATTGATTTTCGAAATGAATTCCATCGCTTGACTGTCGCCTCTACGGTGTTCCAATGCCCTCATGACATCCGAATCTGTGAAATTAAAGTACAAGATATAACACAAAACATTTTTTTTGGGTTATGTTTCCTATTAATATTTGAGTGTGCTATCACTCTAATTCGTACTTCTGTCCGTTGGTCGCGAAAGTTTGAGGTGTATCTGTTCGAGAGTCTCGATACCGTTCTCATGATCGCTCTCAGGAATTTCGCTGAAGGGTAGAAAAGCTTCGGCCATGAATCGTGCCCTCAAGAAATCTTTATCCTTGACTTCGAATACCAAAATCGCGTCCTCGATTTTTCTTTGTTCCGTAGTTAGAGGACTGAAATAAAATAGCGTCAATAAATATATTAAATGTTCAAATGTTATGAATTACGATTAATTAAAATCTGGGGTAGAGTCCTACGTACATGTTGAATGTCTCATCGAACAAGGGAAAAAGTGTCTCCTTCTGCACGTGCGTTTTCGGTGTCTTCGTCTCGTTGAATTTTTCCTCAGGCAGTAATCTCATCTTGACGTAAGAGTCGCACTTACCTGCGAAGAGGCAAAGAAAAAAAAAATCAAATCATAAATAATATCGTAGCAAGAAAAATAATCGAAAAAACCGAAGGATCCCAACGTGTAACGATGCATGCACGATTGTCAATGTGAAAAAAAATATACAAATGATAAATTGCAATGGGGAACATAATAATGTTGCAGTCGTGATAGAATAATGTGTGATTCGGTTCCCACAAAAAATAACATATACGTGGGATTCGTGCTCGAACAAAATTTCCATCGTCGACAAAGCTATATCGATATATTTTATTCGTGCCATCATGCAATTCCCGCATTCGTACGTCGCTAAATGAAAATTCGAGTGTCTATGATGAGCAGGCAATATACAATGTGATTCTTAATTCGCATTTCGTACGATTTTACATACTTGTCTTTCCGTCTTTCAGTCTTTGTTTAGATTTTGAATGGAGCTTGCGCTCGATAGTCGACAGCTTGCCTATAAAATCGCCTACAAAATTGAAAATTGAGAAATAAATTTCACCGGCATAGATTTTTTTTTCGCTTTGCTTATAAATGCATTTTTTGGATTTAACTGATTGTAAAAAAATTTCTTCATTTTGATTTTACGAAGTAAAACATTTCGACGCAGGTATCGCTGGTCATCGAGGATCTCAAGGCTTTCACGTTTATTCCATTCGTGCGGATAAATTAATTCTGAAAGGGGTTGAAATTGTATTTTGCATTCGATTTTACCATTAGTGTCCATGGGTCGAAGATTTCTGGCGTTGAGTATCTGTACGTTCAACGAATTGTCGATGAATTGGGCCCTGACCGTGAGCATTCCGTAAACCGGATCTTCTATGTCTTTCTGTTGCTCGGCTCTTTCCTGATTGTAACGATGAATCAATTCCGCTGTTTCCAAACCGTGAAGCTTCAACAGACGCTCGATAGTCTCGAGCACTTGAACGTTCGACGTCTCGTCCGCACCGAGATTGAAGAAGCTTATGAGATTGTGAAGAGTGCGATGAAGGTTCGAGTAGAACGATGGTGGCCGTCTTTTCTGTGAAGCAATCAATGAAATTGATTTATTAATTCGCTCCTTCAAATGTAGCTATAAAAAAATTGTCATGCTTCCTCCATTAGCTATTGTCACTGAAAACTAACCTCAAGATTGTTGCGAACGAGGTCGTAGAGTGTTTCCGACATGATTTCCCAGATAACAAGTAGCACTCGTTCAAAGTTGTCCTGATTGAGATTGTCGTGCAAAGTCGTTATATTCGAGTCCAGATAATAAAGCAATCGGTCCATGGCGTTGCTGGTGGTATCTATGAGTTCCGCACCTTCCAAAAGATACCTGTTCATAGCGGGTGCCATTTTAGTCGCGACAACTTGAAGCAAATCCGTGATTTTGTTCTTGACCGTGTCAGTCGCGTTGTCAATGATGAGCTGCAGGGTCTGTCGACAACGATCGGCCTCCTGCTGGGTCTTGTTTTCTCCCAGAGCGTCCACGATGCCCTGAAGACCGAGATCGTTCGCCAGAGGTTCTATGGACGTTCTTATGTAGTCGATGTTGTTGATGGCGAAGCACCAGGCTGTCGAAACTTCAAACTTTTTCTCATAAACGCTACTCGTGTTTTCATTTTCCTGATCAATTTGCGTGACTTTCTCGGCCTTGGCTGACATCATGTCGGCATATGATATGGAACATCTGCAAATATCCTGAAACAAATCGAATTAAATGAATCTGGTATTCCAATAAATTTGAAATTCACATTGACATTGATTTCGGATTTTTTGTAGGTCTGACATTTGTAGAACGGCTTACGTCAATAATTTTCGCGATAAAAGTGTACGATCCCTCGATGTCGGGCCAGGCCAGCTGGGTCCAGAAGACTTTTATTTGGTAGAAAATCGTCAACGTATCAACGGCGCTCGAACTGTATTGAACACTCGAGTCGACCGGCTGCAAAGTGTCAAATTCGACCGCCCTGTCTATTCTTCTGAGTGCCTTGTACACGGCGATGTCGAGCCAGTGAGCCACTCCAGCTCTGAACCACTCGTGATAACTCTGGATCTTCATGTCCTCCAAACCGTCGATGCACAATACTCGGCCAAAGCTGCCAAATAAATTCCCGAATATAATTCTCAAATGATTTTCGTGATACCGATTAACAATCCAGACGCAACATCGTCTTCCAACTTACACGGCGAATCTCTGAAGGGTCAGATAAAGTTCAAAGAGAGTCGTGCCGAGTGTCAATTCGACATCGTCGGTGCTCTCCACTTCGATTCGTTTCAGTCTGAGACAAACATCTTCGACGATGATCATGCAAAGATCGCTTATTCTTTTTTCATACGCTATGTACAAAGTTCTCGCGTATGGGAAATTAATTTTTCTGGAAAAAGAAAAATATATTTCCTTGAAACGAGTTGAATATTAAATTTAAAGTTGCTAAATTCAAGGCTGCCGAGAATTCTCACTTGATAAACATTTTGTCGTAAACCTCAGCAGCTCGCTGCACGTCAGCCCGGACGAGCTGTATAACCTTGATGTGATATTTAATAGCATCGTCGTCACTTTCGGTTTCCGGATCGTTATTCTGCAGGATATGATCCCACCACTCAGCGCCACCCTGTATAACCGTGTACTCCAAGCCGCGAAGAACGTCGATCTTGGTTTCGTCGGGTTCTGGAAACCAGCCGTACATCTTACGTGGAAACAGATCGAAATCGTCGGGCACGGTCAACGACGAAATGGACGACAGTGTGCTGAAACAAATCGATTTCAACGTATCATCGATATTTCTACAAGCTCAATTGAATCAAAGTTCGAAAAATTAAAACACAGCGCTTACCCCAAAATTGCTCCCATCTGAGCCATGACGTTTTTGTCACCAGCTGCCAGCCTTCTGATCTTCCGTATGCTGTTGAGACACGAATACAAAAGTTTTCTGGTCGCGTCCCAGAACAATCTGACCTCGTCCACGGAGAACAGACCGTTGTCCATGGGTCTGAGCAATTCAACCGCGAGTTTGTTGAAAACGGCGAAATTCAACGGATGCTCCTGATGCACCCTCGAGTACTCGACCCACTGACCCAGAGCCACGGTTCTCGCGAGCAATCCTCTTTGAGCACCGTGTTGAAGGATCAGGGCTTCGGCCGGTGCCGACCATCGACCGCACCAGCAATACCTCTCGATTTTTTCCGTTTCCACCTCGTGAAGCAACAAAATTCGCAACAGGTGACGATGCTCCTGTGCGGCCACTTGGGTATTGTGCTCGGCGCTGAAGGCCAATCGAAGCCTGACGACACCACGACGTTTGGATTTGTTTTTCTTCTCGAGACTGTACCACGTTGTGTGGCCCGATACAGGAATGTCCTGAAATAATATTCAACGGAGTTTCAAGATCGGGAATCTTGACAGTCGTCTCGTATCGGGTTCTTTTTTTTAAAATGAAACATATGGATAACCTACCCTCAATGGTATTCTGCTGCGACCGATAAACTCATTGTCATGACTGCCCGTCGTTGCGGTAACAGCTATTTCTTTCGCTAGTTTCACCAGACCCCTCACACCCTTAACGTCCTTGACTTTGCTCATTTTTTCCGGTACCGTTTCCGCCGCATCGAAATCCCTGATAGTCCACACAAGAAAAATACACGAATGAACCCTAATTTCTCTAATAATTACTATCGGTCATTGTTCGAACATTTATCTTGCTGATACTCACCAGACTTCCAAACAGAGGGCATCGTTTTCCGCGTCTTCCAGAGGCCTGCAAAGTCAAGAAAAAAAAACATGGCAATTACCGTATCGGCTTTCGTTGGAAACAAAGAGAAAGTTGCGTGTAATTGGAGATTAACTCACAGTTCAAAGTGTTCTTCCCACACGGGGGCGAGAGTTGCAGTTTTTACAGCTGTATTGTATCGCCTCGTTGGCGTTGATTCGAGATAAAGAGCACAGAATGGATCGCTCTTGCCATTAGCGTCCTTCGAAACGAGTTCCTTCGCCTCGATGACCTCCACATTTAAATGCATCACCGGAGCCTTGCAAATTGATTTGAAAAAAAAATCACTTAATATCATTCTTCATTAATGTTTTTTCTTTTTAAATCCAAGTGATTTGCAACTAATACCGCCATGTTCCGGGTATCTTCCAACACTTGCTCGTGCGTCTCATTGTCGACCTTGAAGGCTTGTTGCAGATGGTTCAACAGGGCATCCTGTCCGCATTCGTTTGATACGTCGTAACCGATTTGATGTTGCGTCATATATACGAGGGCCGTGTAGAGCTCTTCGATCTGTCAAATACGTCATAGACGTCGAACGATTAAACACATTACGAGACGAGCGATTTGAACGAATTGTTGTTCGAGATCTCGAATTACTTTGGATGGTATTGCGATAGCAAAAATATATGTGAATCGGAGATGCTGATACAATTTGAAACGGGTCAAGGAGATAATTATTGCTAATCCTGCGTGGAATTCCACTTTTGGGACAAAATTCGGCGATCATGATTTATTCATTGTCATCGAAAGCCATCGACTATCGAATCAATCAAAAGCGTTCTTCAAACCGTCCTCACACTCACCGTCATAGCACGAAGAATGGCATTTGTTTTCCTCTCGATTTCCGCTTTGGGAACACCCCTGAATGTGTTTCGATTTTTACGGAGGGTACCCATTCTGCTCAGCGTATTTGTTATAACCATTTTTGTATGTATTTAATTTTTTCAATTTTCAATCGTTCGATTCACAAATCACTGTACAGTCACTATTTTCGTCAACAACGAATCGTCGTCGCTCCTCACACGTTCGCTGGTCGAAGCATTTCATTATTTTAACCGTACGACCGTTCGTGACCGTTTCTTCGAGTGAATTCTTTTTTTAAACAGCCGAGCTAAGCGTCACCAAAAAAAAAACTTCCTCTATATTTTCCCCTTCCCAAATTCTTTGGCACAAACAATGCGACCCCCCGAGATTTTTTGTTTCCACTTCTTTGTTGTTGTTTTTTTTTAATTTATATTTCAAGTGCTGTCACACAGTCACTTGGAGCGTCACACTCCGGCTGTCAAAAGTCAATTAACTACGGAGAATAACAAAATTGAGAATCGTTAGCGTGTCCGTCGAGGAACCTGGATCAGCTGGGCAGCTCGCTCGCATCGCGGCCGACGTTTCAACTTTGACCGGGCGCTTATGCTGCCGCGGCGTTAAGTCATTGAAACCGTCTGTCTCAATCACGTAAGCTTCGTAATCGTCGTGGCCGGAGTTTACCGCCTCGTGCCCCCCTCCCCCCCCCCCAATGATAAACAAAGAATTGAAATAACCGAGAACAGTCAGAGAACCGAAGACTTGAGTGTCACCGAAATATTCGAGTCTTTGAATCTTTGTTTGTCGAAAAAAAAAAAAACTGTCGTAGCCTAACCTTGCCTACCATTGTTAGGCCTCTCAGTGGAGGGGCGATCCGTGCATATCGAATCGCAATCTGCATACACATATACATGTATATGTTACTCAGCGCTGCTCTAATTAGATTCACAGTGCAATCGCCGGGGAGATCCAGCGTTCAATGGAATCACAACGGGCAATTTAACGCGCGAATTACGAGCTTTGAGATTCTAAAACTTTTGCTATCTCGAGTCCAAAATGTCTGAGATTATCTACTTCGATCACCCTGCCCGATTATCAGTTTTCTTTAGACTAGAAACGAGAGAAAAAAAATGTTTGAGCATTGGTTAACGCATAATTACATAAAATATGAATTTATGTCCCTCCAAAACTATTTTGATTATCGTCAGAAGGTGAAAAATGGGTTTCTCCGCCCAACCCGTTTCGCCACAAAGTGTTCATCGGTTATCCAATCATATCATCAACAACTGCAAACCCAGAAGTGTGTGAAACATTCTCCTCACAATTAAAAACAACACGATAACGACGTTGTACCGTGAAAGCCGCGTGAGCGAGTGTGTTGTTGATGAATGCACGAGATGAACCGTAATTGGCTTATCAGACGCAACTCTCTTGCGGGGTCAAGGTCCTTCGTGAACTCTACATCGCCCGTGATGAACTATATAGCCTGTGCTCGTCGCGTGCAACCATACAACCAACGCGGCGACCCTTCAACCCGCAACGATCCACGCCGCAACAGCCGATCGCGAAAAAACCGCAAACCCGTCACGAAAGTTTGCGGAAATCAATGATCGACAATTACGCGATCATTGGAAAATTCCGGAAAACCGATGTCCATAGATTTGGAGGTCGCGGCTGGATCCGACCCGACCTAAACTGGGCCGCATCCCGATTAAACCGGCGACACATGGAACTGAACAAGTGTAACCGCGATGCGTCCGCATACGGTCGAACAATTGCGTCCAATGAAAGTTGATATGTCGGCAATTAGTTGATTGACCATCGCCGTATACGGAACACCCGGTATACGTTCGTTTGTGCGATTCAATTTTTTTTTTCCGGTCGAAATCTTATCTCGCGTTTTTATCGGTTTTCCATAAATTACGCAACGTCGAACGCAAACTAATTTTAGACTGTACGTCCTAACCTAGTTCGCCAATCGGTTTTATGCGGGGATTCCATTTGGTCGATGAGTTCCGGATAAAGTTCCGATCTCAATTCGCCGGTTTCCGCATCGAGCTCGTAAAGAATTCAGCCACTTGATCGCCCACACGGCCCGGTCGAGGTGTGCAAAACGTCATCGGGACTGTGAATTGAAAGAGTGGCGGCGGGTTGATTGTGAAAGCTTTGAAAAAAAAATTTTGACGACCCGCACGACGGTGTTGACCGTCGGCAACCTTTGAACGATCTCGCAGCGTCGTCGCGGGTAGTTACATTTTTAAATCGAGCCTGGCTGATGGTCTGCCAGAAATCGCCGGGAGAGAACAGATCGATCGGCATTCGAAGGCTAGTTCATCAATGACTCAATCACGTGACGAATTTTCGAATCGGCTATTCTCGTTTTTTTTTCTAAATAGTCAAAAGTTGTTTTATCTTTATTATTGATGAATCTGATTATTAAAATACTATCGACAGTATTTTTTTTTTGCGTGATCGAAACTTACTGTAAAAAATCAACGATACATTAAACTGTTAGGAGTCAATGGCTAACTTCTTTTTCAAAATATCGCTCATTCCCTCGTAATTAAACTTCCCAAACACTGATTCAACAAAATTAACAAATCTCAAGACACTTGGTGCTTTTTTTATTTTTCGTGTTATGTTCGTTGCTCACTGACGGTGCTACAAAAAATGGAAACACAAACACACTGGCGCGTGAACTTGATGTTTCGCGACTGACGTCGATGGAGACGAGGATCCGTTCGGTCGGACACTGAGTCTCGTCCAGGGTGCAACCGATCCACGTCCACGTTGGTCACGAGACTCGCGTTAACGTTGCGCGCCGTATAATCGTCGCGTTCATGCGGGCGAGTAATTGATAGTTTCTTTCTTTTTTTTTCTCTATTAATTTTTTTTTATTGGAAATGAAAAGGGAATGTTCTCGTGGCTGATGTGCCATGCGTCGCGATAACGCGAAGAAGATCAATGCGTGAGTGAGAGATGGAGATGGATGTAGAGAAAGATATACGAGTGGACGAGAGCCAGTGGCGTAACCGCGGCTAACTCGACACTGCCAGGAATAGATGGACCGACCGAACGCACCGGAGATAGCACATTCGTCGTCGTGTAGATATCCTCGTGGGTCATCTCGTGCTCGCGACGACGTTTCGACTTGTCGCGGGCGTTTGGACGACGTCAGGAAGCTTCGCGCATCGACGCAAGCGCGCCACACGACAATTTCATTTCATCTTTCATGACGTGCAAAGATTGTCTGTCTCACATTCAACATTCTCGACCGGATGACATTGTCAAACGTTCGCTAAGCCACTTTCACCGTAATCGTGCAAGAAGAACTCTCAATTGGTTCATTTTATTCTCAAGTAAACAAAATTATGTTTCAGCTTAATTCCAATGTTTCGGTTTTGTCGTGAAATCGCATTGGCTAACCGTGACCGCGTGACGTCTGGCCTATTGGCCTTGGAACGGCAGTGGGCATGAACAGAAGCCGCGAGAACGAGACGATTGGAATTGGGTGGACGAATGAGTTGCCGTGATTTATTACCACCGCGAGAGAAACAGCGGCTTTCGCCACACATGTCTAGAGTCCGACCCGTGAATCCACGGATTCGACTATAGCTTGGAATAACTACCCTTGAGCCGGTTAGAGATCGTTCGTGTTTGTAATCCTAAAGTAGCACGGGAATTCTATTTTTCAACCGTAGACACTACCGAGGGTCTGTCACTCGTCGCCATACTCTCGAAATAATAAATCAGAAGAACTTGAATATTTATATGTTTGTTTTAATTATATATTAATCAAATTAATCATCACTCTCTATGGACGGACGGTAATGAACAAAAGAAAAAAAAAGTTTTGTAAATCGATTCGTAATCTCGAAAAGATGTTGAACAGATGGCATGGCTGTTCCACGAGGTTTTATTATCTACACGTGTTCAGACGTTGGATAGATGCGATAATAAAAAAAAAAAGGATAAATGTGCATTGTGCTTACATTCCAACCGATTGAGCCAACGAGCAGATCAGTCGCGTGTTCGTTCTCATCTCTGTCGCTGTCGGATTCCAGCAAGGCCTCGGTCGGTTCCTCTATGCTTCCGGTCTCGCTGTCCTCCTCCAAGTCCTGACTCTCCACTTCCGAACATTCCACCTTTTTTGGCATAGGACCCTCCGCCACTTCTTGCGCACGAGCTTTTTCCGCCAATAGCGTTCCCAAATTTTCGAAGAAACCCCCATCGGATTCTTGTATTCTACAAAAGAATTAACGAAAAAAAAGGTTTCAGATTAAAATATGTTTCTTGAACATTTTATATTCGATCGTGCTACGAACGACAACAGCTCCATACTTTTTTTTATCACGGACTAATTTTCGTGTGATGCACTATATAGCTCGGCGTGAGACGCGTGAGAACACTGACCGAGATTCTCGAATCTGTCTAAACTGTCTAAATTAATTCGGTGAAAGAATCCGTGCCAGGTTTCAGCGATAATTTCATCGTAAATGCGATTCAGGCCAAGACCCTCATTAACAACAAATCGAGATATTCTTGTGGACAAACTTGTCACAGCTACGTGAAAAAAAAAACAAAATCGAGACAATGAGCTTGTATATAAACAGCTAGTGAAGTTGAGATTTTTCGACGTTCACGCATTCGATACACAAATATCTTCAACACTCTTCGTTTATTTTTTCATCGCACGCTATTTATACCATCTCAGAATCCTTTATCCTCGATCACGTAAATCGCTCAAGCGAAGCCATGCCTCCTACGCTCTGCTACGTTACAAGCTTTTAATTGCAATGCAATGAAAAAAAAAACATCTGCAACATGTACAATCATTGAAGAAAACCAGCAATCTATTAACACCGAAAAACAAACGAGGACCCAAGTAAAAATAATAATATTCAGAGTCTATACGTAATCCATATATATGCTCAGTCCCATATATAGTTTACATATAGACCATATTTATTTATTTTCACTTGGGAATGTAGTGCGAAGTGAATTCCCCATTCACCAGAGAACAACACTACGTGCGTGTGTGTTTGTGTGTGCTCCGTTCACCTGCTGTGAATGAAGTTGTGAGCCGCAAATTTCCAATAGATGCTTGCCACGGTGACCGGTTTGTTTTCCGGTTTTTGGGTCATTCGAAAAGCCGCGATGGCGTAGTACGGATGCTTCTCGTCCGTTTTCACGAAATGCGCCATTTTTCGTCGTTCCTTCCTTCGAAATAAATCGAAGACGTTTCGAACATACACGCGCAAATCACAATCACGTCACAAAATTGACCAACAGATTTAAATATGGAACGTGGAAGAGAATTATATTTCGGTGGTCCAGTCGGTTGGAAAAATATGATTCGCAACCGGTCACGCTTCTCGAAAGACTGTGAATTCACAGATACCGTTACGTTTATCGCAGGAACCCAGTGTGATCGTGGGAGAGGGGGTGCCCCACACGTGAAAAAAAAAGTAATAATAAAGTTGTCCAGTGGTTCGTGGGGAATTGGCTCTTCCAGTTAGCGTGACGGTACGAAAAAAAAAAAAAAAAAAAAAAAAAAAAATTCCACGTTATTGAGCCGTGAGAGATATTGCAGACGAGTCTATTGTCATAGAGATTAACAATAATGAATTTACAATGTGTATCATCAGAGCTATTACGATGTTATGCATCGTTTCTGTAATGTATTCAGTGACTCATTACCGTCTTATCAATTCGCTGAAAGGGAACAAAAAAAAAAAATTGTTCGTTGATGCCAAAGGAAATATCGTGCATTGCCGATGATCTAGATAGGTTTGGACGACAACATTTATTTTTATAAATCGTTTGTCGCGATGGATTAGTCTAGTGAAGAACAGGAAAAACGAGTATGGATGTGGTGTGTGAATGGATAATGAGTAGAAAGGCCATGTCAGTGATCCCAGATGAAATTTATTCACCGAGATAACCGGAAAGACGCGAAGATATTATTCGTACGGACGGATTGACATGAGTCAATGATAATTTGATGGGAGACCGCGCTCACTGGTGGCATAAATTGTGGCGTAATGCCGGTTGGTACTTCCCCGGTGACGTCACTCTTCAGCAGCCTAGACTGGTGTGGTGCGTGCCTCTCTTCGAATGTGGATAGATCGAACATGGTTAAGTGTCGAGAGAGACTTTAAGAGAGTAGTTAAGAATGAAGAATCTCAAGAATAATTCATTTTATTCTTC
Organism: Diplazon laetatorius; assembly: GCA_963662125.1. Taxonomy (NCBI): domain Eukaryota; kingdom Metazoa; phylum Arthropoda; class Insecta; order Hymenoptera; family Ichneumonidae; genus Diplazon; species Diplazon laetatorius. The sequence continues at coordinate 899,129 of OY759162.1, read as the reverse complement.
ATAAAAATTATCCTGACTGTTATAACTCTTTTGACTTATCGATTGAACAAAAAAAAAATTAGAATCATTTTGATGAAGTTTAAACATTGTAGATAATGAGAATGTAATATTTAATATGCTGATATCGATGGTAGAGGTGTGTGGGTATCCGAGTGTGTTAGATGTTGTACCGCATCGTGAATCATTAAACGACGACGCAACCTTCGCTCGACGAATGGACTACGAGTTAAAGTCCCGAGAGTTCCGATAAAGTAACTCGTGAAAGTGTTTTCCATCGTCACGCATTCGGGCATGAGACGTTTACAATCGTCTGTGTGTGTGTGTTAGACTTTCGGATTGGCCCGAAGACGAATGATTTCGTGGGGAACACTCACACTCGTGAGAGCAAGAGCACATTAGCATCACGATTTTATAAATAGAATCCGTGCGTGATTCTGGTCGTGGAAGCGCCCAGGTTCTATATCGCGCTGACTCGGCTTCGCGCTTTCGTTCAACACCTGTATGCCGTATCGTTGGAAAACACACATCGTCCACAGACACGGCAATACTCAAAAAACATAGATTGCATCTTTATTCGTTCTATAAATAAATTGGGCGAGATAAAAAAATATTAAACTTTTTTCGTTGGTCGTTCGAGAGATTAAAATTCAAGTATTGAGGTTGAATTGTATTTCGTTAAATAAATTGATGAAAATGTATGGATTTTGGGTTTTCCAAGCTGCATCTACCTGATTTCGTGTTCAGATTTTTCCTTCTGTTCCTTGTCTTTGGCTTCTCTATCCTCGACGATTTTTTGGTAGAAACCCTTCCACATTGCTTCTTCGTCCATTTTTTAAAAATAAATTTATTTTGCCAAGGCACTTTATTTCGCGTTGATAAAACGATTGGATTATCGCGAACAGCGATGTTCGTGCACGAACCGGCAACACGCTGACTTTGACAACTGGTTGCGAAACGCCTTACCGACGGATTAACCTCTGTCGAAGCTGGTGCACCAAAAATAAAAGGCTTAAAGATATTTCACGAATATTTGGAGGAAAATTGTTGACTCGACTGAACAATCGATCGCCGAGCCGTGGCGACTGATGCAAAATATTGACGCAGGTGGTCAGGATTTCGTGACAAGGACGTCGACTGTGACACCCACCGGCTGAGGCAGTCACGCGGCTCTGTACTAGTAGGTACGGCCGTTCGTGCTCAGACAGTCGACGCGCTCGTTTCGCCTCGCGATTATTGTGATCAGATGGCACCACCAGCCGGCCACGGCTCGGTCGCTCGGATTTCCACTCGCCTCGACGGCTAATCTCTCGCTCACAGTGTAGCGACTGAGAATACAAACGGAAATTTCCTTACGAAAGACTTTTCTACAAAAATACTATCAAATATTCATTATGTTTATTTTTTTTTGAGACAGTTTGGTGAATGTTTGAAAAAAAAAAACATTTGCCATATTTACTCTGCTTGTATTTGATCGTATAATCCAAGTTGACTCAGATCACTGAGCACACCGATCCATCCACAGCTTCGTCATAAAGTGACATCATAGACGGAATTATGGCACAACAACGTTGCCGGAAATTCACTTTGCAAGATGATGAGTGACGCGAGAATAAAATAACTTCATAAATTATTCGTCAAGCATCGCCAAAGAATAATAGTTGTGCATTCCATGCATTTGAGGTATTATTGTACTTTTGATACTCGTTACAACCAGAGCACAATGCCAACTGTAGCCCCTTCCTTAACCACAGTCAATCGTAAAGAAATCCGTCCGTCTCGTAGAAGATTTCCAAGTCGTTAAACTTATCTCCGGTAAGACATATTACCGGAAATAATTTATGAACGATAAAATTGAAGAAAAAAAAAACGATAAATCACGAGACAACTAAGTCGAAGATAGTTCGTGTAAAGTGATTGCAATGTAACGACTATAAAGAGGAAAAATTGGAGTGAAAAATTCAGTCTGTCTGATCATGCAGTGTTTGTACCTACTGGTGATATTTATTTTTCTCGGTAAGTACGAAATACGACGAAAATCACATTGGCCCACGATAGACCACACTTTGAATCTAAAAAATCGATTTATCGGTGAACAGGAGTCGATGGAAAAAAATCGACCGACAAAGAAAAAAATGTTGGAACGTCATTCCAAACGACGTTGCAAAATCATGAAAATGCATCGACGATCAACATCGATCTTGGTCTGAACCCCGATCAGGCACGCGACCTTGAGAAGGCCGTGAACAACGTGGCCAAAAAGCTCCTCGGTCCTCAAATCGGTAATTTATCCCTGCGAAACACGGAAAATCCAAAAACTGGCTTACGCATGGCAATGCGAAGATTGAGCGACGCGTTGTGCGAACATTTGATAGCATTGTCCCGAAGTATCGCACTTCTACGACCGACCTCCATCGAATGTCCGAACTATCGTCCGCCAAATTCAACCAGTTTGAATCGCAATCTTTACTTTCATCTTTTGCGATTTCCTCTGATAATCGCACCGATTTATCGACAAGCCCGGACAAAGATAAACAATCATTTGCGTAAAGTCGATTACAAAAAAATGGGTTACAAATCTTCGAGTTTTTCGTTTCAAATGAATTATGGCGGGACAACCGATCAATTGAAAATTACCGCATTTTTCGGTGCAATGTCGATTTACGGTAGCAACGCTTACAAATGTCTGGACGATCGTCAACCCGATTCTTTCGATTTGAAAAAAGCCATTGGAAATTTGACGAGTTCCACCCCCGAGATAATGGGAAAACGTTTGAAAAATCGTTTTGCAAAACCTATACCGAAAAGTCCGGGAAGAATGCATGACGAGTACAATCAAATTCAAGCTCTGGTTTGTCACGCGGTCACGGAAGATTCTTTCGTCGATTATCGCAAGTGTCTCGCAGAAATGAAACGCATCGATAATTGCATAAACGAAAGACTCAACGCCACGTCAAAGTCCGAAGGATCATCGGCGAGAAATTCCAAAGATTTTCTTCGAACGATCAAGAGCATCGACGACAGTTGCAAAAATGCTGACAAAGGAATGGACGTTGTCGTGGCTTGCAACCTCAAAACAAAAACCACTCGAACAAACGCTTTTCCCACCGTCGTGGAATTTTTCATGGGTGATTTGGAAAAATCACCGGAATTGTCGCGAATGGCGAAACGCGTGGGATCGATGATAGCGAAAAATCGTGAAACCTCGGAAGCTCTGGACGAGGTTGTGACGCTGATAAAAATTTATAAACAAGGAGCGGAAAAGAAAGCTCGACTGATGAAAGCCGCCCGAAATAACGTCGTCAGCCGTTCAATTTTCAGCAGAATATCGAATGTTTTGTCGGACTACAAGAAACACATATACGACGTGACCTACAGAACGGTTTCTCACGTGCACAACGTTATGTCGACCGTGCAAAAGCTTTTGGTCGATTCGGCTTCGACACTCGTGGGCGAGGATCTGACGTCGAACACTCGAGCTCTCAGATCTTGGTCGGGTTTCAGCGAATCCGTTGTTACCAGTTGGGGAACAACTGGCAGACAATTTCCCACGCTATCGCCGCACCATCGAATAGTCACGTGGCACAGATATCCCTATGACGAAGAGCTCTATCGATCGAAGAGTGTTATTAAAGTTCCCACCGAAGTTGGTAAGTGTTAACTCATTGAGATTTTTTTGTTTGGTTTTTGAAAATAGTGACTCAAACTTATATCTGAGTTTAGCTTATACACGAAGCATTAGTCACTAATGTTTTGACAAATCGCAGAGCCCACAATCTCTTGATTTCAACATTCATCAATCATATTAATCATCTCATTGGCATCAAAAAATATTTATTCTATTTTTTTCATCAGATTCAATGAAAAGCGTTCACAGCAAGCCATTGAACGAATTAATCGTATCAATGAAACATCTGGGACAGCCTGGTCCACCGCGTCGATCGGCATTGGTATCAATCGCAAATACTTTTTTGTTGGCCACCATGTTCTACGAATGTCTGTCACTGTTGGCCGGTGCGATTTACTGCACCGACAGCAATCCAGTGTCTTCGAGCAGCGACGTGGAAACCAACGAACCCGATCATTGGCAATCGTCGCGAGATCGAAGATCGCCGTCACCGATCGATCGAGATGATCTTCAGCCTGAGCGACCACCGGTCGATCAACAGAAACCTTTGTGGCCGACCGTGCAACCGGACCGGGCAACTGCAGCTACCGCGGATCACGAATACGAAAGAACTCAAGAGAGCGTGGGAAATTTGTCGGACGAACAAATTCCCGAATCGATTCACACGTACGAAAACGTGGATCACGAGGGTTGACGCGATCCACAATTTTTTCCCCACGAATACCTTCAAAAATATTATCGATCGACATGAAAAATGTTTACACGAGAAAAAATTGGTGATGGGATATCTGTAGATTTATGGAAAATTTGAATAATAAAAACTTCGTCTATTTTGCAAACCATAAATCATTGTTATCGGTTGGTTATTCATTCGTTCCACATTTCCGGCACTCTGAATTTTTTTATTATCAACGATTAGTTGTCGCGTTGTCCATCAACGCTTCGACGAGCGACGGATGATAATGGACTGTTTTTATCGTCGCTCGCGTCGACGTTTATCACATTTTAACAACTTTTTCGCGCAATAAAGAAGTTGGGATTTCCGTGGAATCGTTGAGTCTAATTCCATTCGGCGAAGGATGAACAAAGCGTCGTGGATCGTCACAATACTCGGTACAGATTTTAAAAAATCTTCGAATAAAAAAGAGTCATGAGACTCGGGTGATTAATTTTTATTGCGCAGTCTTGCACGTTGCTGGGCATGTGGAAATGTCACATCGGGCCAGGCTGTCGAGACAAAAAATCGTCGGAGGATTTCGAGTGAAAATCGATGATGTACCATTTCTGGTAAGTCAGTTAATCGTGTTTAAATTTGTCAATAATCCAAAAGTAACCCAAAATTAATGGAAATATTTGCAGTTGGCTCTCCACACCAGAAGCAGTGGATTCCGTTGTGGAGCGACCATCATATCAGCTTCTTGGGGTCTCACAGCTCAGCATTGCCTGTGAGTGATCGAATCGTTGTTTCATCATTACCCAAAAATAATTATAATAATCCGCAGGGATCCGGGCAAACCATCGGCCAAAAATTATTTCGTTCGTGCGGGATCCTCGCTGAACGCGGTTGGCGGTTCGATTCACCGATTGAAAAAGTTTCAATTCTACAAATCAAAATATTTCGACGGTAAATCGATACCGGATCACGATATCGTGCTTTTCAAGGTCGTACAAAAATTTCGATTTTCCGAAACCGTGAAACCGGCCAAATTGCCATCGGACACGAGCATTGCGCCTCGATTGCTTCAAGTTTCCGGTTGGGGACGCACTGACATGTCGATTGAGGCAGGATTTATATAATAATTATATTAGTATCATCGAAATCAATCGATATATGTGAAATAAAAATGGTTTTGTGACAGGCCGATGCCACTTCGATGTTCGTGCACACGGCCAATGTCTCTAAAGTCGAGTGGAAAAAGTGCATAGGGGCAAATCCATGGTACGAATATGTCGTCGAGGTGGAAAAACACTTGTGTTACGGTGGCAGCACCGCGGACGCGTGTTACGGCGATTCCGGGGGACCTTTGGCCGATTCCGATACCATCTACGGAGTCGTGTCGTTCGGCGATGATTGCGGAATCATGCCTGGAATATACGCCGATGTGTCTTTTTACAGACGATGGATCAAACGTATTACCAAAGTGTGAATTTATTGTAAACGAGATTTCACGCAGGTATGACGCTCCGTTTTGATTTTATTAACAATCATCTACGAGTGATTGTTAGTCTCAGAAGTGAAATAAGTTTGGCAATGTCGGAAAACATTTTTTTTTAATCCAAAGGACGTTTCTTGGATTTTTTAATGACAAATAAAATGGGAAATTTACGAAATTCGAGTTTTCGAATACAAAAAACAAAAGAAAAACATTAATTCCACATTGAAATATGCACATTCTCGTTAATTATAACGAAAAGTCTTGATTACCATGCTGGCCAGCCAGCAAAACTACACGTAACAAATACCTGTATCATTATTCCCGTCGGTTTCACTGACCGTAAAGCCCCACTCAAACATAACTCTCGTGTAACAATGAGAAAGAAAAATCGTCGGTACAACGCAACAGTCTCGCCGGGATTATTTCGAACAACGCTCACCCGAATAGTTTCGGTCGTGATGTACGAATAAAAAAAATCTGAGTTTCGGCGTTAGGTTGTAAACGAAAAAAACGAAATATTATTTCGAACGACGTTGACCATAACCTACGTGAATAAATCAGTCTTGTTTGCAATCCTCGAGCAAGGATTGTGGGTGAAGAATTATTTTTTTTCCCCGAGAGATACGAAACACGAGTGGAATCACGGACCGGAGAACCCTTCTTGCGTTCAGGTCCGGTGCTCGCAGGAAGTCCGTTGCCACACGCGTCGCGGTAGCTTCGTTTCGGAAAAAAATAATGCAGACATTGAAGGGAAACAACGCCGACCCACACCCACACGCGTCATTAATACGAAATGCACGTGATGCGTGTGTTGTACCTGAGTCGCGTGTTCGTCCATGCGTATCTACCGCACGAAAAGTATCTAGGTTCCGGCGAGTTCCCTATCGTTTACTCGGCTGAGTCACCCGCTCGATTTTCACCGCCCAGCGGACGTAGCCCCGGAGTTTGTTCACCACGAACATTTCCTGGGGTCTTTAAACTCTCACCTGTGCGATACACGTGCGTCACGACGTGCCGGAAAACCCTGGATGAAAATATATTCTTCCACGTCTTTTTTTTATAATAAAAAATGGATAGTCGATAGCTTCTACGATCATCGATCGAATTTTCAAGGGTTTTCAACAATAAGATTTAATGGTTAGCACCTCAGGGGTTGATGGGTACTCACTTAGATTTAATTTCCGGATAAACTTTCGTTCTCAAACTCTTCAGGATATCACCCTTGAGCCTGCGATACCATCCACCGTTTGATTTCGAACAATTGTACTTCTTCGTCGAATTTTTTTTGACGACCTCACTCGTGAAACGAGTGTGATCTGTCGATTTCCGTTTTTCGGTCACAAAAGCACAATTATCGTCGATGCAAATCGTCGATTGTTTCGGGCTGTTCGATTTTCTCGCAAGTTTCTTGGGTCGACTGTAAACCGGCATGGGCACCTCGCTGCCCAGTGTCGTGTCAGTCAGGATCGACAACATTATTTACACTTTTATTCAAAATCTTTTGCTTAATTTTTTTCAAGATGACGAACTTGCAATAATCCAGAAGATAAAATGATATCTTGGCTCCACAGAAACTGATTCATCTTTAATAATATTATTGCTTCAATATTCAGAATAAAAACTTATAGTTTCTTTTTTTTTCAACAAATTGATTATTATTCAATCACGAGAACCAATTTAATATTTTATTTTGTCCATGACTTTCACGTTATGAAATTTTATGCAATTGATAAAAGTATGAAAAATAATTAGAGTGGGCACACCCGGACGGTGGTTGAATTAGAACTGAATCCAGACGAAGCACAACGCTTGTCATGGACGGTAAAGGGGACTCTGGGGGTCTGGCGTCCAATCGCGTCGAACCTCGAGTGAGTAAAAGTAGTGACGAGTAGGGGCTGCGCTAAGGGATTTTACACGCTAGCTATTCACATCGCACGTACGTGAATGAACATCACCGGACGTCGATCACCGACGAAGAATTCAATCGCCATTGTCCTCGTAGCTTTTTCGAATTTTATAAAAGCACAAAGTCGATTTTTCAAAATGTTTCGTTTCCATTAATTCTTTATTCATTCTCTCATATCCGTAGCGTTGCAGTGAGTGATAGGGAGTCTAAAACGTAATGGAATATTGCGCTCGAGCATAGTACTGTAATATCGCCGACCACAGAGCGCGAAATAATTCACTGTCCAGTTTAAAATCCGGCAGTGGAGCCTTCACAATTTTGACGTCGTCTTCCACTGGACGGCACTTCTCGTGATCCTTCACGAAACGTAAAAAAGAAGAAAGTTTTGTTGATTCACCTTTTTTTTAAATTCGTAAAAATCATATCAATCGAGTATTATCGTTGACTGAATACCGAGTAAACTCACTTTGCAATACTTGCGAAAATCTTCGTTATCGCAGGGCATGTGTGGTTGGCCACAATCCTGCTTTTTGTACTGAAAAACCAAAAAAAAATATAAAAAACTGAAGATACATCTTAAATCACTTTGATTTGACAATGACTGCATTCAATAACAATATAAATAGAATTCTTATACATGTCTGATCGACTTACGGGCACGTAGCAATTGCTCAAAGCGACAAGCGCGACGAACACAATTATTTCAGAAATCATCGTGAAGACGGTCGGTCGATCTTCGCGAGCGACAGCGTTAACGTTTCAAATTCGATTCAACACTGTCGTCAAACGGCCGTTCAATTCGTATTCATAGCCAAAGCGATTGTGTACAAAGCTGGTTTGAGTTTCGAACACTTACGTATGATAGACATCTACTCGAATAAAAATCGAGAACACAATAATAATTACACTTTCTATAATAATAATCCAAAATTCAGAACATTTGATAACTAGCATTTAAAAGAAAATGATTTGATAACGACGTTCCAAACTCCCAACGATATTGAAGCAACTGTTCGTGAAATCACGTAGTGTTTGAACAAATGCAAAAACGAATGTAAAAAATGTATCGACGCAAATTAAATCCCTGACTAGATACCCGACAGATATCATAGGTAACAACTGGATAACGGTTCTTCGAAGATTTTTCGAGACCGCTAAAACAGTAACTCCACGAAAAACAGAGTACCGTAAACTCGTTACAATGGTGTAGGTCCACGTGACTCTCGGACCCAACAGCCAAACAATAGATGACCGTAGAAATCACTTCTTGAATACTCAATCAGTGTTCATCTGTTTATTTCTCGGAGGCACTTTGTCGAGTGCACGTGGTGCACGACGACTGCATGTGCACGTGCCCGTTCCACACTCACATCTCGTGTCATATACCTCGCACGAAATTCAAACACTTTTTTCAATCGCGAACGTTCCACGTTTCGCAGTAAAGCCATTATTCGAATAACACACACGTGCTCACTTTTTAATATTCTTTCTGATCGGTGACATAATTTTTTTTACGACTTTTTTGAGTTGCTTTTTAATTATTTCGTGTTTCGTTATTGATTGTGCACTTACTCTTTCGTTGACTGTAGTCGTCGGAGTCTCGGATGGCTCCTGATCCTTTCACTAGCTTGAACCTTCGACGATCCCACCTCCGGCTTTCTTCTCCAAAATGTCCAATTCATGGTCTTAACGGAATTCACAACTTCGTTCAATATTGTTTCTATCACGGAATCTCTCGACTCTGTTGCAACTCGAGTGCTCCACGGTCATCAAATCACTGAGGCAGTTGTGCAAAAAAGGTGCGACTTTACTACTCTTGACCGGGGAAAAAAGAATTTTCCGTAATTGACGATAATTACACGTTGACGGAAACCTTGCATGGTTGGTGAACATGTGTTATATACACGCGGATCGAATTATCTGAATAATTCTTGGACAAACTATCATTCGGAAAAACTCAAACAAAACAAAAAAATTAGATGACACACGAAAAATTTCCATTCATAATAGAAATTATAAAAAAAAAAAATTTCAATCCGTATTATTATAAAAGTATTATTATAACCTTATCTGAAAACTTATTTACGTAAGGTCCACACATTATCTTCGTCCTCGATGGTATCACATTTTTTTCATTTATTTATTTATTATAGCTTTCTGTTACGTACATATTTGAAATCCTACTTACATAACATCGCTACGATGCGTTGATAATTAAAATAAAAAATAAATAATAATAAAAAAAAACAAAGTAAATACAGAATCATAGCCCATACGGTAATTGGCTCGAGTATGATAGACACGACCCTATAATTTCATCGAAACGTTTTTTTGCCGACAAGCTTGGATCATGGATTTACAACAGATTCGTTTGTTCTGTACATCGAGGTAATTTTTTTTTTATTTCTTTCAACAATTGTTTCGATAATTTTGTCAATTGCGTCGTGAGATTGTCGAGCAAACCACGGATAAAACTGTATTGTCTCATGCACCGTGAATCATTATGTATATCATACAGTTTCGTTATTTCTTTTTTAACAATATGTTAGGTTATCAATTTTCATTCGTGTTATTGCGCCAGACTTTTTAAATATTAAATTTGATTTATTTTTTTTTTTTGGTTTCGAATAAAATAATTTGAGTACAACGCTATGTCGGTAAAACAGAAACAACTTCCGTCCATCGCGGACAATTACACACAGACATCGACGCAACGCGTACAAGCGTGAACATATGACCTGCGATTCGCATGTCTTTAGGCCAAGGTTCGCCGACGAGAATCGATATTATCGATCCGATGAAGGGTGCTTGGCTTCTATCATAGTATCATTTTTTTTCGTATTATATTTACTATATAATTTTTTCAAATCATTATTATTTTTATATTATCATTCATTATTTATTTCGCTGAGGTAGGGTCGAAGGTTTTGGGATTCAATAATCTATTCTACGATAATGTCGAATTACGTTAACTATGACTCGGTTATCGAATGGTGTTTGTCAAAAGCTTCCGTCACTCGTGGAATTAATTGGGAAGCGTCGGCGGATAGAATCTGATTGGAAAACACGATCTGTTATGGAGAACTATGTTTCTCCTCAATGCGTATTATTTTCAGTGCCTCGATCGAACGTTTCTCATTAGTCTACGTAGTCCACTATATACGTTGCGCTATATAATTTTTTTTTACACTAACATAGCGTAATTTATTGATTGCAATTTACTCCAATTTTTTTCTTTTTATTATAATCCAATATTGCAGCGACTATGTTGTATATTTATATATGAATACGCTACATACATGTTACAGCGTTTTATCATCGTTATCACTATTTCATAAACCGACTTATGGTGTTCGAAGCGTACGTCACACATTTGCGCGCATGTAAAATGTAATTGTCATAAAAATCTGATTTCGAATTATTGAAAAAATAACAATTATACTTAACACAATTGAATTATGAAAATTAAAAATTATTTAAGATCCACGTGTGACCTCGTGACACCATAAGAGAGATTAACGGTCACGCACCCTAATCATACGGGGTACGATCTATATTCAGATATTTACAGGAGGATGTACGTGTACGCACGTATTATTTTCTATAATAAACTCATCGGTTTACATAAAAACTACGATATATTTCGGTACATTGATCCTCGCGCATCAGCAACAATATAATTAATAACGTGTCAAGCGTTTCGCATGAGTTCGATATACAAACGATGGAGAACAAATCGCGCTTCGTGTCCCACAAAACACGTTGAATATATCATCGACGAACAAACTTTTCCCAACGTTCAAGTTGAACAATAAGAAAGTCTCGAGACCATCTCGACTATATCCGTTCTTCGACCGTGTTATGTCATACGCAATATCGGAATTATGGAGAGAGAAAAAAAAACGAGGATAATCGATATAACTCGCGGGAACACGAGCAACTCGCTACTTCAATATTGTCCCTCGTGTTTACGTGTAACAACGATTTGCGATTATCACGCTGGTGTGTGTAACGCGATGATAAGCGTAAAAGTTGTGAGGTACGTGTGTGTGTGCAGATGAGCCGATGATGAAGACACGCGGGATGACGGACGGGAGAAGTTGGTCGACGGGGCCCTCGACGCTCGAGGAATCCCTTGACCATCGACCCGCGGACACGTTTGACGCTCACACGTTGTGCACCACGTGCATGTAAACCGCCTAATAAAAATTCATTGCTCACCTCGCGCGCACGCGCCTTCGATAAATAATTATATACACATCGGGTTACGACCGAAGCGCGAGATGTGAAAACCTTTGTGAATTTATGTATGAACCCTTTTGATGCGCATCCGCTCGGCCAGCCCGACTAACCTCAAGGGGTCGGTGTACGTGTACGTGTATGTGTGTTTGTGCATGTATGCTTATGAGTGTCACCGTGGCGATAAATTTGTACTCGTGAATCGTCGTCGATTCGTACAAGTTCTTTTGACAATTTTTTTTTATTTTCCAAAGGCCTGCGTGCACGTAGGCCACTTCGGGCAGTGTGATGCATAGATCAATTTCCGTGAAAATGATCCACGTGTGTGACGTATCGAATGGAATATGGCCGACTTCACCACGGGACACAAAATCGTTGAATGGCTGATGCACGTATTATGTTCGTGAAGTTTTATTGTGTTCTTCTTTTTTTTGTTTATCTTACGTCGGAGCAGGACCCTTTGTTTGAATTGTCTTCGATCGAGTTCAGCACGTGAGAATAATTTACGGATGCGCTTGTGGCTGTATATGTTATATATATATATTTTTTTTTTCACTTTTCGTCTTTCATGTCGAGTGCTTTAAGCACCCGTTACATAAATATATCATTCTTATGGTTATACATCGTAAATTCGTTTTCTAAACATTTTTCATCGTTCGATGGATGCTCTAGTTACTAAAAATTCTGAAGCCTTCTAATATCTTACTTTTTTTTTCCCCACTGAGCGACCTGACGATCCTATTTGTTATATTCGTTCAAAGCATCTTTCATCCAGGCATAAATAATTGAAATAAGTCATGAAACTACGAAAATAATAACGTGATTCGTCGTCGATGTGATTTGAGAAAAAAATAATAAGGTTCAAGCACTGATATCAAACTGCCTGGATGCAAATGCCTCAATTAGTCAGCAGTCGCTGGCTCCTTTGTGCTCGTTAGAACGAACGTCAGGCTTGTCGCGACGTTATCTACTGGAGTTCCACTCGTTCGACAAATATTCACACATATACATTATGTACACCTGTTTAGGTCCCGAAACAACATTGACGCTCTCCTTTCTCACACTTCCTTCTCTAACTATATACTATATATAATTATGTATATATACACTATATTTGTGGCATCGAACGTTTTTTTTTTTCCTCATTGAATCTCTCTCATCGGAGTTACTTCCCTATTTTCTTAATTATAATCGATCATCCTTACACGGATGTTCATAAAAACAGGCATTTGACTAGATTATTGTCCGGTTACACCGCGTGCTTTTTCTTTTTTCCATTTTGTTCATCAAAATTCGTAATCGATAAAGCATTATTTTCACACGATAATCGTTAAAAGTTTGTTTTGTTTTTGTTCTTTTTTTTCGTTAATCAACCGATCAACGCTTCGCCATTTACGTCATGTGCAAATCGCCTTTGAGTATTCGCGTGAAAGTTTTTTTAAATTGTTGATTGGCCATTGCATAGCAGAATGGATTCATAGGACTGTTGGCATAGCACAAAAAGTACGAGAACATGAAAAGATGTTTGTTCGTGCACGGAGGTTGGGAACAAAAACCCTCGACAAGAGCAAGAATATGATAAGGCGTCCAACAAGCCACGAAAGCCCCGAGAATGAATGATATAGTTCTAAAAGCTTTGCGAGCTCTATTTTCCGTTCGTGATTTTTGTCTACCGGCTGTTGGATCTTTCTTCTGTGTCTTGGCTTTGAGTCTTCGTCCTATCGACTTGACGAAGTCCCGTCTCGAACCGCCCTCCTGACTGTTGTCCCCTCCGTCCTTTTTCTTCGATTGTTTCTTCGCTTCGCCGCTCGTTGTTCCGGAAATCGTGGGAACGGCGCTGCTGGACGACGAATGATGCGGCGGATTGTTCGGTTTGATCGGTTGATCGGAAAATCTGTCGGTCGTGCTGTTCGATGACTCGATGGGTGTGGCAGCCACGACGCTCGTCACGGGTTGACGTTTCGTGTCTTCGACTTTGACCGTGACCTCGGTGTTGACTTTGCTCACGGTTGGCGAGGTTTGCGAGGCCGCGTTAGTCTGGTGCGTCACGAAGATACGCGGCGGATGAGTCTGGCTCGAGGCGTTAGTGAGAACGGGATGATTAGATTGGGTGGTCAGTGGTTGAATAGTGCCGGATTGTTGAGCGGTGGCTCTTATGAGAGCCGCTTGAAGGAGGCTCGGATTCGCACCTGCGGTACCTGTGTGAACTCCGAGAATCGGTGAGGATGGTGCGGTCGAAAGAGGATTTGCCAGACTGCACGAGAACGAAGACGGTGGACTCTCGTAAGACGGACTGGGAACGATGACGGAACTTTCGTCCATGTAACGCAAATCCGCACCGTCCAATCCCGTGAGTATATCGTAAGTGCCAGGGCCTTGACCCATGGTCAACAGAGACTTGGGTCTGTCCGTGGATGAAGTCGTCGATGTGTCTTCCGAAATCGGTGGACTGCTCTGAAATTCCGATGGCGGAGGAATGATGTTAGATTGACTGCCCGTTTTCTGATTACCCTTGTTCTTCGCTTCGCACGTAGATGCGTCTTCCGAGGCCCCCGCGGATTTACGCAATTCCGCATCGTTCGATTTGAACGACTGTTCGGGCGTCAAAGTGCTGCTCGACTTGTCGGGTTCCACCGGCACATCGATGTCCACCAAACTCGATGTTTCTTGGATCTTCGGCAGCGTTGGCACCTTTTGCGCAACCGGCTGAAGAGTTTCCATCGCTGAACCGGTGGGTGACAGTTTTCTGGATGTCAAGTTCAACTCAACCTCCACCGGAACGATTCCGTTGATACGGCCGTTTGTCGTGAATACTTGAAGAGCGCCGGAAGACACGACGAGACCGGCCAGAGACGATCTCTTGCGAAGATTCTGAGCCTGTTGGGTCGTGTAGACCGTACTGTCCTCGTCCGAATCGAAAGCCGGACTGCTCGATCGTTCGGATTTCTCGGTTTCCAAACCCTGACCACCCGCGGTGGTCTGCTTCGTTGTGGATTCCGTCGCGCCGGTTGGCCTGACCGTAGTCTTGTTCGCAGTCGCATCGACATTGCCGCCATCTTCGTTGGTTGTATTTTGCGGGGTTCCCGAGGTTCCCGTGGCACCGCTTCCACCGCCTTTAGGTTTGTCCTGACTCAACAGTGTACTCTGCGTTTTTGAGATGCCGATTCCCGCAGCACGTCCGGCCATTCCGGACATCGCACCCGCGCTCAATGCCACCATTGACTGCATCTTTCGTTGCTTCGCCTCGCTCTTCTTCTGCATGTCGTAGGCGGTCTTGTAGATACCGCCGTAAAGAATGAACAGCACGACCAAAGTCGTCCAGTAATATCCGATAATCAGTGCGGTGTTGAAAATCGGATCCTTGAGAAACTGCACGGAACATTCACCCGGAAGCAAATCTCTGTAGCCGATAAAGTGTTCCCAACCGAATATACTTATGAAGAACAGCAGTGCCGGTATTATCCACGTGATCGTAACCATCCATATGACACGTCCCTTGGTACGCCAACTTCTGTACTTTGCGGCTATTTTTACCGAACAAAAACGATCGATGGTGATGAGAAGAACGGTGTATTGGGATACCAGACAGACGGTGTAGTCGACCGAGAGCCAGAGATCGCAGAGAAGTGGACCCAGATCCCAATAGCCCATCAGTACGTAGACGGTGTAAAAGGGCATGGAAACTGTACCTGCGCAATATGGAAAATTACAAAAGAAACAATTATTATCCACAAGGATCAAAAAAATCGTAAATTAATCGACGATGAACAGCCGAACGATTTTATTACCGATCAGCATATCAGTAGCCGCGAGAGAAGCGATGAAGTAGTTGCTCGGTTGTCGTATCGTTCGATCGACGATGAAAGCCAGTAGGACCAGGATATTGCCTCCAACGGTGAGAACTATGCAGCTTCCCAGACACAGAGCTATCAGAATGGTTTGCCACAGCTCGAACGGTTTGGTGTTCAAATAATCATCTGTCACAGTATTTCGGGTGAATTCAAATTTATCAGTCGTCTATTCCATCCTATTGTGCGTTTGAGCTTCGAGTTTAATGACAAAATTTTTCCCGCAAAACTGACCCTGATTGGAATAGGTGAAAGTGCTGTTTTCCGAGGCTGACGCGTTGGTCGCGTTGGTTCCATTGGTGAGAAACCATTCGGGCAACAGACCGATGTATTCACCGCTGCCCCATTTCGGATCATTGCCGTCGATCCACGTGTCGTTTATGGGTGTGCACTCCGCGGTGAGGTCCTCGAAAACGTAACGACAAAGACGCTGTCGTTGCCTCTGTAATTTCCTGCGAAAAGAAAAAAAAAACAAAAACCGGATGAAAAATCGTTTAATCACACGGCTCGTCTCGAATCCCCCTGGGGAAAATCATGAAACGCGGAATGAGTAAACGGTGGAACGGTGAAAATATGAAGTACGGCACGAGGAAAAAAGAAGAAAAAAAAACAACGACGATCGGAAAACGAGAACGACAGTTACGATCCAGTTTGCCTCGATCCAACAATTTCATTCTCTTTCACGATGGCTATTTAACTTCCTGACTGGTTCTTCTGTCATCTCCGAGTGTGCGAGCTATCCCACCTGGCCAGAAACGGCTTCGTCGAGCGCGGATACGAGACGAGGAATGAGAAAATTTTCCATCCCCGTCCCAGTGTCCTCTGTAAACTCGGCGAACGTAAGCCGTGGTTTTGCCAACTCCGGCGAGAATCTCCGTCAGCCCCCCCAACGGGATAACTAATTATCAGTTCCTTGGAAAATTTACGTTCTCATAACGCGTCAACTTGCCTCATACTTGTTACTCGTTTGATTTCATCCCTCCGAGCGATGGTTGAGGCACGACAGTCGAGCTTTTCACATAGTTTGATCTCATTGAACGATAAAATTATCATGTAACCTCAGTTTATGGTAACCCTGGTAAGGTCAGCGGTGGACGTTGCGAATTATTGACGGATTTTCGCTAAATTTTCGTTCGTCGAAACGCCACGGGTCGGAAAACGTTCGTTTTGTGTCACCCTTGTAGCAATTGCCGCGCGAGAGGCTGAAGCGAACGGCGCTGAGGGACGCGCCCTCACGGGCCTACGATGTCCATACATCGTGTGTGTGTGTGTGTGTTTGTATCGGCACGACGGTATGTGAGAATGCGAGAGAAAAGCTGCAGTCAAAGGCTGAATACACCGGGCTCGCACAATGCGCTTGAAATAAGCATGAATGGAACCACATCCAACCTGGCCATCCCCTCCCCCCACCCCCGTACCTCCCCGGCTGCATCCCCCAGCTCCAGCGAGACTCCGAACGACCCGACACGGCACATTGCCGCCGGCCAAGCCACGGCACGTAAAATTCTAAAGAGCACAGTGTCATCGGAGCCACGCTGATGTTAATATTTTATTCATTATAAAAAAAAAATAAAATCTTTCGTCACTATATAAATATGATTTGCAATTTGTGAAATTGTTAAAATAAATATTTGTCCAGATTTTTCGGTTGATCAGTGATCGTGTGAAATAATAGTAGTTGCAATTAGTCAAACGATTCAAAGAAAAATATTTAATTAACGGTGCGAGGACGTCGAAAAGAAAAAAAATATTATTTTCAATATCGCGGATGAAAATAAGTTGTATTTTTTTTTTTGTTGTTCTTCGGAATCTGTGCGTGGTTGGAAAAGTAGTCCGAGGGCATGAATGCGCTGACCCAGATACGATGTTGTAACGAACGAATAATCTCAGATTATGATGAACAATAGTTTATTCAATTATTTTTTAGGGACTGGATTATGAATGAGACGTTTCTAAGTTCTTTCTGCAAGCATTATTGACTGATCATTATAACGCAATAAAATGGATGTTATGCATGTGGACATGCATCGTGGTCCGTTCGTATGGAGAGAGAGTCGGTGTCGCCTCGATGTCTCGGCTACTTCGACGTTAATCGAGTCGATCGGGCGAATATCGATTACCCCTTCCAGCTCGGCGAGCCCCGGAGAGCTCCTTTTGGTCTCCAATGGGATTGTCGTGTCCCCGGCTGAAGGTGAGATGGTTGCCTGGGGAATCTCAGGGGGGAGAAATTATAATGACGTCGCTGTGTCGGCATGAAAAACGGACTGTTAAAGACTTGTATACATGTATGTGTTGTCGAAGAAAAAGCGAGATAGCGTCAAAGACGTTATTGGCAAGCGTGACGACAATCGTTATAATTCTGTCGTCACCGCGTTCACGGTTACTCGTTTCAACATCTAATATTACAAACTCCCGACATAAAAAAAAGAAACATAATTGTTTCACTTGCTGGCAGTCGACTGCGTCTGTATTATTTTGCTCTATTGGAGTCCTTCGAGAAATAATCAAAACCCATTTTATTCTTCATTCTCTTTTCATTATATTTCTTCTCGTTGAATATCATGTTTTCAAATGAAATGTTATAACCGTAATGGGATGAAAATATTTGTACAATCTTGAACCTGCATGTACACTCACGTACGTCCTTACTTTGTTTTTTCAATGCGATTGCCATAATTTTTATTATTTTAAATTATTTAAAAATATCGCAAAAAATAGTTTCAATTGGTTCAACGAACGAGCTTATTTTTCGTGCGTCGTTGTATACAAAATGCCACGAGAGCTCAATCAACAATCGCAATTCACGAAAACTCAAACAACAAATATAACAATAATAAAGTTAAAAAATATAATGGAAATGAACATGATGGTAACGTAGAAAAAAAAAAAAATAAAACTCAACTATGCGAGAGGCAAAGTAGCCAGCTACTCGACGTGTCCTATATGTGTATAACCAAGTGGAGTACAGACGCCGTGAAGGACTTCACCGCAAGAGAACTAAGCCCCGGGTGTATCTCCTCCCCCATCGTACGTCTTCGCTCACCTTTTTTTTTTCCCTCCACATTCATCTCTTTCACATCGTCAAATAGAGGCCACTCGCCGGAGTGAATTAAAAAATGTATGTGAGATAAAAGAAATAAAAGAAAAGACACGTGCGCATCCCCGTGAAAAGAATGAAGAACATTTCCCGGTGTACCGGAGACCGAGAAGGAACAGGATTCAGCGAACCGGTGGAAGAAAAAACCAAAAAAAAAAAAAAACGTTTCTATATTTTTGCTTCATCTCGCGTCCACCGTGCAATTGCCTCGAGTGATATGCCGAATAGAGAAACACGCACGCGGCCAGCCGCGCCCGTGCAAATTTCCGTGAAAGGATTTCCAAAAAATTGTGAAGTAGGCTCCGACGAGCGTGGTCGCAAAAAAAAAACGGTAAAACAGAGAAAAACGTCGAGGGACCAGCGAAAACTGGAAAACAGAAGGAAGACAGACCGGTGTCTCTGCTGGCGAGAGATAGGGAAGACAAAAAATGTCCCGGGTGAAAAAAGAAATGGTAGAGAAAATAAAAGGAGGTCGTAGGTGTATTGAAGTAGTCGAGCATAGGAAGTTGCGGGTCTCGTTTCGGGGCTGAGGCCCAACGCAAGCTCGCAACGGGAACGTTGGAACGGTGGCAGGCAGTGCATAAGCCTCGGTGAGCAGAGGATCATCGCCGTGGAACGGCATGATCATATGGGCGGACAACTAACGAGAGAGAGAGAGAGAGAGAGAGAGAGAAAGAGAGACAGCGAGAGATAACGACAGACAAGCGAGATAAAATCCGAGACTCGATGTAAATAGAGGGCTGATACGAACGGAGGCAAAGTCCCGGTGCAACGATGAAGCACGAAAGCCCAGTCCTTTGGGAAGGAGGAGGGCGGAGGGGGAAGGTATCACAGGGCCGAATCTGGGTGAGGGATGGAGTGGCTCCAGTCGTCGGAAAAGTGTTGCCACGGGAATCGGTGAGCGAGTGAGAGAGAGAGAGAGAGAGAGAGAGAGAGAGAGAGAGAGAGAGAGAGAGAGAGAGAGAGAGAGAGACAGAGACGACCCAAGAGGCAACAAGTACTCGGCACGGTTCCAACATTCCGTGAATTTTACGATCCGTTCGGTTGCTTCCCCGGCTGGTTCTTCTTTTCGCCCTCACTCCATCGTTCCACTCGCCGTTTCACCAACCCGATCTCCGTTGCTATAGCGAATGGACTCGCTAAACTGTTGCATTGTAACCCCAAATGCCACTATGAGGACCAACGAGACCAAGCGACAAGTTGTTAGCCAAAGATTTACACATGGCGGACAAATATCGCTCGTGACAATGGGTTTTGTAACCTATTCGACGTTGTTATTACCGTTATTGTTCATGAAGCACATTGGCTTTTAATGGAATGGCCATGGAGCTTTTGATCGTTGAGATACAGGACGAAAAACGAAAATAGCCAAAGAGTTGAAAGTAGACGGCAACATATCGTCGTCGGTACGACCTCACTCGACTCTATCATCCCCTACGCCCCCCCACGGCCCTGTAATACGTTTTATTCTTATTTTCCGTCTCGCTCGAGGCATGAGAAATACGAGGTAGTGTCTGAGAAAAATAAGAAGATGAATAAAAAGAAGAAGAAGATGCGACATGTATGAAAAAGTTGGAGCAAGATGGAATTTTCAGAAGGCCTGTGGTGTTCGTGGTTGGGCAGGGGGAGAGGGATGAAACACGTAACCCATAGCTCGGGGGCTGATATCGGGGCCGCACCGTCTTCCCTCTCGGCGTTCTATCCGCAAGCTCGGTATGGAACGAAAGCCCATAGCCTCGCTACCACTGCTACCAATGCACTCCTTCCGGTGACGGCGCTCTTCCTTAAATTTTCAGATATCCTCGGGCGGAATCTCTCGCAACACGACCGAACCGAGAGTGAGCTTACATGGCATGCACAATTCCGTATTTTTACGCATGATTAAAAGAAAAAAATTCATATCAAAACGACAAGAATTACAGTTATAGCAGATATGGAAAATTAATGTAACAAATGCATTGGTTCGGTGAAATTGGCCGAGACCTCGAAGCTGGGTGCTCATTCGTGATAAATATAATTAACGCGTGGGACCCGCGTGGAGGCGATCGAGTAGCGAAACGGCTAATTAATCGAACGATTGAACAATTAACTTTTTGCTCGACACAGAAGTTCATCGGACTTCTCATTAACGAACTGCTGTTACATGGACACAGCTCGTCCCCGTCCTCACGTTAATTCATATCCCCCTTTGTTCGCATAACCTTTTTTCAACGATCCTCCATTCAAAATTCGCGTTTCCACCGAATTAACCGAAAAACAAACGAAACCGGTTCAATTTGTTAACCGTGAAATTTCGTTACAACGGCGGAAATTTCTGAAGGGCACGAGTTCGCGTTCGACATCGATGTGATTGGAGTTTTATCAAGCGCAAGCTTTTCCCCGTTAGCTTCTTGGTCGATTAATATATCGACACAAAAGCCATCCGCAGCGTCGAGTGAAGCGAGACTAAACGAAACGAGGTAACGGCGTCGGAACGATGTAAGCCCGGGGAAATGTTGAATGTGAAGAAAACTTAAATAGTTCGGTGGGCAACTTTAGATTAATCGCACGCTCCGTGATCGATTTCCGGTTGGAAGATCGACAGCTCGAGGAATTGAATTGTGCGTTTTCCATTCACAGACGTGATTTTATCCAAGGACAATTCAGAACTGTACGTCGGGAGTGCACGAACAATTTATTTCGAGAGATTTCAAGTCTTGACGGTTCTTTTTCAATACCTTTTAACATCCAATTACCATTAAATGTATATCACGATATTCTTATAGAAATTTTTACTAAAATTAAATATAAAACATTATGATATCGAACGCCTGCGGTTTTTTCTGCATAGCCAAAAATAGCTGATAAACGAATTTCGATGCATCGACCGCAAAGGCCGTGTGGAAATTCCAATATAGCAGACGTTAATAACAAGATGGCCCGTGTGCCACACGCCGCACTGATATTACGCATGAACAACGGCCGGGTGGACGGGAGCTTGCTCTTTAATTGGCAAGTTTCATGCAGTCCTTTGAGCGACACACCGACACGGGGCTTTCAACCGAGCCACGCGCTCTCGTGTGTACTTGAAAATTTACGGTTGCAAGTTTCACAACCGGCACGTATCGCACTTCGTATCGCGTTACACGTGAACGTCGTTGTGTCCGTTTTTTTTTAATCTCCGTGGATTATGTCATTCGAAATTAACGAGGCGCCCGTGGACCGGACAATTTCAACCTGAAATATTTCCCAAACATATTAAACACAATGTAGTATATTATGATAATACAATAATATTATGATACGCCCTTTTTATTTGAATAATAATAAATCATAGACAGTAATTCACCACTCGACGAAGTTCAGAATTATTTTCAGGAGATCCTGAAGGGCGGGGAGTTTTGTTTTAGCTCGGGGGGATTTGAACGAACGCGTTTAATAACTCCACGCGAGGCGTAGATTTCCAACGCTCGGTTCTGATCGCCCGGAGTCACCGCCACTCGCGACGGTTTTAACACTCGCCCATCGCAGCCCCGTTGGTTCTGACACTTTCCCGGCCACGACGAAGCCAGCCAACGTCATCCTCACGCCTCTAATACCAAACCCCCTTCACGACTTCACTACCCTCTCATTCTGATGCAGTGGAATCAAAATTGCTACTCAACGCTAATTCGTTGCAGTATATTTCTCATCCAGACTCACACGATCATTCCCGCGCGTTCAAAATGAATGTAGCACTAGGTAGTCATTGCAACATTCATTATCAAATATCATGTCAAGGATAACGATGTTCATACAATTTAATTATTCCCTCCAATCGTTTCGTATCTGTGTATGTATTATTTTTCTTTAATTTCCACGCGAATATACTGCACGCGATATTGTTCGAGCGACGTGGACCGCTCACACAAGCTCGACGCACATGCGGACGGCAACACACGGAAGCTCTTTTGATCTCCGGGGTACGATCGATATAGCGTACACACGACGTTGGGAGAGGGAATGAAAAACAAAAAAAAAAAAAGCGCTGGTCGGAGTCTGGTAGAACAACATATTTTTCGAGTCTCGTTAGCCTCTATCCTCACCTTTTATTCTTATTTTTTCGAGTGGTATGTACGATGCTACTCCACCGGGAACAGCCGAGCTATCTAACTGGCTGGGCTACCCCGGCGAGAATCCATTGTCACTGCGCACTCTCGTCGTACAAAAATTGTCCCGCGCTACACGGTGGGAATTTCTCATGTACAAGAAAAATTCGAGAAGCCATTTCTAGCCAGTGTGACTGAAGAAAAAAATTTGTCTCGACGAAACGAACACGAAGAAAATATAAATGAATAAACAAATGACAATGTCGAGGATGGAAGATTTTTGAAAAATGTGATTGATACGACTGTGGCCGTAATAATTGTGTGGAGCACTCGGCCAGGCCGAGCAACGATGAAGTCTCGATATTTCAGGTCACGTTATCCGTAGTCCTGGGGGTTATATAGTCGTGTAGTCAGTCGGTCGGGAGTACACGTAGAGCCACGGACGAGGGGTTACGAAGGGTAGGAGAGCAACTCACCCCGTGGTGCTCGCTCGTCCCGTCGGCCGTCCGTCGAGATCACGAGACTGGAAACTAGAAACGAGAACGATCGATGACGTTACACAAGTGCCCCGACAGACTCGTGCGCACTCTCCGCCGCTTTTATCCTATGAATATGAAGAATAAAATATAGAAAGAAAAAAAAACAACAACAACAAAAAGAAAAAAGACGTCCGTCTGATGTGGTAAAAGTGTGGTTCGGCGAGCGGGGAAGGGCTCGAACAGCCGATCGAACGTAACGTCACGGATTTCGCTTCGAGACGGATTCTTGAAATTCTTATCGCTCGGATAATCGAACAACGCGTTGACGGAGACGCTCAATGGCTCGGAGATTTATTGATAACACTACCAGACGCGACGGATTTAGAAAAAAAAAATCGATATCTACTAACTTCGGAGCTTGATCTTGATGTGGAATGTTGAGAAGAAATTAATTCAACTCTAACCGAGGAATTAACCAAACTAGAAAATGTCGCAACAAATAGTTTGCATCGAGTATTTTGCTGCCAAGGTCGACTATTCGATCGTCCTCCAATAAATTCGGTCTGATGAATCTTGTTCGTGACACGAAGCAGTATGTTCATGAATTACCGGAGCTTGATCGATAAACATTATCACGAAAATGCTATAAAATTCTTGAAAAGGGTTTTTGGGTTGATATGTAGAACTATAGAAATGGAATGACAATCTGTGTGGGCGAATCACTTGAAACTTTAAACTATTCTCGGTCTTGCATATATTATAATCCATGAATACTTACATATATACTTGAATACACACACACAAATACTTCGCCTAGATAGCTTTTGCACAGTCCGTAACAGCCGGTCCTTGAGGTCCTTATCACTCAGGCTTATGACTTTGGTAATAAGCTCCCGTGTTTATCCGTCCTGATAATGTCCCTGAGCGTCGTTTCTGAAGCACGGCGCGGGATAACGAAATTCAACTCCTTCCCGTGAAACCCACTCATCTTTCCCCCACACCGACCTATCCTTGTCACCCAAATAATTGAAAGTTTCAATTACCAAGTTTCAGACGAGTGCCCGAAAAATTTTCCTGCCGGAAACTTATAATTCATGATCTTACGATCCAAATTTTCAATTTTTTCCAGCTTCGTTTCAATTATTCATCACGTCTGTCTGTCAATAACCGAGAAGCAAATTGAAACGCGAAATCGTTGACAGCACACTATTTATTCCACGATCGAAATAAAGACCTCGCCGTACTGTATCAGACATATCGTTCGATTGAATTCGATATAACTCACTTTATCCACTCAGCCAACGGTCAGAGTTAAATATATCATATGCATCGAGATAATAATAACAAACGATAAAACAATTTCAAATTGTCGACCTCGCAAGGCGTTTCCATAAAGAAAATCGTTCTCCGGGCTTTCCGGACTGGTGGAGATACGACATCGGTCGACCGATGTCACCCACAGCGACCGGAACCTTTCAGTCCGAATTCGTCAAACCCAAATCACAACGCCTCTCGAATATACTCAGGAAATTAAATGTCCCGACCGTTAATAGATAATTTCTGAATAGCGAATAACATTTCTATTATTCTCCCGTTCAAAGATCACCATTCGTTAATGGAACTTCCGTTTCTAAAAACTCTTAGGGGGCTTGAATCGACGTCCCAAAAACCTTCGATCCATCATCCATCGTTTAACTTCTGTTTCGAGGGTTCATCCCGATCCATCAAATAATTTTCGTAGTCGTCACACTTGAGACACTCGAAATTCCGCCCTACTAACTGACGATCATCAGCTGATTAAACGCGAACCCACATAAACAGTCAACTCTGACAGTCGATAAACATGTGTCTTCCGTTCAAGAGGGCTTGTCCGCCGCCCAATTGGCCGATGGTTAGCACGCATGGGATTCGCACCAGGTGTAGTCCCGCATATCCAACCATCCGGCTAATTTCAATACTGGAATACCATCAATGTACGAGCTTCAAAGCGTCCCAGCCCAGGATTTCGATTCCACGTACATAACGTAAACAGAACACGAACCATAAGCCTCCCCACGCCCACATGTTCGGACTGCAATACCGGTCGTAGAACTTGGCCATCGTGTACTCAGCTATGACCATTTCCCTCCCTCGCGATTAACCCCCGTTAAGATGGAAATTGACTCGATGAATGGATCGTCGGAATCGCTGTTTCACGACGAATTTCCAAATCGCAACAGTCCACATATCCACGTTTAACGACCTTGTACCTCGTACATTGAGTCGTAGCGTGTACTTGTCAACCTATTTTGCTTGGCAAACTTTATGGACAGCTGTAAAAACCTGAAACGAACGATAACTTTCTTTTTTTTATGGCAACGTTTTCTTGAGTTTAGTTTTCATGGTCGTCCTTGGCCTCCAACCGACCGGGGCTGCATAATTATTATCCCGAGTTACCCGGCCGCGGGGCAGACTTTGAGTGATCGATATTTCGTTCATCGAAGAACCTTCGGGCTGGCACGCGGGTTCGATAATGCGCTCGAGTGCTGCTTCGCCGGGGTTATGTTTTACAAGGAACAAACAAGAGTTTATTTGTTTTTTCGTTGCACGATGAATGAGCCCATTGATGTTGGATGATGGGAAGAACGCCTTGTAGAACGATAATTCTTGATCTCGTGAATAAATATTGATTAGTAATCGTAAATAAATATTGAAAGAAACAAAATAACAAATTTTAAACTATTAAACTTGGCTATCTTAAATACATCAAAATATTTAAAGATACTCATGTCTGGAAAATGATCGTTAGGACAATGTCTGAAAATCATGTGAAATCGGTGCTTGTTCGCGTTAAATTCATCACGGAAATTCAATGCAGTTACGACTATGATTGGTTTTGAAGAATCGTATAGCTCGGTTCGGCGGGCTCGTTGATTACAGGGTTGGGCCGCAGGCTGGAGCCCGCCTCACGAGAAGGTTCTTCGAGATTTAATGCCGCTGCGTCTTTCCCTCAACCCAAGATATTCACAATCAGCGAGTGTTCGCGGTAATTTCGGAAACGACGGTTTCAAACGGTCCTCAAGGCTTTTGGTTTCCCGGATTCGATCCAAAATTTCGTATCTTTCCATCATCTCAGCAGGGCGGTCGAACGTGAAACGACTTCGTTGTAGGTCGTACAGCTGATTGCGAAACAGTCGCGTCACGACGATGGCAAGCGGCTCGACGACCGTCCGTTCACGGTTTCCTTCGTGAAATCGGCCCGAGCGAGACGAAGGACAAAATCACGGAATACATTTTTCCGCTCTCCACAGTCCAATTTCCCGCCAAATCTCGGTGAGCTTCGTTTCGTTTTATTTTATCTCGTCGCGGCCCCTCCGTCTATCGTCACGTTCGCCACGCGAAATGCAACCCAACTCCATTGGGACATCTCTCCGCAACGTCGATTCGTGGTCACGACCCAATTTTTTTTTTTACCCCTCACAACTATCTTTGTCTCGTTCTTTTCCACTCGATGCTCTATGCTCGCTTTTCGGTTTTTCTCCCCGCCTTTGATACGTCTCTCTTCCTTTCTACTTCCTCACTATGTTGCTTTCTCTTTCGCTCTTCTCAGGGACGATTCTTTGAACGCTTAAAGGACTTCCGATCTTCACCGTGAGATTCGAAAGCACCAAATATATATATATTTATTCGCGTTCTTTTTGTCATGACTGTTTGTAGTGAAGGACTGGTTTGTTTGCTCTCGAAGATTTCTTTGCCAAAGAAAGACTTGTCATCTGTTCGGGTTGTACGATTGGCGTAGATAAATAATCCAAGGACACTGACATGACTGTATAAAGTTATTCATATTCACGTTTTATTTAATGTCACTAGTTCTATTTATTTATTTTTTTAAATATCGAATTAAGGGCATTCTTGGAAAATTCTATCAGGGTATTATTTTCGGTAGGCAGTGGAAATTCACGATGGATAAATCTTCAGGCCTTACGTCTCTGGCTCTGTAATCATACTTCGGTACTGACTCTTGTAAGCAGGAACAAAAAAAAAATCTCGGGATTTAGCGTTATGCAACGAGGCTCTTCTGGGATGATACCGGTCTCATTTCGGAGTCCTGGGGTAAACGGCGTTGCTGATGGCCCTCGTCATCGAGAGTGTTATACGCGGAGTGTAATCCCTTCAACCGTCGGGAACGGTTGAGGCAAGATTTAGTCACGCTATACGCCTCTCGTAAGCTCTTGTTCGTTTCCCGACTTAATCCCCTTATACATATATCTGTATATCGCACAGCTTCTACATAACTTCTGTTGTACAACTATCGCAGTTGGAATTCACGACGTTTCGCACGTCGTACCTATTTCCAAGGGATGAGAATTTTATTTTTTTTTTAATCTCGATTCACGCACGAAAAATCTGACTTGAAAAATCTGATTAAAGTTTTCAATTACGTCTATATCTCAGGCCCCACGTATTTTTTTTCTCTCTTTTTCCATCTTCAGCGGTGAAAAATTGTTGTCTGGTCGGTCACGAAACAACGTGCAAACAACCCAAGGATCCAATAATCTCACCCTTTCTTTTATTGGTCGATCGAGAGACACGGAGAAAGTACGAAGAGTTCATTTTGGAAGGTCGAATATTGTGTCTCGACCCCATGACGATTCTTGGTAAAAACCAGTGTCTCATTTTGCCCCTATCTCGGTTCACACGAAACTGACAACTCTCACGATTCTCGTCTTTTCATTCCAACAGTCTATTTTCATTTCTCGTTTTCACGTACGACGATGGAAAAGCTCGTGAACCCGGTCATCGAGATGTCCCATCCAGAGAAGACCAATTCCTTATTTCCGGGCAAGTCTGAACCAGTGTAACGCGTTCGCTCAAAATTTCTCTTTGCAAAATCAATTCGCTCGCGAGTCTCGACTCACGAAAACGGACAAACCCGAGTGAACGTGTGGGTCCAGAGTCCACACACTGACACACACACAAGAGCTAGTGTCGTCCACGCCTGTGCAGTTCAATTATTTGATTGATGGACTTTCCAATGAACCAGCTTGGGCGATCGACCATTTTTATTTTACCCTTCCCTTTTTTTCGCAAAATGTCGGTAACGTAAAATGTGCGAACGACGATGGACAATACGGAAATTGATTGAACCAACGGGTTGATTCCCTACTGCGATATATCCACATGGGACCCCCCGGTAAATTGCTGCCACATTTCTTTTTCGACTTATTACCCTTTCTACTGCCCCGTATCATCCATCTCACATCTTTCAGATATTTCCCAGTAACAATAGCGAAAAGAATATGACCGGGATTTCATCGTTGCAATACTCGCATACGTAAAAAACGTACGTACACAGGTTTCATATATCTCGTGGTACACGAGGCGGGAGGGGGGGGGGCGGTATTATATTCCGAGGTTGGAGCGAATGCGAGCAAACGAATTCCCAACCCGAGGCCAGTGAATGCGAATATGCAATTTTGAATTCGTATTCGTTTCCAGTACCAATTTCGGGGGTGGATGCTGCTGCCCCTGATGCCTCTTTCTTTCTCTCTCTGTCTATATATTTTTATATATGTATATATATATCCCTGTCACTATCTTCCTCTTTCTCTTCTCGCTTCCCGTGCAATTCCGAGAGAATCCATACTATGTGTGTAGCCTCCATATAAAACATATAGATATGTGTACCACCGAGAGAAACTCAATCGTAATTCCCTCGGATTCACGCAGCACGATGGAAACTCTGCGCAAGACTGAACTTCGACAAAAGCTTTTGCGTCGAATACCCGTCGCTCATACATTCATTGCGTGGCGGGGGGGGGGGGGGGGATTCTGTGCTTGGATCGTTTGGAAAATTCTTGACTCGAATTCACTTCGATTCTTCGTCGTACACCAAGATAAATATAACTCGAAACTTTCTCGAGATCCCGCAGCAATGAAGAACACACTCGCGGGAATAAATTGATGAACTTTGAAGTTGATGAATAAAATGACGAAGGGAAGAAACATTGTTATTCGAATGTGAATGTGTTGGGAAGGAATGTTTATGTATGGTTTGATCCAGATAGTCTCACATACACACCAAATACAATTTTTTTTCAAATTTCATGATTGATGTTCATTATAAAAATAATATTCATAGTCTTCAACGTCAATCGTTCGATCGAATTGATTCGTAAAATTGTTCGAGCAAATATAACACACGACAGTCGACGTTCAATCGTGAAAAAACGCATTCGTCAAAGTGCCATTCCTCCGTTGATCAAATTATTCTTCACCCCACGTTGTACGTGACCATTTTTTTCTTTCTCTTTTTTTTTTGTGAATCAAATCAACTGCAGGCACGTTTATTTCATTGGACGTTCCAGCGTGACTGCGATTGCACACGAGTCAAGAGCAGAAGAGGACAGATAGCCACACGAGAATCCAGATGGATCGGGGGAAAATGGTGCATCAGTTTTTGCGAAAATAGTTGCGGGATGCCGCGAGGGCCAGGAGCGAAAATAAAAAAAATATATCAAGTGGAATGGAAACATACGGACCGTGGATGATAGTGAAAAGCTGCGGTTTGTAGAAACATACGTGTGTGTGTATCTGTACACACGCACGCACACATGTTCCACCGTCATTTCGATATCCTCGACACTCATACGATGACACGAGCATTGTCCGGGGCCCGACACACGTTGAACGGGCCAAGGAGTATCTCACATGTTTATGTATACCACACATTGTTACATATACACACAAACGCAAATGTGTTTGGATTTGTGTACGTGTATGTATGAGTGTATCTACAATGGTGAAGATACATGTCGTGTGGGAGAAAGCTCTTGGCCGCAGATGCCGGATATTATTGCAGGACCGAGTCACAGGCGACGTACGAGGGTTTGTGTACGGACTGTCGATCCACATAGCACCGTAAACTGTGAAACCACACGAGAATATCAAGAAACAGAAGTTCCACGAATGAGTGTGTGTGTGTGTGTGTTCACAACAAACAGGGACACCAGTTTCTAATGCTTCTGTGTCGCAAGGCCGGGGTACTTAGTGCGTATCCATTGTCGAGTGAATTAAGTGACGTCGTGGTCATACGTGAGGGACACATGGTAGACGTTAAATGCAGGAGATTCATCGTCATGGTAGAAACGGACGAAACATGGAGAGAAGCGAAGCAATTGCTGTTTTTTAAGGAAAATAAGACAGTTTACCGAATGATGAAATATATTCGTTGAAGTAAGGATTGGTAAACGGTGTACAACGCAGGTCATTGGGCGTGTAACAGGTCGGGTAACTTTGTAATGAATACATAATGGTTGTGGCCAGAGGCCCCCAATGCAGTGAACGTTGAGGAAGAGTGGACGAGCGGTAATAAAGGTGAAGTTGTACTTTATCGAACGTAGGCTAAGCAACCGGTTGTGAACCACGTGACACCACGTGACTCACACGGAGCTTGTGGTAGCTGTGAAGAGAGCGGTATGTACGATGGGTTGGGCTTTGAAGTCGCATCTTTAATCAGGCCTACTGTTTCTCCCGGAGGATGCACCCTCGCGGCTTTGATCATTCCAAAAGGTCCCTTCTTCGTGTGGCTCTCTCCCGTCCTGTCCTGAATTATTATCTTCTTCGTCGATGGACAGACGGAACGAAATCTCTTGCGGCACCAAGTCGTGGTGCTTTTCTGTGCGCAACTTTTTCGCACTTTGACCGAGTCGGCTTGCAAGGAGAAGTGAATGCTAAAATTGTAGATGCATTTTTGTTAACCATGAACAATTTTATTCGTCGATTTATCGTCCATTTCGCTCATCATCGACTCCTACTACGCTTCTCGTGTGTCCCACCTTGCTTCTCCGGTTTAAGCTCCCCGACAAAGGGTTGGCTCTTGCTAATATTGATGTACGTGCGGTTGTCCCCGTTTCGGATCGGACATCCCCGAATCGCATGAACGACAGACTCCCGGCACTTATCCGGCAGCCGGCTCGTCTTCGTGGTTGTCGTTTGTTACACGGTAAAGCCCTCGTGTCGTGTCGTGAACAAGGCGCCCAATCAATGCACGAACGTTCGGTCGTTCGTGCGACAACCGACTCACGCGAACCCCGATTACATCCAGAATTTTCGTACTCACACCTCGGCGAATATTCGGATGTTCGGTCGGAAGGGTCAAGCGGATTCGATGTGAGCTTCCACGATGGAAAAATCCGGATCATGGGATGATCAAGATTTGACCCTCTTCCCACGTCAGGCTATTAACCATCGATCATTCGTCGTGCCCATGAAGATAAGGTTGAAAAGAAGACGTTTGAAAGGTTTTACGGTGAAAGACGTTTTTTTTCGTCTAGAAAACGGTTTGTAGTTTAAGGTTTTGTAACTGATCGTTTTTTTTTTGTGTGGCCTACAGATTGGAGGAAGCCTTTATCACTCGTGACTACCTTGAAAGAAAATTATCCTTGAACGCGGATAAGCCAGAATTTATGGAGGTCAGAGTTTCAGAACCCAGCTGCTCGAGGGTCGTTGAAATAACGTGAAAAAAAAAATTATCGAGGGTGACCGTAGTCACTTTATTTTGGATCTTGATGTAACGGACCTGATTCGGATTCTTCTATACACACGGGCCATGAGAGTCTTGGGAAATGAAGAATCGTTTTTTCTTTCTTCGCTTGATCTTCGCGGTGAGGAAAACCCGTGGGATCACGAGTGAAGATAGAGCTGTTTCATTGCGTATATTTCTCCAAATGCTTTGATGACGATTATAATTGTCTGAAGAAGTTAAAGCAACCCCAAGAATAACCGATATTGAATAAGAACGTCTAAGATATTCCGACGATGCATAAAGTACGTCAAAGTACAGGTGGAATCTTGCTTTCCACTCTTGCTTTCCGCTGCTCGACTGCACCACGACCAAAACTTCACCGGGATCTTAACCGCAACCGGAAGACCCGGTGCCACGGAGATAGTTGTGTGTGTGTGTGAGTGTGTGGTTGTACTCGGTACATAGGATTGCTCTTGAGATAGTCACAAGTTTGTGGAGACCGGAACGCTAGGGGGTCCTTGTAGAAGATCACGAGAACCGTGGAGCTTCGTTGCCTTTGCGGTTAAGCACGGACTACTCACAGTTCGGTACACGTGTGATATCACAGACACCAAAGAAAAAACCTGGTTTTCCAACTCCAAGTTAGAAAAGTAATTTTTTTTTCAAAATCGCCTGGCTTAACAAGTTGTATATATAATAAACGTTTAATTATCCGTGGCATAACGTGCAACATCTCTCGTGCTTGTAGCCACGCTCGCCAGAGGGCCACTCGCGTATATCTGCATTCTCGCGTGATCGCTAACCGTTGCACGACATCGGTCGTCCGTGTTTCCTTCGACTGAAAAACTTCTTTATTCTTTTTTTTTCCACCCAACCCATCCGTGGTACTCTCGTACGGGGAGTAAAAAAAAAACCGTCCGACAGCCAGTTCGAAAAGCAAAGTAGGAGGCCAACAACAGGTCGAACTCCCCTACTCACCTACTTGCGACCTGCGACTCCGGGCATCGTGTTAGCCGACGGACCCACGGTTTAAACCGTGATGCGATGGGTCAAGGATGCAATATAACCCGAATCGTTCTCGTTACTGAGGCTCGAGTTTCCGTTCGCGCTTGTTCCCTTTCGCCCAACCCTTCCCTCCGCGTCATCATCACCTCTCTCTCTCTATCGTTCGTTCAAAATCGTGCATAACTCGCTTTATTGTTCTAACGTGCGAGATTGAGATCCCAAAGTCTTTGGTTTTTTTTCTCTTTTATTACGTGTCATTAAAAAGCGGTTTATCGTGCAAGCGACTCGGTAATCCAATCTAAATCATGGCCGAAATCGAAAAAAAAAACGCTTTCAAGCTCACTGATACGCACCACGTAACCCACTGGCGCACGAACTTTTCACATTTTAGTTATAAAACACCCGATGCACGAATGAATATAGTTTGTCCGGCCAGTTTTGCGTATTGCTGCTAACGATTTTCCCAGCTTTTTATTGCGCACACCGTCTCGAGCTTATTAATTAACGTTTGACCGAAAACCGAATCCACGTGCATGGCAAAATTTTGCATGACACGTTAGACCGCCTTGCGATGCTAAAGTGTCACACTCTCGAGTCGCATTTTGTTCGAATTTGTGGAATTACTTTTCGAGCACTCTACTCGCTTGGTTGTCATGGTTTATGTTTAATTTACAGAGTCTGGATGTTAATTAGATTCCTGAGAACCATCAAAGCTATTGGCTTGCCTGCGGCTCCTTCGAACTCGCTGAAATAAAATTCAACACGAGGGTTTGGCCGAGGATTCAAACGCTTCGAGCTCGATGAAGCGTTGGCCGAAGCGAAACCGTTGCAATATTAATGAATGCAAGTTTGAAATAGAATTTTTTTTTGCCCCCTGGCAATTGTAAAATTGATGAGGATGATAAAATGGGTTATGTGCGATAGTGTTGTCCAATTGTTATGAGATACAAGATTATTGAGAATAATTGGAATGCTCTGGATATTGAAACTCTAATGAAAGACAATGTATTACTTTTATTCTATTTTTTTTTAATTGTTCAACGAACTCAAAGTCGTCGCGGATAATTAAATATTTCACGAATTTCGTGAATGAA
Organism: Diplazon laetatorius; assembly: GCA_963662125.1. NCBI lineage: Eukaryota > Metazoa > Arthropoda > Insecta > Hymenoptera > Ichneumonidae > Diplazon > Diplazon laetatorius. The sequence continues at coordinate 865,107 of OY759162.1, read as the reverse complement.
ACCTCGAGCTTCTGGTTATTATCAACGTTTTCAACAATGAAAAATCCAATATTCAACTTTTTCTATCGTTGCACAAACAAAGGTCATAGTTATGGTGTATTGTAGGCTGGGTTTAATCAACCCAGGTCGAAAAAAACTCCTGGTTCATGAAAAATCCACGAGCAGTAGTCTGTAACTCGATAGATTGCAGTTGTGAATCGTAACAATATCAATTATAATCCTCCATCTTAAAATGATCCATAAATCCTCATCAGTTCGCCAGAATCAGAAAATTTTTAATTTTTTTTATTTAACGTCGTTCCAAAAAGCTCGGAAGAAGCTCGTCGACGCTGCAAAAAAATATCGATCGACGATGTGCAATCGGGCAGAATGGGTAATCGTTTGCGTCGGTGCAAGCGGCACGAGTGTGCACGAATACGCGAACGACCGTGGGGCTCTCTCTCTCTCTCTCTCTCTCTCTCTCTCTGTGTGTATTAGCTGCATCGGTTGGCTCCGGTGCGATTATCCTACACTACCTCGGGGCCGCGTAATTAAGTGTTTTCCACATAGTCGAGTGGCCACGATGTCGCGGCCAACGGTCTCGTTCGACGGACGAGACGGGTTCATGTAATACATAACCCGCAAAGCCGGAATGCATGAGTACCCGTTTGTCTATTTTCAGTCGATGACGATAAGACCGTCCAAGTTTTCGCGAAACTTGTTTTGCGTCATTAACCGACCTTCCGGTTCCTCGAAATTGCAATCTTCGTCATTGACGTCATCATCGTCATCGTCTCTATGGCAAATTGAATCAACTAGGTTCTCGTGCGGATTTTAATTCCCAAATGCATACATCATATAATATGTATAGTTACGATTATGGGATTTAACATGTTCTCGTCACTCGGATGGCATTGATTCCGATTTGTGGGGGGGGATCAACTCACGTTGCGCGAAATTTCGTAATGAAGTCCGAGCCGATGGTGTAAATTGGCGAAGACGTGCGATTCGTGTCGGTTCCATTGAGGCTGATGTTGTCCAATGTCGCGTTACCCTCCATAACCCGAATCTGTGACGCCGCAGCGACCGCTCACGTCGTCGCAACTTCTTCGCTGAAACACCACCCCCGAACTCAGTGTCCTCCAGTCATCTCTTGTACATTCTGCAATCATCGATCAACAAAAAAAAAAATAAGTCAATGCTCCATTTCACGATAGTTACATTTATGTTGACACAAACGATTGATTCATGGTTCATGACATGATTTACAATATATTATATTTAAATTAAAATCCACAATTTTAATAACAATAATTTATTCCACGGTTAAGGTGTTTGTCCGTGACTCGGGGACAGTGAAGTGACGGAACACGTGTGTAGCGTTGTATAGCGTGCGAGACAGGATGACGCTTCGTTAACCCAAAGAGGAGAGAATCTATGGGGGACGAGTGGAGGGAGGATCGAGGGCGAGACACGATGGAAACAACCTCCGAAGCTCGACGATGCTGCGAGGATTTCCGTGGGATAGCAACACGTAGGAACGGATAGTCCCGCGCGCCTGGCTTGACTCCGAACGTGCTAAGCTGGCCCGAATATCGAGAGGATTTACGGGAGAGCTTCGACGACGAGCCAGATAGCCATAGTCACGACATTAGCTCGGGTAGCTTTAATCTCCCACTCGGCCAATTCGCGTCAATTCCCCAAAATTCAACGTTTCCTCGACGTGATTCAAAAGCAAGTTATACATTGCTTCCTCGTCGATTCACAAGTTTATGTGCGAACAAAAAAAAAACAAATTGCAACGTTACACGCAGTGTTGCGGCTTGCCGACAGAGCGAGCATCATTTGGGTTCGAATGTTCGTAACGGCGTATCGAAACTCGAGCACACCGCGGAGCCGCGTTGTGGCTCTGCAACTCGAGATAATATAAAATGAAACCGCGAAACGAGGCTCGAGGCTCGATGTGGCTGCCGAAACCAACGATTTCGTTGGTACACGAAAAATTCCGCTAGAATTCTCCGGGCTTTTGTTCACGAAAGTGAAAACTAAAGCTCTCTCCCTATTTTTTTTTTTCGTCCACTTCTTTTCTTTCTCGTGATTTTTCAGTCTTCCACTCGTCCATACAATCGGCTCGTTGAACGCTCCTCCGCCCGAAATCGGTTCGAACATAATTTTTTTTTCAGGTTCCGTTCCTCTAGTGGGAAAAAAAAACGGAACGAAAATATGCTTGACCGGTTTTTTTTTCGGCAATTATCGAGGACGAGTTAATGCACAAACAACGCGATATTGTTGATGGTCGTTTGAATGCTTATCAAAAGAGACAGAAGCGAATGGTTGGCTCGGAAAATTTCAATGGTGAGGCTGTATATAGTGACGAACCCGACCCCCGTGGAGAAGGGTTAATACATTTCCAATCTCGTTGCTGACATTTGGAAGCCAATAAACGCGGCAAACAATTTGGTTCCGACGGATTTCCCGGGCATTCGTGATTTTCCGTTTCTCCCCGGGTTTCGTTGATGCACGACCAGCCCCACGTTTGCACCTCCATACCACTCCTCCCTCCGTTCCTCACCTCCTGCCCGAAGCTAGAGAGCAGCACAGCAATTACTCGTAGATCGTGTTCCCTCGCTATCCAACCGTGCTTCTACACAACCCCCCTTCACCCTGCCTACCACCCCTCTCGGCATCCTTTCACAAACGTTCCTCCGGGTGTTCGAGAGCAACCTCTGCACACCCTCGTTCACCTGTTCGGACACATCCCGAACCTCACTTTTCACTCGAACACCTTCCCCCCTCGTAACGATTGGTTTTACTTGTTACTTCTCCATTCACGATTTGTTCATCCGTCCCAGGCTGGCTGATTCGCCCGATAGCTCGACAACTGACGTCACAAGACGCAACGGAATCGAATAAACGACGATTGTTATTTATCGTATTGCGTGAGGAGGGAAAGAGGAATTACTATTTAGACGATTCCACCAGCATACTCACTTAATTATGTCCAGACTAAATAGCAATAAAACCACACAGCCCATTTCGTGAAATATCACAGCCGTGAATGATAAAACATTCACGACAAAGTTGGCCCAAACGTTGAATCGATCCAAACCACGTGTGACTTTTTGCCATGTGACTCGTTCGCACCGTGAACTTCCGGTTCGGTTAGACCGACCACCTTCGCAAGAACTTTCACGTAATTTCGTATCAACTTATATCTCATCGTCGACATTCATGAGCGAGACGTTCCAATGGGAAATCAAACATCATCAACGAACCATCAGCTTAATGTCAAATTTACGGTGCGACGTTTGTGACATGCGCAATGCCCGTCGTATTACGACTCCGATGGATCAATATTGAATCGAAGATGCGGAAGACACATGTGTGTGCGTTTGTGCGCGTCGATGAGACGAATCGGCGCGAGGTACGCGAAAATTGATTCATCCGGGAAATCCATCGGAAGCCTTGATGCGCAAGACGATCGGAAGGCCAATGAATGAGGATGGAGAGCGAATTGAGTAGACAACTTCCGGTTTCTATACGGGTTGGTGGTAAAACACGTTGGTCGGGGCTCTTGAACCAATTACGGTATATCGCACCAGATGCATTTGCCACGTTCGCGTTGCCAAACTCCCGAAGGGGATAATTATTAACTCGCCCTTGCCCCTCCCCCCCCCCCTCCGTCGTGATGGGTTGTGGTTATTGCCGGTGGTCGTTGTGGTTTTGGTGTCAGTAACGAAGTTTACGCCTTGCCCGATCGAAGATTCTCGTCCTGAATGGATTAAGAGACGTGTCACGTCGAAGAATAATTCGTTTGGAAAATTCTTTGCGGAAGTTATTCGATGTAATTTCGGATTCCAAGTTTTCACTGGCTCCGGTTGGACGTCACTACTCCTCTCCCTCTGGGGAGGATGTCGAGAGTCGACCGTTGCTCGACCAACAGTTTTGAATGATCATTTTTTCACTCGACCATTTCGACGGATTATCGCGCATCGGTTAACGCACGTAGAGACTGCAGCAGCAGCAGCAGCCGCAGGTGTCGATAGCGATCGATCACTACTTGTGCACGATCGAGTTGACGTCTCACTCTGGATCAAGCCATTATTCAACAACAACCACAACAAAAATGGAATCGTTCGCACGTCACGCAAAAATGTTTCCGTCGCTGTAGAATTAATGAACGATGAAGGATATTTGAAAACGCAAATTGTCAGTAAATCAAATGCAGTCTTTCATCGGAGTCATGAGTGAACGAAAAGTTATGATTTTTTTTTTTACTTTTTCCAAAAGCGATTCCGAAGCTCCTATCTAAGATGAACGTAGTCCACGAGAGCTTTTTGTGAATGCTCTCGTGGTTTGGGGATATAAGCAGCTTTTTCGGTGTATATATATTGTACGTAACGCATATACAAACACACATACACACAATGAAGCCGCTACGGTTGGTCGTTTTGACGGTATTTTATTCTGCGCATTGTCCCGGCTCTCTTTTGAAACGCCGACGAAAAGTTTAATTTTACGCGACTCCGGGGCATTTTCAACGAACACGGATATTGCGACTCTCAAGCAAAAAAAAAAAAAATGTATATACACATTTTTGTTCGTTCATAAATCATAACATCCGAGTAGAAGAGCTTCGTGTTAATCTAGCTCCCCGAAAACAATGCGCTTCGTTGATCGATGCTCAACGACCCAAAAGTATTTTTGTTATCCGGTTTTTCCCAATGTTTTTTTTTTTTTTTTTTCGAGAACACGAGAAAAGGAACGTAACGTTGATAGTGCCACTCGACAAACCGCAAAAACAATCTGTGCGAGCGAGGTTATCGGTACGAAAAAAAAACGGAAATGAAAAAAAAAAATAAATAAATAAAACAAGAACAAAAAAAAAAAAAAAGAATCGGAAAAACCCGTTGAAGAGGTTAGCCGTTAACGGGTGTTTGGAATTTCGTACACTGGCAGCTGACAGTCGCGGTTCGGGTTTTAAAACGGTTGACGTTAAATCCGATACAATGATTTATACTCGTTTGGGCGGAATAACGAAAAAAAAAAAAACAAAAAACATGTGTTTTCCCGCTTGGCGAGAGGTTTTCACGGAACGAGTCGATATTGGATTATTTTTTTTGTGTTTTGTTTGTTTGTTTATCGTATCACTGCGCGCACGGACGAGCCAGTTGTGCGACCGATTGGGTCGGCCAGTGCGAAAGCCGATGCACGAACGAGCGTCACGTTTGTGAAACGAATATGCAATGGGTTTCGGTTTATGTGGCAATGATCGAGACTACGACGACGAGAACCGTGAGACGCGTATGGCGTTCGATGCAGGTGCCATTGATATGTACAATGCAAAACTTTTCGCAGTCACGTTTACAGTCGTGTGAATCTCTTTTCTGTTCGCAATTTAAAGCTCGATTCTATGTTGAAATGGAAAAATAAGCAAACGATGAATTTTTCAGCAAAACGAATTGACTCGGATAATTTTTTGAAGTAGTTACAGTGAGTGCTGCTTGCCAATAGAGTTATCCGCATCACGATCAATAGATTCCATCAAATTCGTGGCCAATCCATTTATATTCCTATCAAATATTTTGGACTCTATTGAAAACGAATAAATCTTGATTGTTATTTCAACTTGGTTATCGTCGATTTAACACCGAACGGAGATAACGGTCCCGGTCACGTTCGTTTATCGTGTTAACCGTGCATCGTTCGTTGTCGACCCCGGGTGTTAGATTTGTACAAATATAATACACGACGAAATTCGATTAATTCGCGGGTTTCCAAAGCGAGCATTAGGATGCGGAGTGTGTGTTTCTGGTGAATCGACGAATTTACGATCCCAACCTCTGTTGACCCTACGCAAATAGTGAAAAACAATTTTACGTGACTGAAGCTCGGAGTTCAGGATTCTCATATCCTTTCGTTGTTATTATTTTTTTTTAATTTCCGATTTTATGGGGAATTTATTATTATTTTGATGTCGATGGAAAACCATGTTCGAAATTATTAGAGCCAGACTTTTTTTCTGTTTGTGTTTGTGGGTATGATTTATTTTTTTTTTTACTTCAATGGATCGTGAGATTCGGTTTTTCGTTCGAAGGAACGTATGATCCCTTATCGCATTTCCCATTGGTCGGGAATGGACCTTTCACGCGTCCAATGTAGTACAAACTCCGTCGCCCCACATTCATTCGTATCTTCATCTATACTTTTGTATAGAAAACTCGAGGTTTCACAGTTATCGCTCGATGGGGCTCGGATTGCGACCACCCTTGTCCATAATGTGATGTATGTGTGTTTCATTCATTCATCTTTTACCAAAAAAATACTACCCTGGCACGATTTGACAAAGGTGCATGAATTGCTGAGGATAAAAATAATGGTTCGTCATGAAGTATCATGACTTTCCCCAATTTTTGAGAAAAATCACTGTTTATTACTTTTTAATCGAATTTTTCGGTATTCCCATTGTTGGCTACTGCGAACAAACCAATTTTCAAAATTAAATTCGAAAGTTGTTGTGCAGTGAGCTTCCATACAGCCGTACGAATAAAACATAAAAAAACAAAACCAAACGAGAATCCCGATTCAGCCTGTTTGCCCTGAAATGCATCATATCCATTCATGTAACCCTCCATCAATATTAACGATCTGGTTCTCGTGGGCTTACCAATGAAAGTTATTCTCTCTCTAAAAAAAAAACCTCCTGCCATGATTCGTTACAACCCCAACAGCCTCGGGCCTTCGCCCACTGTACACGAAATATTTTTTTTTACAATTTTCATTCGCCCATTGCTCCGCTTCGTTTCGAACGAATCTCGTCACACGTGACGCCGGATTTCGTTTGACGATAATACTCACTGACCGGAAACAGCAATAAGCGTGAAATATTATCCATATCAATGAAAAAAAAAAAAAAAAGTTCGTTACTGCTCGGCGAAGCGAGTGTGCGCGCAGTAGTATAACCCGAAAGTGATCAGACACGACGCCCGCGGAGTCTTCTTGCCTTCCCTGCTGCCTGCCAAGTCCTGCCCTAATCACTTTTTCGAAAGTACTCCACGACGGACTTCCGTCGAAGAATTTGCTCCGCAGCTACCTAAGCTTCACTCTCTCTCTCTTTCCAAAGAAGTTTCTCATGACTTTCACAGTCCAGTTACAATTTCAAGTAGACCCGAGACGGGAAATAAGGAAAATCTCGAGGTCTTTCGTGATACTTTCAAGGATCAAACAGACGAAGAAACGTCCGAGGAACACAATAAAACGTTACGTACACAGCGAAGGAATTCGCGGTAGCACTTGAACGAAAGAATACACGAAGATTGAATCGCACCGAAAGAATCATATAAGAGCATTCATTAAAAGAAAGGGTTTTCATTGGTTCATACTGCAAGATTAACAAGTTAAGTTGAAAAGCTTTTGTTAATTTATTTCGTCGATGGTTTACAAATGATGATATTTTTTTTTAAATTGAATAAATTCTTCAACGTCCTCGAGTAGATTTAGGCTCACGATCCTTCGCACCCTCTTTGCTAACCTTATCCCTGCCCCAATCTCCCTCAATAGCCTTATCCCTAAATAGTTGCATCACCGAAAAAAAAAAAAAACGGTCCGTCACAATTCACACGAAAGCTAATGCAACATTACATACACACAATGTGACCGATAACGTTGGTTTCGGGCTTCAAGACCCTAAATCGAGTGTTGCCGATGGATAACGTTGCGTTTCAATGGTGTAACGGAGCTCGAATAACGTTGGGGAAATCATATTTGCATGATAACGCGGGTCGGCCCCCGAGCGTTAGAATTCGCCTGACGATGAAACTCCCGTCATCGTTTCTTACAACGAGATATGTCGCGAGAAACCCTCGACGAAGCGATAAGCGACATTATGTTGGAATTTCGAGTCGCATTATCGTCGATGGGTACAATGGGTGAGCATATACCGCGGGGGAGGAGGGGGGAAGGGGCTGTCGTCGCGACGAGTTCACGAATCGGTGGCCCGAGGCCGATGGAGAGGCCAGGTGATAGGATCGTCGTCGTTGAGGGCTCGAACATTCGTTTCCGCGCGAAAAAATAAAAAAAAAATAAATAAATAAATAAATGGCAAAATTCACGTTCCCACGTTTTTTGCTGTCTCGCTACCGGACTGACCGATCGAGTCGATAACGAAATATCGACCCTCACGCTTTTACCACGCGGTCGTTTCTTTCAATGTGAAACGTTATCGCGACACGAATCTCACGCGTTTGTTGGTACTTCTTGTCGGGTGAATTCCAGTGTTTTATTTTATTTTATTTTTTTCTCAAGGCCCAAATGACCCCAAGCTTATCGCGAACAACTGCGGCTTCGGTGAAGGCTATCCGATACTCGAACAAGGCGATATTCGATTGAATCACGAATATTACGGATGTCGCTGGTCAATTGTGTTTGATTTGTTATTTTAGGTGTGTTAACGAGATTCGAAAAAAAAAACGTTTTGTTCGATTTCTTTGATCTTCGAAGCACGCGGGGTTTGTAATGAGATTTTCGAAAGACCGGGAAAATTGCATTTGGAAATGGTGTTGAGGTGTGTGGGCATGTGGGGCGGCTCACCGAAACCCCATGGCCGGAGGTAACGTAGCCGATGACGTCGACGCGATACGTCTGTCGAGTGAGTGATGTTCGATGGACCTTGTTGTAGACACTGGATGAGGTGGGGGAAGGGGGGCGGGGGTGCTGATTAATCGTTCGTCGCGGCTTCGACCTACCGATCACGATATTATAAGCCAACACATCGACCGGGGACCACGGGACCACATAACCAACGCAGGCTCTCCCATGGAAATATTTGAGATAATATCCCATATCCATAATTTTGCACATAAAGTCATAATCGTGTGGTATGGCAAAGTGTTCAGTTAAATCGTTATCGGTGAACGGAAAATTTGTTATATCCGAAATAATTGGATTTTACTGAATAATTTGGTTTAAGAATAAAAAAATAAAAAAACTTTCATCGAGAAAGTGAAGAACATTGTCTATACAGATGCCTCGTTATTAATCAGATATCCAGTTCCGATTCTATCCTCTAGTACGTACTCGTTTAAATATATATCCAAAGAAAAAAAAATGAAACACAGTTCAAGGGGAGAAATATGTATTTCAAAAGAAATTAAATTGTAGGTACACAAAATCCACTTTCGAACGAAATGGATGGATGAAAATTCAATTGTAGGTACCCTTGTGGGCACTTTTGAAAGTTCGTATATAACATTACAAAGGTTCAAAAGGTTCGTGGAAATATCACAAAGGTGTTAAATGAGAAACACTAATGAAAATCAATAAACGATGTATTTGGGATTCATTTGGCGTAGGAAATTCATCCAATCGACCGAATTTTCCCTAATAACGCGAATTCAATTCATCAATGTTTGCATAACCCGTTTGATATTCATATTTTCCAATCGTTTGTGTTATTCGTGAAATTTATAAAATAAGACCTTATTTTCATTCATGACCTAAATAATTATTCATCTCATTTACATTTTCCCACGTCAAATGACGATTGATAATATGACAACTCGTAAAATCTTGATTGACAAATCACTTTCAATAATCGAAGACGAAACCCACTCGAGTCAACACTCAATGACTTCTCATGGTTATAACCCATTAACGTAATTCACTTTCGTAATACATGACAGCTTGTAAAAATAACCCACGCAAATGACCAATTATTCGTTTGTCGAACTTCCTCTTCGAGACACAATTGTGCGTGTCTTATCGAATTTTCTTTTCGTTTTCTTTTCGTTATTATTTCATTATCGTTACTTCTTCGATTCTATAGGTCACGGCCGTTTGGTTTGTCAATCAAAATGTGTGTCGTGTCAGTGGAAATAAGTCTGTCACGGATAATAAATAAATTTACATAATAATGAATAAAATAAATTTCACGCAATTAAATGTTCCAACATTTTCCACCTTTTCACACAGCTTTCTCTGTGAGGCCGCAGAAAAAAAGAAAAAAATAAGTGTCTTACCTTGTGCGTTGAGTATTCTTGGTGTTCGAAGTTGGTGGGGTAGGCCGCGTGCCGCGAAACTCCAAACAACAAACTTTCAACTCTCCATTTCTCCAAAGTTTTTTTTACCGCGTCAATGATTCTGTTAATTCTTTTTTTTTTATTTATTATTCAAATTTTTTTTCTTTTCTTTTCGCAGACGTGAAAACTTTCGGGGCACTTTCCGTCCGCGTTTATCTTTTATTTACTTTACCGACGCGTTATTCGCGTCTACGGAGTCGTCGGAAAATTCACGACTTCAATTTTTTCTTCGTTCAACCCTCGACAATCGTTGACGATAAAAATCATTCGAAAAAACAAACAAAACAAAAAGAAACTATGAATGTTCTTCGGTCCATTTGTTCGACGCACCAGCCGATTGTTCGTCCACTCTTTGGTTCGCTGTTGATTTTTCTTCGACGCACCTCATTACCAACCTTCAATCATTAATAACGAAAACTATCGAATCGAATTACAACGAATCAATGGAAATTAACGAAAAAATTGGATAATTTTTTGGTGATTCCAGCCTTTCAAAGGATGAGAGATGGCAGAGAGTTGAAAAAGTAAAATTCAACAGAGTTGACGAGTTTCAACCGACGAAACAAATTCAAAACTCGTTTGAAATTATTTTTTGATTTTTTGTTTTATGGTTTGTTTATTTATTTTTCACATGCTTTTACGAATTTGATTCTGTTGGCTTGTGCGTGTGTGTGTGTATTGTCCGAGCTCGTGAAACGTTATAGCGGACAACATACGGACACGCGGCGTGGATTGAAGTGAGCGCGGCGGGTGTCGCGACGGCGTCGTGGTCGCGCTTCGCGATGCCTGCCCCGCTCGGCCCCGACCGAACTATTGCCAAGCGCAAGCGCGCAACAGCCTTGCAACCAGAACCAACCACCCCTACGGACTCATCCGACGAGGCACAACCCGGCAAACCACCGACGCACGTTTCACTCGCTATTACCAATTTCACCCTCTGCTCGGCATCCCTTTTCCCACCGCCCCCGTTTTTTTTTGTTTTTGTTTTTCTCCAGTCTTCCATGCCTCTTCCGTCCTTTCTCCACGACCCCGACCCCTCGGGCCCCGTTTTATTTTTTTTTCTTTCGACTCTGCCGATTGCCATCCTCCATTTTTTATCCTCATCGACGTTGTTGTTGTTGTTGTTTTTTTTCATTGGAATTTTTTCATTTTTTATATTCATAATCGTCGTGATTGTCGATAAAACGAGGAGGACCGAATTGAACTTCAAAAGAAAGAAAATAAAATCTGAATGTACTTACGTACGTAAATAGACACGGAAGTACCGCGCAACTGGCGCAACCTGATGGCATTAAAATTCATCGGGCCTCGATTGAGAAAGGTTGAAAAAAAAAAGAAGATGATGATTTGAAAGAAAAAAAAAATATTGGCGAGAGGAGGAATCTCTCTCGTGGAACGAGTAACGAAGAGAGACAGAGAGAAAGAGAGATAGAGAACCGTGCTTTTTCTTTTTACACCAGCAATGAACACTTTTTATTCAATTTTTTTTTTTGCCAGCTAGTTGAAAAATTACCGATTCTAAAATCTTCTATCTCATAATATCCCATTCGGTTTCATGCTTCCCGTGAAATCACTAATTGTCAAGTTGTCAATCACAACAATCTCAAACAGCCGTGTGGACGATATAAAAATGTTTAACATCGACGAATCATAATGAGAACAAAAAAAAAATTTCGAAAAGGTGACTGGGTTAGAAATGTGAATTCGATAATCAGGCGTAAAATGTTAAAGTTCGAAGAACCTCTCTCGACGATATTTCTGGGTCTTTTATTATTTATCTCGATGACGCAATAGCCACGAAAATTCGTCTACGTTATACACGTGCAAAGGCTGCTGAACGCTTTCCACGAGCAACGCAACTGAAGCGATCGGCGAACCTCATCGCGATGTTACCGTTTACGCAGGCCTCGAGGTTCATTCGCTTATTCGACAATGTGCAACCCGATCGTTCGGTCGGCAATTCGGGTTGGGTCATTACAGTATGATGTCGATGCTTTGACCGTGTGCCTTTGCTAACCACCTGATACACGCCAACCGGTCCTCACTTACACGCACACACGTGTTTCGAACGTTAGTGCCAACCTTATATCCTGGTTCGGGGGGGGGGGGGGCCTCGCTCCTATATCAGTCTCCTGTTATGTGCCCACCTTCGTCGAAACCGCGTACCTACACATCATCGTCCAAGGCCATCCGGTACCGGCCAGCACGCTATCCACGATCGATGAAACAAATATTTTCCGATGTTTCGAACTACCGGAACAAGGTTCGAGCGGTGCATCCCCCTTCCTTCCTTTCTCGGCAACCTTGAATTAACCGATAATTCATGAATATTCCACATTCATTGGATATTTGTGTTTTTCATTATTTTTGTTCCTTTTTAATTAATTATCGCTTCACCATGGAAAACGCTATTTTATGGTGAGACATTTTTTAGGTAATTTAGTAGGTAGTGAAGGAAGAGAAAAAAAATTATCTCTCATAGAAGAACTTTATTCACTGCCTACGATTCACAGGTAGCAAATTGCAAAGTTTCAACTTGCAGTTTTTTTTGGTTGAATTTTCTATCGGTTTCCTCCGTCGTCCATCGTTTCGTTATTAATATCGCGTGTTATCGCAATTCTGCAGCGCCACGTTCCGTGCCGCAAATGTTTTTTTTTTTATTTGCCGGTACGATTGTGCATCACAATGCACGATTCGAATCCCTCTCATCCGATATTTTCAAATTGATTCTATTCTGTACACAAAGTGCCACGGGTTTTGGAATGGAATTATTATTTTTTTTCCGAATCCACGATCCCAGAAAATTACTGAAAAAAAAAACGAAAAACGAAAAATTGAGTTGTACGCGTGCGACGCATTTATTCGTCCAGCTGTGGGAGCTGTGGGTGCGCCTTCGGGTGGGTGGATTCGCCCACCGGGCTAACACATTTAACCACCGACCCACGTTTTACTCGCTATTGCCGGTTAACCTTTTTTTTTTTTACTCACGAACACTGACGATGAGAGATAAATTTTTGTTCGGATGGTAGTCATCGCTATTGAAAAGAATATGGCAAAAAAAACTGTATTGTTATTGATATAACGCCTGAAATATATTTATTTGTCCGCCATCATCGTTTCAAAAAATTTAGTTAGCGATACTCCCATTATTCTCCATGGGATATTCATCTCCGGAATTTTAATGGCCTTTCGCTATCCGCAGAATCGTAATTACACGCGGGAATACATAAAAACAATTGAGAGATCAAACGATTGACGAACATACGAAAATCCTGTTGATCAGATCGATTCAGGCTTATCTCGCTGCTCGACACCGTTGAATAATAATTCGCGACGAACTTGTCGCTGAAATTTTCATTCCGCATACTACTGGAAAGCTGAATGTCGACTGAAAAAAAAAAAACAAACAAAGACAATGCTAGTGAGAAAGCAGCAGCGTGATGACATCTAACGAAGCTGCACCACCGAACGGACGTCTCGGTCTCGCGGAATTCAATGGAAAGAAAGACGTTGGGGGTGAAGAAGCCGAAAAAAATTATGAGAAGACGAAGAAGGGTGTGGTCGGAGGGGGGGGGGCGAACGGTCGGCCCTCATCATCCTCCGCCAATATTTACTCGTGCGGACACAAAGCAGCTTACCCAACGGTATATGCGCAAAAACGGTGCGCGCCACGTCGCGAGTTTTTTTCAACCGATAAAAATGTCCGGAAGTCGGTCTCTCCCTCGAGATGAAGTCGCCCCACACCTGGTACAACCCTCTCCCGTGTGTCTTCAGCCCCCCCCCCCCGACGGGCTTTCACTGCGAGTGCAACTGCAGCGGTTTGCGGTCGTTGGGGTTACCGGATGCTGCGGTTCCGCGTCTTTGGTTTACCGTGCTCTTCATTCAGCTTCGTCATTCAACCTTTTTTTTTTTTTTCGTTCATAGATGCATATTCGAGACTAAGCGGCGGACTGAAAAACTAACACCCGACACACTCTTCTCGTGTGGACCTGATATTAGTATTTTTTTCGGTTGACCACCTTGTCGTAAACAAAATATTTTTTTTCCGTCCGTCCACGTGCCAAACTCCTGCTTCACTAGTTTTTCTATTTCCATACATTCAATTCGATTCGATAGACCGTGGTTCAGGGTGAGAGTAGTTATGTAGATGTAAAATGATTCAGTTTTCACATCGAACACAAATTGACGCGTTCATTTTCAACTGGACTTGACGTGAATCTATATTTTATTTACCGTCAAGCACACATGCGTTTTGGTACACGAACTTTACGTACAATCGCGTGTGTGAATCAGGTCGCGATGCTACGAACGATAGTGAGTTTGCAAAAAAATAAAATAAAAAAATATTGACTACGTGAATCTGCTTTCTTGGTTCATAGAGTATTCATAGCTTACTTCATGTGGAAAAGCCGCTGTTCATTCGCATACGAGCCGCAACAGTGTGGTATCAGATCAACGATGCACGAGCGTGTAGCTTCCACACGCCTTGTTCGACCCTAAGCATTGATGTCAACCTATCCCGGATATTCTACCCATGGAAAATTTGATACAGATGAGGCCCAACGCATTTTCCTCCCTCCATAAATTTTTGTATGTTCGCCCACGAAACCAATATATGCTTTTTAGTCCAAAATCAAAATTTCCTTCGATATCGTTCTTCATTCTCTTCATTTCACATTCACACACGCGATGCTAATATGCTTGCACCTTTGTATCGGTCAGTAACTGAGCAAAAGGGGGGGAGTGACTCGGTTCGATGATGTGCAGTTTCCGCAAACAGCAACGGCACCGACCGTGCCCTTCGTATCCATCGTCGTTGCATCTAGAACGGGTAACTACATCTGCGAGGCCCGGGGAGAGGGTCGGGTCGAAGCTTTCAAACGGACCCGTAATCAAATTACCGAGGTCGGGCTGGGCTACGTTGGTGCTCACGACAGCAACAGGGGCCCTCCTCGTATCCCTGCATGTACACGTGGATCTATGTATAACTGCGCATACACGTATACGTGTATGTTCGAATATGTATGCACATCAGGGTGGTCCTTATCTCGACTGTCGTTCCAATTCAGGTGCTCCCACATGATTAAATGCTTCGAAATGACTACAAAGAAATATCCTCAAAATTTGCGATCCCTCCCTCTGTCTTCAACCTTGCCGCCAATCTCCCATCCTTTTTATGAAAAAATAATCGAGCCAAGTAAGGACCACCCTAATGCTTATTTATATTTGTGCATCCAATTGCTGGCAGTTTGCAAAGGCCCTAGGCAAAACACGCCTGCGGAGGTGATGCGGAGTGACGGTCTGTCGCACTCCAACCGGAGGGAGGTAAATCGTCGTCGTCAAGGATGTTCACGAAAGCTCCGGCAGAAAAAACTTGTTTTTCTTTTTTTTGCTCTTCTTACAATTTCCTTATTTATTTACCAGTGGGTTTGTCGATTCTCCGTGGGTTCGAGCGACGTCGTTAAGATCGACGGGAGACCGGGTTGGTGAACGGACGAAAGGATGTGGCAGAACTCGTCGTGTACCGCTTCACCGCGAGGCAGCCAGACGAGACAGAAATATACGTTGTCTACCGCCGGGCCGAATATAATTTCCGCCAGCCATTCCGACGGGTTAATTCGTTCAGGAAGATCCTGTTGCGCCGGAAGTGCGTTCTCGTGGCTGCTCGGGGGGGAGGAAAGTGTGCGGGGGAAGTCCTCGATAGTGTTGTGTCCTTCGGGCAGGACAACACCAACGGGTTCATCGGAGAACGATGATGATTCGAGCCTTGCTTCGAAGATCATGATTATAATGACCGTAGATCATTGATTTTTTCTATCTTTCGCTGCTCCCAGAGACTAAAAAAATCGTAATTCGATTTTTCGTTCATTTTCTTTCTTATCTCACCCAGTCGAGGCTCATTCGTATTTCATACAGCGTCCCGAACTGTGACGCCGATGGAATGGTATAGTTTGAACTTTGGGTGTGTGTACCGCGTTAGATATTAACGGGTCGTCGGTCTTTCGCCCAGGGCGATACCGGCTGCGTTATAAACATATATATACGTCACGTTCATCACGGTTATCCGAAAGGGATGATTGTGGCGCGAAGCGCGAGCCCGGCTTAAGACCTACCCTCGAGGGCTCAGCCGGCTATTGAGAGTGAGGTTCGCGACAATTTTTTTTTTTTCTAGAAAACGAGAGAAAGCGACGATGCCCCGCCGTATCACGAAAGCACCGTGTGTACTCGCGAAACGCCCGGGGGTCGCTTAGTTTCAGCTTTTCCAGCCCCTCGGCGTCGATGATGGAAAGTGTCTCGAAACATTTTCCAACGACTATTCAACCTTTTTTTTTTTTTTTGAACTCACCCCTTCAATCTGGATTCGAACAATTTCAACGGGTTGCGACTTGATAAGACGTTCCGAAAACAGCAGCCAATTTACTTTCGCAACCTGTGGATCCGGAGGAACCCGTCGATCATCCTGATAGTCGTGATAAACCACCGTGAAAATTATGTACCGACGAAAGTTTGATCCAGTTTTAAAGTGGATTGTAGGCGAAGGTCGGTATAATAGACGAAGCAACATTATCCCGTCGTGGTAGCCACATTTATAAGTGACGCAAAAGGGGGCAGCATGATTAATGGAAAATGTTTGGAAACTACGACTCGGGGCTGGCACCGAGTGCGCACCACTGGTTGGTAGGCAAGTAGGCTCGGTAAAGCATTTTCAAACTGGATGAAGCGCGATAGAGGGTGTATTATGCAAGCCAATCGCTTGTGTCAGCTTCCGTCGTCTCCCGTTCGTTAATTATGCATCTGGCATTTGGCTGAACTACGCCGGTTCCACAAACCTGAGTGTAAAGTCGTGCTCCATCCACTTGTCTCACTGTAACGTCTCGTGCGTTCTGGAAATCTTTACTTTTTCAAACTGAACGGTGACAAGTGCTTCATGGTTCACCGAAAAACCATGTTGTGTGGAAGATAGCTTCGAGCAGTATTGTCACCGATGGTTGGAGGTGGAAAATAAGGATTTTATCGTCTATCGTAAAGTGATATTGGAAGTAGCTCAAGAAGCTGGCTTCTGTAGCTGTTTTTTTCTTTTTTTTTAAGCTTAAGTCGCAGTTTCATAGAAACATGGAGATTAGGGTTACAATGTACAAGCGTAATGCCCTGTCTAGGGTCCATGATCCTACGTTTATGAAGGATAATCGCAGTACCGAGTCCTTTGGAAGATTCCAAAATGAGTTATAAGTAAACAGCCTCATATAAAAAATCTCCAGCTCCATTTGGCGACGGTGCTGCCATCTGTCAAAGTCCGTGTGCAGTGTGCATTCTGATTGTCACTGAAATATGTCCCTCCGCGTTGTCTGATCTCTCAGCAGTAAATCTGGACCATCATTGTTCACAAGTCCTTCGAACCAGTGCTTCAACGGTAAAACATTTTCACCGTTTCCATGGCGACTAATTAATTTAATACCCTAGTATCCTCGTAGCTCACAACGTTGAGTCGTTGTAATTATTCATTCGAAAACCCGGCACACTGTCATTGTTCCTTTTGCCGCCCCCCTTGAGGAACGACGTTTCTCCATTGTCCTCCGGATTCTCGTCAGGAACGTCGTTTCAAACTCGCGGTTTACGTGGAAAATTCAACGCTTCGTTCCTTCGTGCTTCTCGCGAATCAACGGACGATCGGTCATCGCGGACCATGATGGTTTGATGGACGAGCATTGCCCGGTTTAGGTGCAGGATCAATTTGTCCAGGGGGGCGCGGTTCGCACGCGATCGGACTTGACGAGTGACGTCTGCTCTTAAATTCTTTCAATAGGTCCACATTGTGCTTGATGATAATTTTTTTTTTCATAGACCCGGAACATGAGCGGGATGCATGAAAAAATGAGATGGTGAATCCTCGGCGTACACAGAGCGTGCTCTCCGGGGTGGCTTTCCAATATCGAGGACTGTGGGTCTCGAGCAAACTATTCGAGAGAATCGCGTGGAGCACTAACGCCATTCGCTACACGTATCTCTGGCACATTCAATTACATGCAAATGTCATCGGAATCGTGCCGAAAATCTCGACGCTGCAAATTCAACGTATATCGCAACAATGAACGAACTCCGGTGTCTTATGACGATCCACTTTCACCTTGGATTTGTTGAATGAATTTTTGAAAAATAAGAAAAATCTAAAAAAAATCTCGGTCTCGATTTACATGCACGAACCATAGATGCACTGTCAGTTTCGTGCGATTGCATCGGATGAGGTTGGTTGATAAACGTATCTGGATAATTATCATCGGACAGGTTCGGTTTCTCTTGTTTGTGCACAGACTGTACCCGTTCGGTCGCTTCTATTTCGGTCCTCTCGATAACGAATTCGCTCACGTAGGAGTTTGATATATATATATGTGCGTTGACTATACGTATCAACGGCTCACAACTGAGTCGACTCAGTCGTGTCTGGGCATCGTGGAGCACGGATGTACAGGAATGGACATTCGTTTAAATGAAAATGTATTTTTGAATCATTCTTTAAATAAATCATTGTGAATAATTATCGGGTGACGATTATATTTTTCTACACTTTTTTTGCAATGATTATTAATGTTTCAGATTGATTGTTTTATAATAGATATTATTGTTGAGGATAATTCAGTCATTCGAGTATTTAAATACATTTTTATTTGATGGATGCTCGTCCTTGCAGCTGTGTCAATAAATTTTCATCGATCAAGATGTTGTCACTGTATTTTTTCGTCTTGGGAATACTGATGTGCGAAGCTTCGGTGACAGCAGGATATGCTTCAATTTCGTCGTCGAAAATTATTGAAAATCAGGATAAAATAACACCGGAAAATCCGTCGTGGTTCAGACTTCCGGAACACGTTATACCGGATTCCTACGAGTTGTGGATATTGCCAGAACTCGTCGTAGGTAATTTCACGTACGAAGGACACGTTAAAATCGACCTTCGTGTTCTAAATAAAACGGATACGCTCATCGTGCACGTCGAAGGATTGCACGTTGATCCGAAAAAATCCAAAGTTTCGACGATCGCGAATGGAACAAGTGTGGAAGTTTCGATATCCGATCAGCTGCTCGACACGAGAAGACAATTTTACATCGTGTCATTGGCCAATGATTTGCAACCGGGTAATTACAGTCTCTCGTTGTCATTCACCGGTCAAGTCGTTGACGACGTTTTGGGATTCTACAGAAGCTCTCATGTGGTTGCTGGAAAGACGAGGTAACTATTATTGAACGCCAAATCCAGAATTCGAAGAGTATGCAATTGTGAGTGACAGAAAATAATTTGGTTACTTTTTTTTTATTTTTTGAAGATGGCTCGGATTTACACAATTTTCGACGACCTTCGCACGTCGAGCTTTTCCGTGCCTGGACGAGCCCTACTTGAAAGCCACTTACACGATCCATTTGGGACATTATGGCAACGAAACGGTAACGGGAAACACCGTGGCGGAAAAAATTGAACAAATGTATTGCTTTGTTTAAAATCTATTTCTGAAAGGCTTAAAAATTTCTACAGTAAATATAGAAATGTTGTGATTTCAGAAAACCGGATTATTTCCTGACAACATTCACAAAAACTCCACGCATGTCAACTTATCTCGTGGGATGGGCGATTCACGATTTCAAATTGTCGAATATCGCGAATTCGACGTTTTTCGGTCTTTGGACGCGTGAGAACATGAAGTCAGATACCTCACGAGTTCTGATAGAAGGTAGAAAGATTTACGACGCGATGGCCAAATGGATAAACGTTGAAAATCCGATCGATAAGATGGAACACATTGCGGTGCCGGATTTTTATTTCAACGCTATGGAAAATTGGGGTATGATTACTTTTCGCGAGTCCGTGGGTCTTTGGAACGACGAACTAACTTCGACCACTTCGATCCACAATGGACTCGGCACGATGGCTCACGAGTACGCTCACACGTGGTTCGGTAATATCGTGACACCGAAATTTTGGAACGTCGCCTGGTTGAAGGAAGGTTTCGCCACGTTTTTCGGACATTACGGTCGAAGTTTGATCGGCAACGATTCGAGCATCATGGATTTGTATGCCGTCGAGGTTCTGCAGTCCGCGCTTTTGGACGACTCGGGGCAACACGAAAGAACGATCAACGGTCAAGACGTTGGCAGTCCGGAAAGCATTCGTGCTAGCATGGATTTTGTCGCCTACAAGAAAGGTCCACATTATTTTTTTTTAATTATTAAAAACTTGCACATATCGTAATTCATAAGACGATTGTTTTTCTTTGGTTATTTTCTATAGGTTCATCGATAATTAGCATGATGAAGCACATGATCGGAGATTGGGCCTTTCATCGTGGATTGCAATCCTACATCACGACACTGTACGTCTTGGTGACACTCAGACATCTCATTTATATGCCTCTCTCAATTCGTCATGAATAATTGTAAATTCAATCGTTTCAATGTGACTTATGACTTCACAATCAGACAAAACTCACACGCGACTCCGCAAGACGTCTATCGACACCTTCAAAAATTCTCCGACAAAATCAACCACCTGGACAAGGATATACAGATCAGTGAGGTGATCGAAACTTGGACAAATCAGCCGGGCTATCCATTGATAACCGTCATCAGAAATTACACCACAAACGTCACGGAATTTTCGCAAGAACGATTTCGTTTGAATCCAAAGGGCGAGAAATTAGAAGCCGAGGATTCAAGATGGTGGATACCTGTGAACTTTGCCATCGTGAAATCAAATGACACGAACGTTCGAGCGAGTCCCACGATTTGGATCAGATCGCATGACAAAGCTATTCTGACGACGACGATCGAATCGACTAATGCATTATTGTGCAACATCGATCAAGCTTATTATTATCGCGTTAATTACGATAAGACGAATTGGCAAAGACTGACGAAACATCTGAATTTCGATGATTTTTCGGTAATCGGCGAAGCTAACAGAGCTTCGTTGATCGACGACTCTTTCAATCTGGCGAAAGCCGGATACATCGATTACTCGATAGCGTTTGAAATATCGAGATACTTGATTCGCGAAAATAATTATGGACCTTGGTTAGCAGCGTCGAAATCATTCGACTTTCTGAATATCATGTTGAGCAACATTCCCGATGTTCATCGTGGATTCCAGGTGAATAAATTTTTCCAACTCTTAAGCATCGAATTTGTCTTCGAAATACTAAATTCATTGTTTTCTAGAAATTCGTTGAACATCTCGCTGAACCGATTTGGATGAACGCGCATGCGCCTGAGCCATCTTCTAATCTATTGCGACCGAAATTGTTGCTGAATTTGATCTCTTCGTTATTATGTTCTGTGAATAATATCAAATGTACGAACAATGCAAACGCGTTGTTCAAAAATTGGCTTATCGACAACAAAACGACGTGAGTTTTTCTTTATATTTTTTAAAAATATTTTTCTCGTCTCGACGCTAGTTAAAATTGATAATGTTTCAATTTTACCGATTCTCAGAATAAATCCTGATGTGAAAAATGCCGTCTACTGCACCGGAATTCGCATGGGTAGCGATAAAGACTGGCGCGAGCTTTTGGGAATATATCTCGAGACCGAATTGCACACCGAGCAAGAATTGTTGATCAGCGGTCTCGGTTGCACGAATAATTCCGTTTTGCTCAACGAATTGTTGAATTATTCTCTTTATCAACATCCCCACATACGCAAGCAGTACAAACTAGCAATATACAACGCGGTTCTCGCCGGCAATCCGGAAAATGTTAATGAAGTTTTGAATTTCATTGACGAAAATTTGGGAAAAATCATTGAAACGTAAGAATTGTAAAATAATATGAATTTCCACGTCTTCGCAATGAGAGATTGTTATTGTCACGATGCAGTTTGATTCACAGGAACGATCCATCTGGATTGAATAAAATTTTCGATGCCATTAAGAAGCGAATTGTGCGAGATGATCAATTGCAAAAGGTATTTATTCCAATTTTTTTCCATCGTTCCGTGTTGTAATGAAAATAATTTTATTTTTACGACAGCTCGAGGCTATCGTAGAGGGCAACATTGAATTATTGGGTTGTTCGATCGGTAATGCGCGAAAGGCCGTCAAGTTTGCCGAAGAAAACATCGCTTGGATAAAGACCTACGCTTCGGGAATTGCCAAGTGGCTCGGGAATGAACATTTTTCACCAGACGTCTGAAATATTCATTTTCCTCAACGCGGAATAAATAATTTTGCATAATTAAATTGGCCTTCCATCTTGTTTATCTGTTTTTTTTTCTTCCCGTCCCCGGTGCTCGTGCTTTATCGAACGACCGAGCTTAAAGGGTCATGGCAATGGAAAAGCTCTTCGCGTCGGTGAACCAGCAATAGAAACAGCTGGGAACACAAATGGTCATTTGAAAAATGGAAATTGCGTTTGAAATATATTTTCGATAAAATGATTATGAATTATAATCTGAATGTGATGGCTAATTTTCTGCGTCTTATCAAAACTTGCGTTGTTATCGGGAATAGTTTGATCATAATGGATACTACTCGAAGAATTTTTAAAGAATAAAAAAAAACCTGTGAGGTTTATTATTATCAATCATTCATATCGACACACAATGTGACTTGCAGATTATACAACTGTTTGTCATATCGTGACCGACGATTGTTTGATCTCAGATTTGTCTTATCGTGAGTTTTGAGAATTCTCGCATCACGTGCTCACCTGGAAATCGAAGACATTCGATTTCTGGCAATATCGGAATTTTAAATAATTTCGAATCGATGTTGGATGATTCACTGATTATTCTCACTCACCAGAAATTATTCTTATAAAGTTATGTGGTGATACTAATCACATGTCTAGTCAATAATGATAAATGAAGTAAGACATAAATAATAATGATGATTTGTCGTCAGTATCGAAATAAAATATTTACAATACATAAAATCATTGAATCAAAATTTTTTGAACGTCGATTAAGAACAACCGACGTACCCATAATCATCGTTGTGAAAAACGGCGTTTCGAGATCGTACATCGCAGATAGTGCAGATAACACTGATAAGAGATTATCGACACGTCGTGAGCTTTGCCCGTGTCTATACACACAAATCGCATTAATTTCATCGCGCATCGAACAGAAATTTAACCGAAAAAAAAAAAAAAAATCTACGGTGCTTCGAATTAATCGTGATAATTCGTTATCAATCGTCCATCGTCGTCTATTGTACGAGGCTGCAACGATAAGATTAAACAACGATGCGTCGCACATACAAACGTATCCGATAAATGTTTCCAGAGAAACGTTATAAAATCTCAAACATCAGCTCGCAACAGTTCTGTTGCCTGGATCATTGTCGATCCGAACTGTGCTCGTCCCAAACGTTTTCTCGATCGACCCCGATAAATAAAAAAAAAACCCGCCTCGAAATGTTCGTGTTACAATTTTTCGTATCGATTATCATCGTGACGAACTTTGCTCGGGCGGTTCCGTTTTTGAAAAATTTCGAATCAACCGAAAATGCAAAACCTCGATCGATCAACGTTGACTATAAACTTTCGTCGAACGTTAAACCATTGCATTACGCAATCTTGCTTCGTCCCAACATCGAAGTGAACAATTTCACGTTTACCGGTGAATCGTCGATCGACATCGAAGTCGAAGATGTCGCGTCGTCGATAACTTTGCACGCGAAGAATCTTACGATCGACGAGCCCCCCGAATTGCAGACCGCGGTTGTTGATGGTTTCACTTCGGTATACGTGAACCACACGATCGATACGGAAACCGATTTTTTGACCATCAACTTCAACCAAACGTTTTCCGGTAATGCTACTTTACGTTTGAAATACACCGGAATTTTGCACGACGATTTGTACGGATTTTACAGAAGTTCGTACTTGAACGAACGAGGTGAAAAGGTGTAAGTAAAAATTATTTTTCGGATTTTGTAGCAGTCTAAGAAGTTCTTTTTGAGGTATCGGCTCTACCGTTGTCTCATTTACATACCGATTGAAATAAAATGTTGTCACGTGGACGTTGAAAAAATGGTGAGAATGGAAAATTTTCGTAGATGGCTAGCCACGACTCAGTTCGAACCGACTCACGCACGTCGAGCTTATCCGTGCTTCGACGAGCCGGCTCTGAAAGCCACGTTCAAAATATCCATCAATCATCCGGACAAACTCAGAGCCGTGTCTAACATGCCTCTCGAATCCATCACCAGCGACAAAGACGACTTCAGAAGACAATGGACCCATTTCGAAATCACCCCCGTTATGTCGACTTATTTGGTAGGTTTCGTTGTATCGGATTTCGACTATCTGTCCAACGACGATGGCAGATTTCGCGTTTGGTCGAAACCCCATGTCGTGAAAACCGGCGAATACGCGGTTGAACAAGGAGTCAAGGCCCTCGAGGCGCTCAATCTGTACACGGCGATCGATCATTATGATATCATGAAAAAAATGGATAATTTCGCTATACCAGATTTTGCGGCCGGTGCTATGGAAAACTGGGGCGTCGTCACTTACCGGTAAGTTATGTATATATATATATCTATCTGTGTACTATATTTTTATGTATTTTGTTTTTAATTTGTCATTTCGTTTTGGAAATAATTTTCGTTTGAAGTGAAAGTGCTCTTCTCGTGGAAGAAAACGTTACGACAACAGCTGCCAGACAGAGCGTAGCCACCATCATCGCCCACGAATTTGCCCATCAATGGTTCGGTAATCTGGTCAGCCCTGCCACGTGGAACTACACTTGGTTGAACGAAGGATTTGCCAATTACTTTCAGTATTACATAACGAATCAGGTTACTAATCTATGGATACATTCATAAGTTTTTTTTTATTATTATTTAAAATAGTTAAAATTATTGTACAACAATAAATTGAGACAACGATGATTGATCGTTCGATAGATCAACAATGGCTCGCGATTGATGGATCAATTCGTCGTGGAAAATCTTCAAAAATCAGCTTTCATCGCAGACGACAAAGAGGATCAGCATCCCATGAACGGCAATGTCATCACTCCATCCGAGATCAGTAAATTCTTCGATGCCATTACTTACAGCAAAGGTAAATAAAAAATTGTTCCATGAAAATTTAATAAATTTACCAGATCAAAATTTATTTTTTATTTCGAAAAAGCTAAATGAATTATTTATTTGTCTAGCTGGTTCGGTCATTCGCATGATTTCCCACGTACTCGGAGATGAATCATTTCAAACTGGATTACAAGCTTATCTAAAAAAAATGTAAGTAAAATAACTTTTCCGCGATGTGAATTAATTTGACTGTATCGAAAAAAAAAATGTTGTAATCAGGACGAAGAAGGCAGCGACTTCGAACGATCTCTTCGAAGAATTGGCCAAAGCGTCGCCAAAAGCGCCCGTGGACCTGGTAAAAGCTTTCGACTCGTGGGCCAGCCAACCGGGTTATCCCGTGATTCAAGTGAATCGCAATTACACAACGCGGACTGCCGAAATAACGCAAAAACGTTTTTTGACGATGAAAACCAAAGAGCCCAAGGAAACGTGGTTCGTTCCGATAAATTATGCAACGCGAACCAAACCAAACTTCACCGATACCAAACCGTCCGAATGGCTGTCCAATGGTGCTGTAAAATCGATAACGATCACCGAATTGAAACCCGACGATTGGGTTATCTTCAACAAGCAACAGACCGGTGAGGTTCTCACCCTCAATCATCCTCATCTTACAAATCTCAACGTTTTGTTGTTGTTTTTTTTTTCCCTCTTGATTGATAATTGAAATTTTATGACAATTAAGGCTACTATCGCGTGAACTACGACATAACAAATTGGATGCAGATTGTGAAACACTTGAAATCCGAAAAATACAACGATATCCACGTTTTGAATCGGGCTCAGCTGTTGGACGATTCTTTTCATCTCGCACAAGCTGGCGAATTAAGCAATCACTTAGTCTTTCTAAATATGACATTGTATCTGCGACAAGAAAGCGATTACGCTCCTTGGGCCGCGGGCTTTCGGGCTCTTTCGACACTAAACAGAGCTCTGAGTAACACGGCTCATCACAGTTTGTTCAAGGTAAAACAATTCACGAGAAAACGCTTCTCACGTAGCATCGGATTTATTATTTTTTTTTTTTTTTCATATTCCTTTTTCAATTAATTATTCGAAAATCGTATTCTTAATCTCGATATTATCCTGACGCATCCCTCCAGCTGTACAGCCTCCGACTCATGGAGAAATTGGAACAAACCCTCGGCTACGACGGTAATACCCAAGACGATGACGTCACGATATTCACCCGGATTAATACCATCGCATTGGCCTGTTACATGGGATCCGAAAATTGTTCGGCGTCGGCCCACGAAAAACTCGTGAACCACGTTTTCGGATCGACGAAGTGAGTTCGAACGTTCGTTAAACAATCACGACTTTCGTTTTCCCACCCGCGGTGACAATTTTTTTTCATCATCGAACCCATTTTTTTTTCCTTCGTATCGCAGAATTTCCACGGATCTTCAGAGCGTCGTGCTTTGCGCGGGAATTCGCGCTGCGAACGCCACAGTGTGGAACGAAACTTTGGAATATTATCGTAAATCCAAATTGGATTACGAACGCGCGGCCTTATTGGCAGGCCTCGGTTGCACCACGAGACCCGAAGAACTCAGAAGTTTGTTGGCCGAGAGTTTGAAGCCCGGATCGTCGATTTCCGTGAACGATGCGATCAAAGCGGTCGTGATTGGCGGCAATGCCGGTCCCGATGTTGCGTTTGATTTTATCAACGCGAATCTCAGTGCAATTGTCGCCATGTGAGTTTTTTATTCTTGTGCAGGGCTCGATTTTAGAACCATCGAAATTTTGAACCCTTTTTTTTTTTGCATTCTCAGCAACAACAAGACTGAATTTATTGTGGAACATTTGAACTCAATCGCAAGCAGAATGACGACGCAAGTTCACGTTGACAAGGTTTGTTCAATAATCGTTGTGATTATTGTGAAATAACTTTTTTTTAGCCTCACCTTCACGCATGCATGATGTTATTGGTTCGCAGCTTAACAAATTCATCGCCGAAAATCCAAATTTCGCGACGGCTCTGAAGGACAAAGCGCTCGTCAGCGCGAAACAAAACGTCGAATGGGTGAAAACGCATCAGCCGACGATCGCGTCGTTTTTGATGTCGCAAAATTTGATCGCACCGACGACCACGGGATCGAATGATTCGGGAATTATGGTTCCGGGTGTTAGACTGATAATTCTGGCATTGGCAGCGTCCATCTTGTCCCGGATACTTTGATTTGCACGAATAAACTGTGTGACCTTGGTTCGGCATTAAATCCTACGCGAAATATCCAGCTCGAAATTATTTTATGTTGTGCAATATTTTTCTTTTTTTTTGTACTATATTCGAACGAGAATATTTCGTAAACCATTTCACTGGACTGGTTAAAAATCTGTAACATCGACCGAAGCGATGATCATGTTTGTCGTAGTTTGGCCGTCCGACCGCTGCGATTCAGCGCCAGCTGGAGATGACCACCTAAAATCCAAACTCAGTCCTCGAACTGATATGGGATGAAAAATAAACTGCATATTTCATGTGGACGCTATTATTATCAGCAATAAAATTCATTTTCCGACTTACCGACAAACTGCGAACGCACAGCTAACAATTGAGTTTCAGGACAAAGACAATTGATGAAAATAATTGAATAAAAAAATAACTCATGTATATTTACAATAGGGTGTAATTACTGACATGAGTAGAAAACATAAATACAATAAAAATTTTCCAATTTTTTTACAAGGAATATTTAAAAAAAAAAAAAAAATTGAAAAATAAGTCATCAATGAATAAAATGCAATTATTTATCTCGCCCTCGTGAACCTACAACGTATGAGAAATTTACATAACGGAAAGGGAAGGATTTTTATTTTTTTTTTCGTACTGGCAAAATGTCGGCAATTTATTTAGGAACGACAGAACTTTAATATATATTTATCTTTTGAAATCTGCAAAGAGCCATTGGAAATTAAGTCGCGTTTGCCGTCGGGTGATGTTTGTGTTGTCTTTCTCGATTGATTTTTCATTTCTTCGTTATTTATTTTTTTTTTTTTGAAATTTTTTTTATTTCCTTTTTCGTTACCGTTCATCTTTCGTGTGTGCACTTTAAATATTATGTACAAACGGTTATTTATCAATCGTTTAATCGTATTACATTTAATAGTTCTGCTCGTTTTTGTCTGTATATATTTTTCAGTCTTAGATTGCTTTTTGCCAAAAAAGAAAACAAAAAAAAAAAGAAAAAAGAAAAGAAAGAAATAAAACGAAACAAAACGTCGTTATGATTATCCCTGTACACGACGAAACGATGTATGGAGGCATAATTTATTCGAGATATCGCACGGCGAAAGGATATAGAAATACTGAGCAATTTTTTTTTCTTCTCATTTCTCGGTTCGTCATTTTTATTGCAACGTCAATTATGCGTTTTAAAACACCGATGGCAGCTGAAGGGAACCCGCACGTCGATTATCAATCACATAGTCCCTTCGCTCCTCACGGTACGTTCAATTTTTGTCGAAACATTCGAATTTTACGAATTCCACTTTGAACATACCTCATTCGGCTTGTTTTTTTTTTTTTTTTTTTTCATTGTCGTTACAAAATAAAAACTCGATTTTCATAATCAATTCATATTTCCTATTTTTAGACTGAAATGTACAATTTTTCGTTATAATTTACAATTATTTATTAAAAACATTTTCGAATCGTTATCGCAAACGAAAAAAAAGAAAAAAAAAAAAAAAGAAAACGATAAATTAATTTTCCTACACCGGAAGTTACTTCAACGTCGATAACTCCGGGGGGTTAGGGGGGAAGGGTTCAACTTGGACGCATCATCGGAGCAAAGGGATTACCGTAATCTCAGAATGCTCCAAAAAATCGCATCGATATTTCGATTTCTCGCACGATTCACGTTTAAAATTTTCGGTTTAAAATCTTTTTAAAAATGCATCATCATTTGTCAATAAAATTTGATATGATATAGATTTGTCATTGATTAAAAACAAAAAAAAAAAAAACCATGTTGTGATGTCACTGATGATTGTTCGTTCGTACATTGTTTTCGCTACAATCGTTCCTTCGAATTACAATCGGGTTTGTCGTCGACATTATTTAATTTTTATTAATTCATTTATTTTTTTTGTTTTCATCATTGATTCGAGCTCTATTGTAAAATATTCGGTGCATCGAGTGCGTACATAGTTCATACTCTTCTCGATTCATCATAGTCATCTCTTTTACCATTATTATTATTATTATTATTATTATTTACTTTTTTTTTTTCGTCTTTGCAAGTCTCATTGACGAGAGAAAAAAAAATGTCAAAGAACGCGACGAAATTACAACCGTGAATTTACAAATAGCAGTGAGTGAGAAAATATGATCTTAAAATTCGATAAATCTAATTAATCGTCTTCGGCATGTGATTCATTTATTTTATTTTTTTATATACGGAGATTAATTGTTTGCTTGTTTCTTTTTTTAGGTTTTTTTTTTTTTTAATCATCGTTTGTTCATCTCGTATATATTAACGTGCAACGCGAGAATAATAAACAGCGTACATCATTGTCTGCTCAGAAAAATATGTTATGTATTCGTGGACTTATCCTTTCCCCGTCTGCTACCTCTCACCTTATACGCACTAACTATCTACACACATCTATTGTTTGGTTTTTATTATTATTATTATTATTTTCATCGTTTCGTTAACATTAGATTTTTTTTTTCGTCTTTGATGCCAGTTTTTTTTTTTAATCATTTATTCGTTATCTACGTTACGCCAAAAAATCTTTATGTAAAACGTTATGTCTAGATAAAAAATCTATGTTGCGTGTTGTTTGTTGTTGCTGTTTTTTTTTTTTCTCTCTTTGATTTTCCGTTAGAATTCAGACTGTACCGAGTTTCGTCGTTGAAAATTCAAATAATAATAACAATAATAACAATAATGACAATGTAATTTCGAAAGAAATAAAAATAAATAGAAAAAAAAAAAGAATCGTAAGACCGTTCGATTTCTCGTGTCATCCCCGATTCGGTTATCGCTTCAGTCTTTTTATTTTTTTTTCCCATGTTCGAACGCAATGAACCCTTCTCAGGGGTCACACTATCGTCACGCTATTTCCGTGCCGTTGTCGTATCCGTGACTTCGAGAAGCGTGCGAAAAAAAAAAAAAAATAATGTTGACTCTTTGAAAAGAAAAAAAAACGAGTGAGACAGTTGAAGAGGGATTTCGAAACGGGGATGACAAGAGATGACAGCTGCCACTCGTATAATAATAACTCCGAGGAAATATCCCATCGATATTGTTTAAAAATAATTATAATTAAAATAATAATATTAATAATAATAATAATAATATTATAATAATACACCTTAACAATTATATTTACAATCTTACCGGCCCACATTGGGGAGTATAATCATATTACGGTGATGTTTGTTGTTTTCTTTTTTTTTTTTTTGTATTCCTCATCGTCTTCACAATTCTCATTCGTTAAGATAGTTTTACAGTTAAAACGACGAATAAAACATTCTTCTTCTTCTTCTTCATTTTCTTTTTTTTCGTTTTGTTTTTTTTTTTAAATAGCATCCTTTTTACAAAATTACAATTACAAACTGGCAGATTCGAAAAACATCTGGGCGAGTGGGGGTTGACGAGCCTCCACCACCGACTCCCCTCGTTGCTTCCTCAATGATCCACACTATTTTCTCATCTAAACCACATTTACATCATCTAAAAATTACAATTACACGATGGCTCGTTATTTCATTTTGCGGTGTTTGCGTGTGTGTTTGTGTGTTCGTGTGTGTGTGTATCTAGTCTATTGGAAAGTGTACAATCATGATGTATAAGTAATTATTGCCATTGTGAAATGGGATAGAGAAGAGAATTATAAATAATAATTGAAAAACATTTTTAAAAAACTAAAGAAAACGAAGAGATTTATATTGTGTTTTTTTTTTGTTTTTGTTTTTTTTTCTTTCTTTCTTTCATCGACGAATAAACGTGCGAAACAGTCGCAAAAATCTCGGACGCGCATTTTCACATGATTGTTATTGATCCAATGCTGGGATTAATTGATAAGATTTCATGATTTATTGTTTGGAATTTTTCAGATCAGAAGTAAAGGTCACAAAAAAAGATAACGTTGCGGATTAAGGGTTAAAAAAAAAAGGGTATACTTATGCATGAGAGAGGGTCATGTGATGCGTGTACCTCACTCGTCGTCAAGGCAGACCGTCGCGAGTTTTCGCCAATCGTCGGAAAAAAAATCAAAAAAACAAAAACAAAAATACTAAAAATCGTCACATCTTCGATGTTCGTTGAACCGTGTAAAATCGTTTTGTTTTTTTTTTTCTCGATCGACGGCGAATCGACAATGATAATAAATTCAATCACAATCAATCCCCGCCCCGATTTCGTTCGTTAATAACTTAAAAATTCTAACATACTTTGTTGAAGGAGGGTCACGAGCCCAAAATGCTACGAACCGCCTGATCGAGCACCGTGTCCTTCGAATCACCGGTCTGTTGTGACGGCACATTGACGCTAGCACCGCCGCTGTTGCCGCCAATGCCGCCACCACCGCTCGCCGTGGTCGTCGTCGTGGCCGGTCGTTTCTTCAGATTCAAAATGCTATCGATGGCCGATTGTACCTGGGCATTTATGTCGTCGTGTTCGTCGACGCTCACGGATTCGTTGCTTCCGAGATTAATCATCGACGGGCATTGCGCGTCGAGCGCCAAACCGTTCAGACTGTCGGAATTTTCGAACAAATCGCGTTCTAGATCGGTCGCGTTGTTCCAACGTCCGTCACCGTCCAAACTCGACGAGTCCTGCTCGTAAGTGTTCTTAAGTACGTTCGCGTTCGCGACACTCGAGACACTGGCCGCGGCCGCGGCCGCTACCACAGCAGCCGCAGCTGCGGCTGCCGCAGCTGCACTTCCACCCGCACGACATTCACCGTTCGCTCGCGTTCTTTCCGTTTTCGTCAATGTTCTCGAAGACGTTGCGGAACACGCGTTGCTCGCACTCACACTAGAATTACCACTGCCGCTCACCGCGGCCACACCCACGTTACGACTTGTCTTCGACGAATCCGTCGTTCCACCGCTCGGATAGACACCCAATTCTTTTTGTATCTCCAACCACTCGTCGTAATCGCCGCTCGTGCAACTCGACGGTTTTATCGAGTGTTTGGATTCCGTTTCTATGCTCGTGAAATCGTCTTCCAATTCCCGTTTAACCGATACGCTTTCCATCGTCGACGATTGTTTGTTGATTTCATCGTCATCGTCGTCCGTCAAATCCGTTTCGATTTTTATCAACGGTTTTTCGTCCTTTTTGAACTCTTCTGCGAATGGAAGAATAAATAGAAAAATATAAAATGAAATATTTATATTTAAGAAAAATATTATAATTCATTATTTTTTTTTTTTTTGAGTAATTACCGCTAGTTTTCGCTTCTTGCTCCCGCAATCTGGTCAACATGCTCTCCTCTTCGGCGACGAAAGTTCTGTCTATCATCATCAACTCCGACGTTCTGACTTCTCGCTGAAATTTCATGAACAACGTTTGAAAAATCGATAATTCATTTAGCAATTGTTTCGACAACTAATCGAAGGGACGTAGAAAAATGGAAAGAAGTGAAAAAAAAAATCTCTATCTCACCATGCTCTCCATCAGAAGTAGATACGTGTATTTGTTCATCATGGAGTTGAATTTTCCGAGCAAATGTTTCGCCGTTTCCTCGAATATCTCGTCCGCTTTGGCGAGATCCTTCGCGCTCAAAACCTGCTCGTTGAAACAGTGATAACGCACGAGTCTCTTGCAGGCGTCGCGTTTACCCGCGAACGGAGTATTCACATCGGGATTAGTTGCGCCGTTTTGATCGATCTTCAATTGTTGTTCCAGACTGAAATTAATTTGCCAAAATCATGTTATTCGATGTAAAAAGTACTTCGACTATTGACAGTATCGAAAGTAGAACTATCTTAATTTGTATTTATTTTTTTTTCGACTTACAGATCGCTGCGATTGATTTGTCGACAAATGGGTGAAGTAGCGGGCCTCTTGGTGCCCTGTCTCGGGCTGATCATCGGCGCCGCGGCACATCCGGGACTCGGGGTAAGTTTGTTGACGCTCGGACTGGCGACGATGTTGACCGGGCTCTGTATTCTCTGGGCTTTGCCCGAGATTCTGGGTGACGCCACCTGACCAGCGGGTGGCGCTACGGTCTGCACTTGCACCTGAACGGGCGATGTCAATTCTTGCTTTATCGGACTGAGCAATTGAATGTTCGGTTTTACGTCAGGCGGATCGGTTTGACATTGCGTAGATTGTTGAAGACTCGTCGTCGACGTCGTTGTCGTCGCGACGATCAATGGTTGTTGCTGCTGTTGCATCGGCTGTGGCAAATTTGTTGTCTGATGTACGATTGTACTTTGCATGGGAGGCGTGGTTACGCTCCCGGGCGAAAATGCACTTTGCGCGCTTGTCGCGGACGGACTGACAATCTGACTGCCGTGTGGCTGATACAACTTTTGTTGCTGGACTTGTTGCTGCTGCGGTTGTTGATGAAGCGTCTGTTGTTGCGGTTGCAATTGGGACTGTTGTTGTTGTTGTTGTTGTTGTTGTTGTTGTTGTTGTTGTTGTTGTTGAAGGGGTTGATGCTGTTTCGTCGGTATTGGATGTAGACTCGGCGTTGACAGAGTCGGCATGCTTTGCGCAGCCTGAACGAAAAAAAACATTCGTTTGGAAATCAAGATTCTTGCACTATTTTTGATTTTTGGAGGTGAAGAATTCTCAAAAAGATTGTCAAAACTTACCGCCATGTTGCCGATAACAGGCGTCACAGCACCGATAATCGGATCCTGAACAATCGGACTAGGACACTGAGGATTTCTCGTCACCGTTGTCGTCGGTGTTTGCGTTTGCGTTTGTACCGTTGACGTTTGATTTTTAACGATCGTCGAAACCGGCGAGCCCGATGGCACTGCCGCAGCGGGCACGGTGATGGAATTGTCCAAACCCTGATAAATGTTACCAAAAAAAAATCACAATCAATTTCAAAACCTTCGTATTATTTTTTTTTTTGAGAGAACAAAAAAAAAAGCAAATCTACAAAATACTCACACTAGCGACAGGATGATTAGCACCGCTGACGACCTTCCCACTGGCAACTATTCTCGAATATTCGCTGTACAATTTTTTCAATACCGCCTGTTCGGTCGCCGTGTTCGTCTTTCGCGTGGATATCGCTTGTATCTGCGCCTGTATGTTCTTCAACATTTGTTGCTTTTGCGCGGGCAATTGTATGTAACGCGTTTCGCGTTGTCCCGTTGTCGGTCCATTGACCGAAGAATTCGTCGTGACGTTGGTCGTTGCGTTTGTCACGACTCTTCCATTGCCCACATTGCATCCCGGTTCGATTTTGATCGTCGTCGTTGGACTGGGTGACGTAAAATTCGTCGTTCCAACTTTTCCACCGATTTCCGTTTTAACCGTCGTTGTGGTTGTCGTTGCGGTTATCATCGACGAACGCGAAACCAAAGTTTTCACGCACGACGAAGAGTTTGAAATATTTTGCGCCAAATTCGTCGCGACTTTCGTTCTCTTTGCTTTAGCTTTTTTCTGCGTTGTCGGCGTCGTCGTGGGCGTCGTCATCGTCGGCTGTTGTTGCTGCGGTTGCTGTTGCTGTTGCTGCGGTTGCTGCTGCTGTTGCTGCTGCTGTTGCTGCTGCTGTTGACTCGACAAATTGCGAATTTGTTGCTGATTCAAATTATCGATAAATTGACTTGGAAAACCGGAATTTTGTATCTGTATCTGATGCGGCATTTGCGATGGCGCTGCTTGAACGACTATGTTTTGTATGTTGTTCTGTATCGTCGGTGCTCCGCCAGAACTGTTGACGATTATTTGACTGCCCGGTGTGTTTATCTGTACACCTTGAAGATTCTGCGAATTACCATCGTGTTCGCCTATTACGATTTTTTGCGTTTGATTTTGATTTATCGTAGATCGCGATGCGTTCAATTGTCCGGTTAACAATTGTTGCAACAATTGTTGACTTATCACTTGCATCTGGCCATCGGCGTTTGCGATGAGCAAACGATCGTTCGGATTCAAATTGCTCAATGCGCTCAGAATCTCAGGTGTTATTTTTGGTGCGTTGTTCAATATATTCGTTGCTGCTGAATTTAACATGTCGGAATTTTGTTGTTCCTGTCGCTTTTGCTGTTGTTGTTGCTGCTGCTGCTGCTGCTGCTGCTGCTGCTGTTGATGTTGCTGATGTTGTTGTTGCTGCAGCTGCTGCTGCTGCTGCTGTTGCTGCTGCTGCTGCTG
The DNA here is from genome assembly GCA_963662125.1 of Diplazon laetatorius. Classification (NCBI taxonomy): domain Eukaryota; kingdom Metazoa; phylum Arthropoda; class Insecta; order Hymenoptera; family Ichneumonidae; genus Diplazon; species Diplazon laetatorius. The sequence continues at coordinate 829,666 of OY759162.1, read as the reverse complement.
CAGTTGTTGCTGTTGCTGTTGCTGTTGCTGTTGCTGTTGCTGTTGCTGTTGCTGTTGCTGTTGCTGCTGTTGCTGCTGCTGCAGCTGCTGCTGAAGCTGCTGTTGCTGGTCGTTCGTTTGACAAGGAGCGTTCGTGAATATTATGTTCTGTTGATGCATCGACGACTGCACGTGACTCGATTGCGGCTGGAAATTCGTCATGGTCTTTTGATTATCGCACTGTTGTTGCTGAATGTTCGTGGAACACGAAGCATTAGCCGTTGTTCCCTTGTGCTGCAACAGCAGTTGCTGCTGCTGATGATGTTGATGCTGCTGCTGCTGCTGTTGCTGCACAGCTTGCTGAACGTTCAAATCTTGCTGTATAGCCTGTGCCGTTTGATGCGATATTGCACCGCTCGTGTCCTGATGCTGCTGTTGAACGCATTGGGAATCACTGACAATGTGTTGTTGAATATGTTCGATACTTCCAATCGAATTATGATGAATAATTTGATGATGTTCACCGTCGCTTGTTTGCACGAAATGCATCGTCGTTTGTTGATTACCAACATCCGACGTATTCAATTGATTTTGCGATATTAGGTTCAACGAATTTGTTTGCACACCGGAAACCGTGATTTTTTGAAGATTTTGTTGAGCATTTTGTTGTTGTTGTTGTTGTTGTTGTTGTTGTGCTGTTTGCGTCGATATTTGATGTTGAAGATTCCGATGTTGTTGCTGATTGAATTGTTCGGTCTGCTGCGGTTGTTGTTGTCGTTGCTGCTGCTGCTGCTGCAAATGTTGTTGTTGTTGTTGTTGTTGCTGTTGTTGTTGCTGCTGCTGCTGTTGTTGTTGATTCGGTCGATTAATCTTTTGCTGAACATTCTGCACGATTTTTCCACCAATTCCGACGTTGCGTTGCGTCACCACACCTGCGGTTTGTACATTTTTTTGCGTCTGTCCGGCCTGTTGTTGAACCTTCGTCAATCCGTGTCTGATCGGACCTCCACCGTTTCCCGACAACAATTTTTTTCCCTGTTGACCGACGTTCGATTTTCTCACGGGTTTCGGTTTTATTATTTCGTTGAATTTCGGACAATTGGTTTTCGGCGATTGCGGATCCAACGTTAATGGCACACCAGTCGGACTACCGAGTTGCATACCAACGTTCAAAGTTTGCACGTTTTTCGGTTGTGCGTTCATCTGCATTGTTTGCTGTTGAACGTTCGAGATCTGTTGCTGCTGCTGCTGCTGCTGTTGTTGTTGTTGTTGGGGTTGTTGTTGGGGCTGTTGTTGCTGCTGCACGATATTTCGTTGTCCAACGACGCGATTTTGATTAGAATTGTCATGAGTGTAATTAACTTTCGTACACATCTGAACGTTCTGAGGACTAGTCGCCGTTGTAACAGACTGTTGAGACTGATTTCCGGTTACTATTTGACCAAACAATTGATTCGGACTCTGTTGTTGTTGTTGCTGCGGTTGTTGTGGTTGTTGTGGTTTGGTGATTTTTCCACGATTAACGACGTTGTTTTGAGCATTTTGCGACAATGTTTGTGCATGACCGAGTAATTGGGACAAAATTTGTGAATTTTGACCGCCACCCTGAGTGAGCGAACGTATGAGAGCTTGAGCCGTTGCCTGATCGATTTCCGGCTGATTTGGTTCTGGAGTGTGATGCAAAACTACACGACCGTCTTCCCCAACGGCCAATCTCAATTGTCCGGATATTGCGTTTTGTATTGGCATTTGCAATTGAGCTACCAGTGGGTTTCCAAAATTATCATGCTGTTGCTGTTGCTGCTGCTGTTGTTGTTGTTGTTGTTGTTGTTGTTGTTGTTGTTGTTGTTGTTGTTGTTGTTGTTGTTGCAATTGCTGTAACTGCTGCTGCTGTTGTTGTTGTTGTTGCAGCTGATGCTGATGCTGTTGTTGTAACTGCTGTTGTTGTTGTTGTTGTTGCTGTTGCTGTTGCTGTTGCTGTTGTTGTTGTTGCTGCAATTGTTGTTGCACCCGTTGTTGGGCATTCGTTGTATGAGTAGCGGTAACCTGAACGACGCTCTGAGTTTGACTACAAGCAACCGGCGATTGTACCGACATTTGATTTACATGTTGCACTTGATTCTGTTGCTCAACGTGTATAAGTTGTTGCTGCTGCTGTTGTTGTTGTTGGGGAGGTTCGCAATCGGTCACGAGATCGTTATCGAACATGTCATCGTCATCGCCGATACCCGATATCTTCATTATACTCGCGAGATCGAGTTTCGGCGGTTCTTCGTCCTTTTTCTTCGCGCGTTTTTTCTTCTTCGCTTTTTTCTTCGGTGGTGGTAACAGACTGTGATCCACGATCGGTTGATTAGTTGTCACGTTCACCCCCGTCGTTGACGAACTCACTTGAGCTATTTGCGATTGTGGACTTTGCACCATTGTGTTTTGTATAACTATCGGATTGTTGTTTCCGGTATTCGCTTTAATGATTGGGGTAAAAAAATAATATTTATGAATATATTTTGATTGTGCATTGGCAGTGGGGTTTTTTTTATTCATTGGACTTTGTTGCATGAAGTCTTTTGAAAAGGACTAGAGAAATATTGTTATTATGGTGTTGAAAGAAATTGTTTATTCATTGGGGCGTTGAGTCGACTTACCGGGAGCGGGACTGGTTGGCGTGTGCCTTATCACAGGTTGCGGGGCCGATGGAAAACCGTTGGGCACGGCGAAGAAGGTCGGGGTGATACCTTGAAGTTGCATACCCTGAGCGGTTACCACTCTCACCAGTTGTTGCTGAGTCAACTGCAATGGCACCGAAAAAAAAAACGTGGGAAACGCGGGGAGGTTAGACGATTCGGTTGATAAATCTCTGGGGACGAACCTTTGTTGTTTATTTTTTTTTTTTTCACACTTTGTTTTATCGATCAATCGTAATATTCGTAACCAAAGCGTAACGCAGTTCGCGATGCATGCAAATTTGGTTGGTTGAAGAAAAATATATGTGTACGAATGAAAAACGTAACGAACAATTATATGGCAATGTGTATGTCGGATGATAAAACAGCATTTGGTTTCTGAAAACCGCGATCGTTGAACGATAAAGAAAGCCTAGAACGAAATTGATGAGATGTCGACAACGTGAATGAAGTTATTATTATTTTTGTTATTATTATTATTGTTGTTATTTATCGAGCGACGATCGACGAAGATGAAATAGTGACGAAACGATAATCAATGAAACCATCACCTGTGCGGTATGAGCTTGTTGTTGGGCGTTCGTTGGTGCCCGTAGTATTAGTTGAACCCCACCGGGTTGTTGCTGAACGATAACGGGTCCGGATGACGGCAGGACCTACGTACCAAAACCCAATTCATAGAACACCGTTAACAAGCGATCACGGCGACGATTATTACGCGTTCGCGTGTCTCGCGGACAAGCGCGTTCTGCGTTCAGCGGTTAGAGAATTTAAAAACGTGCGTTCATGCATTTTTTCAATTTAGTTTTAAAAGAATATCGTGTCGGAATAATGCTGTTAAATAAATTACAACGAGTGTCCGACTAGACCTTAATTTTATCGATGAGAGAGAGAAAGAGAGAGTTAAACAAAATTTGCGTTAATGAATTATGCAAAAGCAAAGATTAAGCCGAATCCCCCAGCCAATAATGACGAAAACGATGATAAATGCGTGTGAAATGTGATTTTGTCTCATGAATTCGGCGATGAAATATACACATAGGAATACCTGATTGAGCAGAAGACCCTGTGCGGTGGGTATCATGGTTGCGGTCGTGGGGCTCTGTTGCGGATTAGCCAGAACGAGTTGCGGTTGTGACTGTTGAGTAACTTGACTGGTTATCGTCGTGGTGACCCGTTGTTTTTGCTGCGACGTTGCGCCCTGTTGATTCGGCGGTTTCGGCAAAATCTGCGGCGGTTGTTTCGGCGGTTTCGCAGCGGCAATTTGTATCTGTTGATTGCCGAACAGATGGGCGCGTGTAACGAGCTGTTGGGACGTCTGCTGATAACCCTGAGGCGCACCGTGAATTATCTGAAGCACTTGCATGCCCTGCTGCAGTATCGGTGTGTTCGATCTCACCTGAAATCGCGTGAAATTTTTAGATACCTCGTGGGAAAAAGATTTTTTTTTCGGGGGTGTTGCGGGGTTTGATTACTAACCACAGGCGGTCCCGGGCTTCCACCGGGAGCGGGACTTCTGTTGTTGAGCGTGTTGCCGGCCCCGAGATGATGAGGACTCTTCGCGGGTGGATAAGGACTGGGCGCGGGACTCTGTATCTGTCCAACGCTCAAAGGACTCTGCATCGGACTTTGCATCTGCATGCTGAAATTCGCGGTGGAATTCGCAACCGGACTCGGACTGTTTCGGCTCGATTGAATGGAATTCGAAGCCGGGCTTCTCAGCAACAATCTATTTGGACTGGGACTCGGTGTGGGCGGCGCTATGTTCGAAGCCGGACTCTTCAACGGAACGGAAAATGGACTTCCCGGCGAGCTTACGATCTGATTTTGCATATTTTGCACGGTTTTAACGGTGTTCGTCGTTTGATTTGACGCACCGTGGCTCAACGACGTATTCATCCCGGGGTTCGTCGACTGTGCGAATTGTTGTTGTTGTTGTTGTTGCTGTCTCTGGGACGTAAAATTCGTTTGATGACTCGAACTCAGACTCGACGCGTGACTCATCGTGGCCGTTGGATCGTTTGCCGCTGACATTTGCGGCACGTTGGCCGTTGTTCCGGTTGGCAAATTCGTGTGCATTGTTCCGACATTAACGTTTTGATTTTGCATCGAGTTTGTCGAATGATTTGTACTCGCGGTTGTCGACAATATCGGTGTGTTTGATGTGGTCGTGAAAACGCTCGAACTCAGACCCAAACTCGTGGCGTGGGTCAACGTGGATGCGCTCGATATCGGATGTTGCGATAGATTCGAACCGACTATGTGCGGGGCCAGACTCTGTATGCTTTGTATCGTTTGAAATGGAAAACTCGCGCTGCAAGAATTCAAACTACTGGCGGGTGTGAGACCGGTTGCCAGAACGTTTAGAGATCTGTTGAAATTTTGTTGACCGAGACCGGAATTAATGCTCGATGGTGTGATATTTGTGTTTATCGCGTTGAGATTCGTCACACCGGTGTTGTTGTCGTTTATGTTTGCGTTTAGGGTTGTGAAATTTTGATTTATCGTTGAATTTAAACTCGTTAGAGTTGGATTAACGTTGTTTATGCCGGAATTAATGCCGGTCAAGCCGGAATTAATTGTCGTTGAGTTTAGGGTGTTCAAACGATTTATTCCCGTGTTAATGTCGTTGAGATCCTGACCGAGACCGGTCAGACCGTTGGTAATACTGTTGGATGGTAAATTAGAATTGAGGGCGTTCAGGGTGTTCAATCCTGGATTAACCGCTGTCAGACCTGGATTGAGACCTAGATTGAGCAACGGATTCGACGTTGTTATCACGTTCGAGGTGAGTGATGTCAGACTGGTATTGAGCAACGATAGAGGCAGTCCCATGTTAAGGCCCACCCCGAAAGTGGGGGTGGCCGGGGGTAGGCCCATACCAGTCCCCTGAGAATTTATTGTACTCTGATTCAGCTGGCTCAACTGGTTCAGATATACTATGTGGTTCCCGGTCGCCGATCCATTGCTCTGCTCTTGTGGCTGATGTGTTAAAAAAAAAAACGAAAAAAATACGAGATGTAGCAATGTGATTGATAAAATTATTCTTTCGTTCCTTCTCGTTCAACTTACGTTGTTCGACGGCTGCTGCAGAGCGAACGTAAGTGGCTGTCCGGTCGAATTTTGAGCCTGAAGTTGTTGGAGTTGTTGCAACTTATGAAACAAAAATAATATACGTTCAGATCTGATGCTTTCGATTCGATGTAGGAAAAAATTTTGTGGAAAAAGGATTAAACTTTTTTTTTACCTGTTGATGTGTTAGTACGGCAACGGAATTCGTACGACGTGCGTTCGGGGAAGTTGTAGAGGATACAGAGTCCCCGAGGAGCGGGCGTGTCTGAGGCTGCTGCATGCCCACGCAGCACCTCGTAATCCTAGGCAGCTTACAGCCACCGTTTCAGCCACGTCTTTATCGTTTATGGTATATTTTACCTGTCGATCCAAGTCGGGTCAGCGTGTTTTAATGTCTCATTTTGAGATATTTCAAATATTTCGAGCTGTTTACGATAGAAGATTCGAGCGATCGTCTCACCTTGAAAAGCGGTGGGCTCTATTGCGATAAAATGCGATGGAAGTTTGCGCTACGGCGCCACTCAACGCGTCTACGACCCACGTCGCCTGCTCCTGACATTCATGTAACTTAGCGCTTCACCCGTACCTCAGTACACGAACATTGTTTGACTTTTTTTTAATAGCCTGACTGGATAAGCTCTTTGTAGATTGTGCGAGGTTTCTACGAGTGGCGCGCCCGACGGCTAACAACATTTGAGTGACACAAATGTCGATTTTCTGAACATCTTCCGCCATCAAGCACCTCTCCATCTAGCAAACAATCTTCGGATTTAGCTTTTTTTTTTGTTTTTCCACGCGATACAATTTTTTTTTTGTTCCTAAGAAGCAAACACCCGCAGCTATTCGGCCTTATGGTTAAAATTTTGATATTAATTTTTGAGCTCCGACTAAATTTCGACGGGCATCGGAGCCTATCCTAAATCTAAGAGCGAAAAGTAATTCGCTGACATTGTTCGATTGTTCAGACGAACATTGAGACTTTGTACATCGCGAATAATTGTTGTCGGGTAACTGTCGTGAATTCTCGATTGTTCTATAGCAGCTTTTTGAAAACTTCTTTCGTGAATTATATCATGTCGGCTCTGCCGTCATTGTCGTGGTTTATCTGTAACAGAAAGGAAATATTTATAACGATTAAAATTCTATCCTCTTGATGATTCGATAATTTCCAACAGGTCTATATTGAAAAATCATTCATTGCGGGAAAACCGATTCCTGCTCAAGTTAACCTATACCGCAACATCAGCAACGCTGAGAAATTGTTGCATCGCTTGTTTTTCCATACTTTCTGCCACGATATTCTTTCATAAACGCTTCTCTTCACTATAAACACAAACAAAGCCAGATACGAATAAATCATCGACCGAAAACAAAACGCCAAACATTCGGTAACAAAAAATCCAATCTCCATTCCATATTTTCATCGGCAAGGATTCTCCATCTAAAATCTTCCATGTCAATGAAACGAATAATTTTTTTCACACAAAAAACGACGCGTTGAGTGCGACACAATTGTAATTCGTACGAATAAACAATGGAAATAGTGAATAAAATGGACATCTGGAATGGGATTTTGAGGTTATACGCTGTGATCGGGGAAGGTTGTGGTGGAGAGAGCGAGCGTACGTGCCTCGACGAGTGAGACGGAGCGATACACGACGTAGCCACCAACACACGCACACACACACACACTCGGGCATCCCACCGTCCCTCACATACTGGCCTCGGAGCGGCGCGCGGTTGCACACAACAAAAGCCCCCCAAGTGACAAGGCGTAAACAAAAGAATATCGTGGCTCCGAAAAATTTCACAAATGTTAAATAAACGATAATAACTAACGAACCAACGTCTAAACACTTTCACGGGTTTTAAAACGTTGATCCGTGGTTAGCGTCTCGACGAAAAAATCGTCAATATTACCTCGGCGAACGCGGTTTGCAGCAATCCGTGTTTTTTCCACCGTCCGCGAAACCTAAACCGTCTGTAGCGCGAGATTCGTTCAACAAACCCACTTTACACACGATCGACGATTAATTGGTTTTACACGGGCACGTCACACGCGATACGATATTAACGATTGTACGATGGGACAACAGAACGAAGTTTGGGTCGGAATCACGACAGTTCCGTATACGCGTTTCACTGTTCGGTGGCAACGGCCATCATGTATTTGTCATTGCTGACAACAAACCGTTTGAAGAAAACCCTGGGATGAAAAAAAAAAAAAAAACACGCGCGGCCAAAATGTTCCTAGGACGCTCCGACGGGTCCGAGCGTCCTAGGGACCCGACCGTACGACCCGCGCGCATGCGCCGACCACCCAAGCGCGCCATTATTCAAACGCTATGAACTGTCGATTGTTTTGCTCGTCGCTGGGATTTTTATTTTATGATTTTATTAGTGAGCTATATAATGAGCATTCTTCGTTGGACTTTCTAGTAAAAAAGGATGAGTGTTTTCCAAACTCTTCGAAATGTTTAACAGATTTGACGGCAAGTAAAAATTTTTTTGAAATAATTCCAAATAAGAAACATTGTTTTTATCGGTAACCATGGTTCCGAAAGAACGACTTATCGTTTTAATTATGTCATCCAGAAAATTATGTATCCATGATGAAGATCTCGGACTGTCGAAGCTGAATGGAATTCGCAATACCATCGAGTCCCTGGACACGAGTTTGAAATCATCGAGAGCCCTCGAGGCTGAGCAATGGCTCCGTTATTGTCTGATGAAAACGAAGAACAAAAGTTTGACGGACGAATTGAAAGAAGCTGATAAACGTAACGCCAATATGCTCAGTATGTCTCGATTCTATGGAGAAAGAAAGATTTTTTAAAATCGTCGAGGAACAATTTTTGTTTGTGGATCACGTTGATACGATTGCAGATTTGTTCAGACGCAACGTAACGGATTTCGATTGCAAATACGGCGTTGATTTGCCGCCAAACTTGAAGACACAAGTTCAGCGCACCTGGAACGGAAAGTAATTATGCGTAGATGAGATGATTTGCGCAATATCTATTTAGCTATGCAAATTTATGTGACGTTACGAAATACACGTTATTCAACAAGGTATGACGCACTGTTGAAGCTGAACGAGCAGCTAAAGAACGAAATAACGATGAAAAATACGATTCTCGAAGAAAAGAGCAAGCAGGTTCATACATTTTTTGTTTTTTGCTTTTCAGTATTCATGTTTTTTTTAAAGCTGATTTTTCTTTTTAATTTATTTTGCAGATTGACATTTTTGAGCAGAGGCTTTTGAATTTGGCCGAGACTCTCATTCAGAGAGAAGATACGGTCAAGAGTATTTGCACCAAGTACCTGACCTTGAAGAAACGTAAAGACGAACAGGAAGTTTTGCTTCGAGGTTCCATCGAGGCTCTTCAAGTACGAGAGCCAACTCAAAGCATTCGATGTTTCACGTTAATATTGATGTGTTTTTTTTTTTTTTTAACTTTCTTGAGGATGCTCTTCAAAAATCGAATACCAATGTAAATTCGGTTGGTTCGGTGATGACATTGATACCGAGCAAGGAAGCTCTTCTGGCTCGTGAGACCAGAAGGAGCGATCGATTGGCTCGTGAAAATTCGCTTCTTCGAGCGTTTCTTCAAGAGGCCAGACGAGAATGCAAGTGCCTGAAGAGTTCGAGAAGCAGTAGCCTTGATTCACTAAAAAATGATAATTAATGTGGTATTTTATTATTGGAAACGTTTATTTATTTTTTTACATGACCTCAAACTAGTTGACAATCCATCAGTTTCATCATTCTTGATACACATAAATCACAAAGTACAATTAAAAAATGTTCTCGTCTTCAACATAGCTTGAAAAAAAAAAATAACAACGCAATAATTATGTCAGTAAACCATAACGAGATGAAGAGAATTTAAGCCGAGCGTATAACAGGATTTGCATGAGCGCGAAAACGGGTCCCAGCTCTTCGTATAAAAGCCGTTCTGTCCCGAGACTACATTTCAGTCGGTGCCTCGCACTATGCGACTATTTTTCTACCATCCCTTAAATAATTAACAATCACAAAAGTGAGTTGGAAAATAAAAAAAATGTATCAACATGGCTCTATGAATCATATAACTTCAGTAAAATATAAAATAATAATTTCAGATGGAAATGTTGGAGAAAACAGCATCGAACGAAATGTGGAATTTAATGTGGCAAACTTTTGAAAATGCATCGCTGACTTACGACCTCGTGTCCGTTCAAAACGTGACTAAAACGCATCACGAAGACAATTATCCACTGGACAATCCTGCGAAGCTTGGAATAATAACAGGATTAATTATCGCATGTGTCGCTGACTTTAGAATCTCCAAGCCCAAGGTTTTCAAACAAATATCAATGTTCTGAATAAAAAAATATATTTTAATTTACAAAAAAATACTGAAATAAAAAATTGTTTTTTTCCATTAGTTTCAACTGGATGCTAGTCTCGAAACGAAGCTGCGATGGATGTCAGAAACGATAATCAATCTAATCAGTTTTCTTCTATTAGCTCCACTGGTATCCGTAATTTTGACAATCCTCTTCGTCTATAGAAAAATCGTCGAGTTTGTATTGAAGTTTCAATTGGGAGACAATTTCGCCGGACTTTTGGAGGGCACAGACTGCGTCTGGGCATTGGAACAGTCCACAGGACTATCCGTCATAAACGTGCTTGCATTGTTGGAAAAAAATAACGCAACTAACGACGAAACATTTTTGTCCAACTTGAAAAATTTAATAAACGATCGATTGTCGTCGTCAAATTTTGACAAACTCAATTGGCTCAGACATAAAAAATATGGATATTTTTATTGGCGTAAAAATGTGAAAATTTCGATGGACGAACGTGTTCGATGGTTGGACGAGGATGTAGATCATTTATCGTGCGACGTAACTTGCGGTGACATCAATGGAGACTTTCTGAGAACAATGCTGACGAAAGCGACGAATAAAACATTGCCCAGGGAACACTCGACGTCTTGGGAAATTTTGGTTTGTCGAAGTTGCGACGTATCGTCTTCGAAAAGTTTTTGGGAGACGAAGGACAATCTCGATGTTGATGGTGACGAACGAAGGACGATGATCCCACTGCTCTTCAGGGTTCATCATTGTCTGGGAGACGGTGTTGCACTTCTGAGATTGCTGTTGGAATCGATTGCCGACTCGGAAAGTCAAATTATCGACGAAAATAATTCAAAAACTTTTACGAGATCTCACGACGAAAATCACAAAATAATTCGACTACCACTTTTACGCAAAAATTCTTCGATATTGGGAACGCTCAGACAAGACAACGAATATCTGGAATATGCGAACGATTTGATAAGCGCTTCCATGCCATTTACTACGAGAATTTGTGAGAAAATTGTCGATGATATAAAAAAATTGATGGCAAAATTATTTTTTCACTCGTCGAGAATTTTTGAATGGAATTATTTGGAAAGATTACTCAGAAATTTTCGAAAAATTGTAGAACTTTTGAATGTTGTGATATCGATACCAAGCTGTTTGGTTCAACAAGCTCTTCGCAGCATGGACAACAGCGCTCTGCACGGTCCTGGTCTCACTGGTGAAAAAATTCTATCCTGTCGGATGGAAAGTGACGACGACGATTCGCAACATCTCAATCTCATGACGAAGATACGCGACATAAAAAATTCAACTGGCACGAGATTCGGCGACGTTGTTCTCGCAGCTCTGTCGGAAAATTTGCATCGTTATTTTTCAAAGGTAAATTAGCCAGTCAAATAAATCATATCAATCATATTTCATTATACGATTAAAATTAAGTTGACGCATTTTTTCCCATCAGATTGGCGAAGCAGCTCCAAAAGCGATGACCGTTGTCATTCCAGCGCGAATGATCGCACCCAGTGAAAAATTGAGTCTTCAAAACGGATTTTCCGTTGGCCTCTTGAAACTTGGCATTTCAGAAATCAACGGTGAAACGGTTAAAAACGATTTGCCGAAGGTTCATGAATTGTGGAAACGTTTGAACGACGTTTCGAAATCGTCGGACGAGTTGCGAGACGATCCGGATTATTTGATTAATTTTTGGGTGATGAAATGGTTGTCGGCAGCACTTCCGGAGTGTCTATTGAAACCCGTGCTCGAGAGTCGAAGTACTCTGGCCTTCAGTAATTTACCCGGACCCGGTGAGGTTTCCGTTCTCGGTTATCGGCTGAAAAACGTTGCCTTTTGGATCCCACACAGAGGCACCACGGGTATCTGTTGCTCGTTGCTGACCTACGGTGGCAAAGTGCACTTTGCTCTGGTAGCGGATGCTGCAATTATGAGAAGCTCAAAACTTTTGGACGAAATTTTGCGTGGAACTTTGGAAAATATTGAGAAAATGTACGACGGTCTGTTGCTGTCTCGTTTTTCCCAATAGTCATGTTTGAGGGAGAGGTTCTAAGCACCCATGGAAAGAGGTGAGTTTGTTTTTTTTTTTTTTATTTAGTGAAACTAACGAAATAATAAAAAACGTCGGTAAGAAAATCTCTGATATGAAAAGCATTGCTTGAAAAAAAATAATCAAGGCTCATCTGGATCAAGCCCAACGAAATAAAGCTGAGGAATTCACTCTTCTGACTTTATTTTCGCTGGTTCCAGGTTTCGGCGTGCTCTCAATGAATCGTCGTTACAACCATCGACCCTCTCCGATCGACAGACTGATTTATCATCGTATTTCATAGATGAGGCTATACGTTTCGATCGCAAAAAAAAATTTTCATCGCACCTGTGTAAATACAATATCGACGATACTTCATTCACTCAACTTTGTACAGTAAATCGTAAGCTCTATAAAAAAAATATACAAGAGACCTCGTTTTTTTTTGTATTGTAAATTCGAGTAAAATTGTTTTCCTCTACAATTTTGTAGATAAATTTTAAAAACAAGAGTTTTCGTGTAAAGGCACAGCGACAAAAATATTTAATCCAAATGATAGATAAAAAAAAATTCGACAGAAAACGCTCTTGGCGCGTTAAAAAAAATTGTGGAATTCGTGAATTTGCTTCAACGATCGGGTCGCAGGAAGAGGAATGGCCAGAAAACGATGTCGAAGAGTGTGTTGAAGAAAGAAAACCTCAATCGAGGTCTCGTTCTCATTTTTGGAGCTGTATTAATTGGAACGGTCGGTTTGACACTGGCCACAATCGGATTCGGATTTTCGCTCGTAATTAATTTCCTTTTCAATTTCTTCGTCGTCTCGAAAACACTGAAGTCGGTGGTGGGCTCGGTGTCAGATTCGTTTGTCGTGAAGTTCGGATATTCACGACTTCTCGAACGCTCGCCCAATCCTCTGCTTCTATTCACAAAACAAAAATTGAAGCGAAAAGAAAAAAAATGACCAACGCCGAAACGAATTAACGTAATTTACATCGGTCTTCCGTTTCTTCCGAATTCCGAATATCTTCCAACTTCCGGCGAGCTTCTCGAATCCGTCCAGTTGTCGTGATCCACGCGATATTTTCCAATCGACCGATTCGGATTGTGACAAGAACGACAGCCGCAGCTCAATTTGGAAGCTCTGAGAACCGAAGCGATCGACGGATCTCCGACTTTCGTCGATAATCTCGGTGACTCATCGACGGACGTTGTAAATTCTTGATCGGGTTCGAGCTCCCCGTCCGCTTCGATTCCCGAACACTTTTCCTCGAACAACACGTTCCTGCGGTCGATAAGGTGGCTTTGATAACGCCGTAAAAAATTTCAAGGTCGTGTAAGCCTTTCAATTGTTGCAAGAAAAAATGAATGTTAAAAAAATGTAAAATCAATGAATTTTTATCTCGCCGTTCGAACGCTGGCTAAACAGCGATACATAGACAAAAAACTCATATGAACAATGTTGTAGAGAATTGAATTTCCTACAAAAAAGTTCCCGACGGCATATTTCTAGCATCGACAGTTTACGCGTGGGAAATCCGTAACAAATTCCGTTTTTATCTTAAAAAATTCGAAACAAAGTGATAGACGAATAATTTTGTACTTGGAAACTTGAGACGCGACAATCGAGATACTCAGATCCGATGACTTTCGATCATCGATCGTTACGTCCTGCGTGGGCTTCGTCACCGCGGTTGATGCAATTTGTCGACCTTCACCGACTCTAGTGGACAGACAAATCGAATTAGCTTTTCTCATCCATCTTTAACACAATTATTCCAAACTAACATTGCCACGTTGGATTTAGCTGTCGCGAGTCTCGTCGTCGACGATTTTTTCGATTTGCCTCTGAGTGGCAATTTCGAAAACGCAGGGAATCTGGCTCTTGGAATTCTACTGCTCTTCGGACGTTTGTTCGTCGACCCCTTTTTCACTGATTTCTTGTTGTCCGTCGTTTCGATCTTCGGACAAACCGATTCCACGCTCTTCGTGATTTTGTCGATTTTTTTTTCAACCTTCGGAGAATTTTTCAATGGTTCACATACTTCCACTTCGATCGGATCATTTTTTTCTTTCTCGGTTTGCAAATGATTCTGTTCAATTTTTTCGTCATTTTTATCGTTCGTGAGCTTTGGATTTTTTATCGTAACTTTATTTTCATCATTGGCGAAGAAATCTGGAAGTTCCGGTTGACTTATCGCAGCCTCATAATCGTACGACAAAGTTTCCGCTTCGTTGCGAGACTTTATCTTCGTTTTTTCAATCTTCACAAAATTTCTCGGTGTCTTCGGAAATTCCACGTTAGCCACTTTCGTGGTCATCGCCGTTTCGTCATTTCGATGATTGTTCACGATTTTGTTATCGTCCAGCGACAGTGACTCGTTTATCCTTAATTTTCCACGTTTTCTCAATTTGCTCCAAAAGCTCGACAAAGTTTTCGACGTACGTTCGAGACGTCGAAGTTTTTCAATCTCGGCGCAATCCTCGCGAGGATCTCGCCTTGCGGACAGTTTCGTTTCACTTCGACATCGTCTATCGTATTTACGTTTTTTTATCGCTAGACTGGTATTTTTTTTTGTTATCAGATCGAAACGCTCTAAACGGGCAATCGTGAATAGTTTTTCACGAACGTCACTCGCGTCGAAACACGGACGTCAGTCCGGATGATGGAAAAAAATAAAATAAAATAAATGTACATGTATATTATTTTCTGTCATCTCAACGTCGACGATTATTTTTTTTTCGATCGCGACTTATCGATAGTTGTAACGATTCTTGATTGTTTTTTTTTTTTTTTTTAATTTTTTCAAGACTTTCCGAGTGTCAATTTTTTTCCAACCGAGATGTTTTTTTTTTAATTTCTTCAATCATCGGACTAGGATAATCTTATGTGGAATCGTAACAATTTTATTCACGTTGATGATAAATTTAGATAATACGCGATACAGAAATCCATCGAATTTGATATTTCGCTGATGCGTAATACTGAGAATGATTTATCGTAGAAGCGGCCGATGAAGTAACAATCGAAAAACGAAACGTGATATTTTTTCGTAAGCCAAGAACATGAGTGCAGCTGTCAAAACGGTCTGCAAAAGTTTGGCTTCCATTCCTTTGTAAAGACCGGGCAGTCCTTGTTTTCTATAAATGATTTTTAAAAAACAGAAAAAAAATTAGTTCAAGTACTCTAACGTAGCTTAGCAAGAGACAAGACAGTAATTTACTCACTTCAATATGTACATGAGGATCTGAATGGTGCCTGCGTTGGGTGGAAGATTAGGATATTTGTGTCCATGCTGTAAATCATAAAATTTTTGTATCATAAAATAATCGACAAAATCATCGAGATTGTCAATTCCAAATAAAATAATCAAGAGGTTAAAAGCCATAACGTATGAAGGCCACATTGTCCTCTCATATGAAAATAAATGGTGATTTATTCGACGAATATTAATTCGCAAAAAAAAATCGTCCTCTTTCGAGAGTAAAGGACTTGGATATTTGTAATTACCCTGAGCTTGGTTTGCACCAGTTGCAACGGATAGGTGAGTGTGGTGGCAATGGTTTTGGCTATCGCACCGATGGCGAAGAATATCCACGATGGTGGTTGGGTTCCGGTGAACGATGTGTTGACCCTTCTCTTTATGCTCTCGTATGTCATAAATTGAATCGCCGGATTGGCAACGAGCATCAGACTGGGCAAAGTGCCTGCCCACAGACTCTTCAGACCCTCGTATCTCCATATGTGAATCAGCCCATCTGAATAGAACATTTTTTTTCACAGAATTTTTAATAATAAAATGGCCTTTTTTCTTCAATATTTTTTTTTACAAGTTACAAGTAACTCAAGTGCCAAGGGTTAACTAGCTGCCACGTTTTGTTTCATCGTCTGCGTCTCGAGTCTCGTGATAATTGAGTTTAACGTCACGAGAGTCAACGCGAACAATTTTTCAACCCAGTACCACGTAATCTTGGTTCGCCATTTAGATTCATGCAACTCGTGGCTTTTATTGACACAGACTCGACCGGCGCACTCACCGCACACTCAAACCGAAAATAAGAAGAAAACAAAAAATACGCGTGAATGGAAATTAACGAGCACACGTGTATTATTGCATAATTTTTGTTTGTTCGACGCAAACAATTCGTCGGAATGTGCGCACGAGTCCGGAGGCGAGTGAATAAAGTCCGTTTGGCTATCGCAAATTTAACCAATTGGCAAATTGGTCGATGGCCAATAAATTTACCGACGAAAATTACGCATTGAAAGCAAATGTTTTTTTATTGAAATGAATTGATTATGATTTTTTTTTTTCAACTGACCTATGAGATTGTCATAGTCGTTGTTGTTTCTCTCGGCGAGTCCACTGATTCCCTTCATTTTCAGTCTTGTGTTGACGACCCATAATGGCGTCGTCGTCAGGACATTTATTATTCCTGTAAAAAAAAAAACAAGTTGGATCAAAGTTCAAAAAAAAAATAATTATCGAGTAATCAGATATTCCACGTTTATTACCGGCTATAGATGCGACCAACAGATCATTTCCAGCCGTTTGATTTCTCGAACTTCTCAGCAATTTGAGACCGTGAAAGGTGTAGAAGTAAACGAAGTTACTGGCGCAAAGACTCTGAAGCACGGGGACGATGCCTCTGTACAGTGTGTAGCTGTGGAAAAAAAAAAATATATATTTACTCACTATTACGACGAACGTACAAACGTGAGAATATTTGTATGGATTGCACGATTATTATTATTATTATCATTTTTCTTTCGTCCACAGTAGGTAAATTATTCGTGTGTACTCACGAGCCTTCCTTCGACACGAGTTCTTGGATGGTCGTAAAAGTGTTCTTCGATTGTCGACCTTCTTCCACTGGTGACCACATGAGGGAACAAAAAAATATAAAAAAATTATGCGAGAGAGCGTTATTCGTCGTCGTGCTCGGTTGTTAATTAGCATATTAATGAAAAAAAAAACTTTCAGCTTCTGGTATGACAATGCAAATATAAATATAAATTCTGTCTTTTCTTCGAAAGAATTAAATTTGAAAATTAATAAAAATTTGTCGTTATTGTTGTGAGTCATAGAGATAGAACGTTGTCACCAACGATGGCCAAACAAAAGCTGTTATCAACAGAAACAATTTATACAACTCCGAGCTTATCGCTTTTCGCGAGTTTTAAACTCCCACCATTTTTTTTTTTTTTTCGTATAATAAATCTCGAGACCTCGTTTCTGATTCTCGCTATCTAATTAATTCGAATGACGTTTGATTTGAAATTGAAAGTGGCTGATAACGGGATTTAAAGACCATTCTATTTTATTTCACTGCCCACAACGAGACTGCCAATTATTTCAGAAAAAAATCTCAAAAAAAAAAAAACTATGATTTTTTTTAAAAATATCTTTGGAACACGTGTAGAGCCAATCAAACGTAATCGATGATAATTTCGCGGTTGCGGTGTGAGTCAATGCGATAGGTAATTACATTGAAGTCTGCTGCGCACAGTGTCCAGTGGAAAAAATGTTCCCATGGCAACGACGCTGCCCTGTCAATATAAAAAACACATCCGACGATTAATTAAAAATTCAACTCCGAAAATAATCCAAAATTACAATTTCCAAAAACAATCGACGATTGTCGCAAAAAACAATGTTATATTCTCACCGCAGCACCGGATATCGCGTGCACCAAAGTCTCGTAATTAAATATGCTTCCTCCATTGTGACCTCCGGTCATTTTGATTAATTATTCATTCGTCGATTGTCCAAATGTCCTCTCGAGCTCTCCGTCCTCCGAATCTGAACATCACCACGAACGAAATATAAAAAAAAAAACAATTTCATAATCACACAGCTTCCTCAATGAGGAATAAAATAAAATTTACAATATCGTTGTTACCCACTGAGCCCGCAAAATTCCAAACTTCTCTATCGCCGTCCCATTAGTGCGTTATCGCAAAAGCTAATAAATCCGAAGTAATTGAATTGCTGGAAAAAAAATTCCTCTTTTTATCACTCAGAATGGGAAGAAAAAAAAATTACGCATCGACGTGCGTACGGTCGACAGTCGTGCGAGACACTGACACGCTGGCGTTGGTTCTGCCGGCCGACATCCAAACCGTACGACGCGAGAGAGATTATATAAGTCCGTCGTGATAGTATAAAGCCCGTGTACGTGTGTGCGAGTCCACGTGGGTCTGACCATCGAGGTGTGGGTATGTATCCCGACGTTGTCGGCGCGGGGGAAACGCGAGACCTTCTCGAGAACGCACACATTTTGCGACTAGAGCCGAGAGAACGTGTGCGTATTATACTCGTTTGTGCTATTTTACGGAATTCTTCGTACGACGCTCGAGTTTCGAGCATTAGCGCTTTATTATCGCGTTATGCATCACACGGATATACCACCCAAACACTGATGGGCATTCGTTCAATGAAAATGTATTTCAAATAATTTTCCAACCAAATGATAATGAATTTTAATGGATTTATTTGATATTAAAATTCATTCGAAAATAATGATTAACGTAAATTGATGATTATTATTACGGTAATATGAAAATATTTATTTATACGTGATAATTAATCATAGTTGTTTGTTTTTGAAAGTATTTAAAATACATTTTCATTGAATGGATGCCCATCTACTAATAATAATGTGAAAAAATATTTTTAATTTATTTTTTATTATTTTGGTTGGACTCGACATCAATTATCGAACTATAGGATAAGCGAGTATTGATATATATATCAAAGATGGTAGGAAAAATATTGGAATAGGTTATTACTCGTGCGAAACCAATAAACGATGTTTCTAACAATGCCAAGCAGGTGTGCTTAGGTACATTGGGTTGCTTATTGTTTGAATGGCGAGTGAACGACCGATTCGGGGTTGCGGTACGGCCAGGTGTGACCCGAACGAATGCGGGGCCGACGTTCGAGAGGTAGTGGAAGGGTCAGTTAGGACCAGGGCCCCCCGATGGGCCTCCAGTCAAAGCAGATGGAGCAGCCTTTGGGGAACGACATTATTCGAGATATTTAGGAACGTCGGAAAAACAGGGTTGGATGTAACATCTCGTCGCCCCTCGGCTCTCCAAAGATAGGGGTGCCCTTTGAAGGGCTGACTGTTTTTTTTTTTTGGCGAGAAAAACATCGTGTGTCGACACAATGCAGGTCGGGGGGAGGGGATGTTGATATGGAATTTGGTGTGCAGATAGTTTGAATTTCAACGTCCCTCGGATTCGCCGCCCTAGGCGATGGCCTACTTTGGGCTATAAATGCACATCCGGCCCTGTTGAGAGACCTTCGGAAGACCCATCGCACTCACACGTTCATTCAGAATTTTACGGATTATTTGGATATTTAAAAAACCATTTGTAACATTTTTTTCTTCGTCTCGATGGAAAAAAAATTAATTATTTCTTATTTATTTATTTTAACTACGATTTAATTTTTTTACCTATTCAATTATTTATCCAGGAATCACTAGGATGCATTGTCAACCGATAAAATAAGTTTGCAGTAATGTAACCTCAAGTTCACATAAGTTAAACATTTTTTTTAATTCACATCCACGAAAAAATTTGAAAATTTCGTGGTTGTATTCAAAGAGGGTTGGGGTTGGGGTCAACGAACTTTACCGATGAAATTCCGGAGAAGAGACGACCCTTCTTACGATTTTTCGAAGACAGCCGGACGATGGAATTCACCTTCGGCCAATCGCGACGAATTTCACGTTGCACCGAAACGTCTTTGTCTTTCTTTGCCCCGTCCAGTTTGCTGTGCAAAATCAATCGCAAATTGCGGTATCACTTTGGTGGTGAACGATCAACGTCGACGACGAGAAAACTTCGTGAACGAACATGGCCGACGTTCAGTCTCGAAACGTCATCGCACAAGCATCGCGGAAACGTTCGTAAAACGCCTGCGCGACGCAACCCTCTTCGCTATATATCGACTGCAGCTCGCCCCCAAAGCTCATTCAACCCCGCAATCGTGGAAAGTTCACATTGGCGCAAAAGCTTTCACGCGTTTCACGCGCATGCGCCGTTACCCGAAGGAAAAAATGTTGACATAACCAAATAAAAAATCGTGCTTAAAAACAAATAAAAAAATTCTTCAGGATCGAAAATTCCATTCATCGACGATTATATAATTGCTCGACAATTTTGTCATCGATTACCGCGTTTCCGAAATTCCGTCCGATCGATTTAGATGGACGAAAATGAATTTTCATTAGGCCATTGGGCCGTTCGTATAATTGCGAATCATCCAGAATTTTCGTATAATTGCTAATTATCGGATATTACGCGGAATATTGAATCCAGTAGTTGAATCGGATGATCGTGACCAGGGGCGAAGCTCCGGGGGACGGTGCAAGTAATTGCTTCGACGCGACGTTCAGAGGGCGCCTCCGATACCTGCGAAGCTGAAAAAAAATTAAAATAAGGTTTCCGTTATTTTATCGTTTTTGTTCCGCCGATAAGGCATCGACGATCGAACGTGTTATCCGGCGTGACACACACGATTGTGGACTATTAGATCCACAAGTCAGTCGGTTCTTAAAAACGATACCCGGTATAGAGTTATCAACAGCTAATAAAAATGTAATCCAATCAGAAATTGTGAATAATATTTTTATATAAAAATTAACAAGGATAATAAAAGCTCGAATAAATATTCCTGAAGCTCAATTCGCAATAACATTTTCTCAATCACATGATTTTAAAACAATTTTATCAGAAGGCGAGTAATAATTGTCATTTCACTGATACGTAATTGTGAAAATATGAAAATAGTGATAACAATTAAAACGTCGTTCTGGGCTTCAACGAGAATGTGGGGTGGGCTTCGAGGTTCTGTGTGCGTGTGAGTTGAAGAACTTTACGGGTAAACCGTACAGCCTCGAAAGCTCGGTTACTCACGTAGCATTGAGGATTCTCTTGTGTTCGCACTCGAGAAGCTTTAATTAGACATTCTCGGAGTCCGTGAGTCTCGGGCATTTACGAGTTTCCGGGAATACGTTTCGAGTGTGAGACCGTAAAAGCGTGGATAACGTGTGGCCACGATGAAAATCGGTACACAGGCTCTTTTGCGCAGACAGATATGAGGACATTGGGAGTTTCGCGAGAGAGAGAGAGAGAGAGAGAGATCGTGGTAACCGGAAAAGCTCGACTTTCAGACAACCGCAACTGCTATACCGTCCAAACTACCCTTCCTCTCGTTCGCCTTTCCCTCACCCTGTTCAACTCGCCAGAGGCAAACAGATTAACGCCCTGGATTCGTATATACATGTGTGTGTATATATAGATATGGTTGTCGCCTGCGGGGCTTTCGAATGGCACAACTGCTTGAGCTTCGCACGAAAGCTCGAGAGTAAAGGGTCGACCCTTTCGACGAAGGGTCGAACACACACGAATAGCTATTGTTGGTGTGCGGTCGGTATATATATATATATACACACAGGCACAACTTGTACACCCAAAGTTTTCACGACTATTGAGTTCGTCGAGTTAGGGTTCTTGGCGAAGAGTCTTGCCATTGGCGAAAGGACATCCAAGGAAGATCTGGCTTGAATGAGCTTTATTTATGTCACCCAAGCATGTTCGAATTGGCATTATTTATCGGTACTTGGACCTGCAATTTCGATCAACGATTATTTTGAACATTCCGAATCTTGAATTCTCGAAGATAACGAAATTGGAAACGCTCCAGGATCAATATTAAATAAAGACCTCTGATTATTCGACGAAAATCAAATTTAAAGAATGCTAAGATTACTTTTAATTAAGTTAAAAAAAATTTTCATAATTTTTTTTCTAACGATTTTTTTACAAATTAAAAAGATGAAAGACTGATCGAATGATTTGGGTTTCTGTACTTGATGATTGTGTGACAATTGCTCGATTTAGGGGGGTCAATTATATTCAATTATTATTGGGTTTCTTACGGTCATACTTCAAGCGACAGTTTCGCACTATCTCAACCTTGTTCGTACCCTCTTGCGGTTTGGCGTCGTCCTGACGGTCTCGCTGGGAAATTGCGATGTGACGTGTCGTCTGGGATCGTCTGGCGTAACCAGAAGCGAAGCCACCTGCTACCGCGGAAACTGCAGCCATATTCCTCACGACATGGGCCAGAGCTGTCGGTCATAAAATTGCAAATTCACCATATTCATGAAATCATGTCTACCTGCATATCCTTCGGGTTAGGATATCGAAATATATATAAAAAGGGATACATATATATATATATATATTTTTATTTAGGATAGATTTTTATCTAAACTCACATGTCCAGACTTTCTTTGGAATATTTTTAACAATAACATTTCTCACTCATTTTTGAAACAATGATTTTCAACTATCCAAAAAAAAATCCAATTTGCATCTACCGACCATAACTTTTGGATGAAAAATTCACAATCAAATTGGAAAGTTCATCGTCGAATTATTTTCAAAACTGTCGTCGATTGTCCGATGTATGCTGGTAAAAGACTTTGTACTTGGTTCGAAGGTACAAAAGTTTCGAATCGATTTAAATAAATTTCAATTGAAATTGCACATTCGGGGAGAATCGTTGGGTGACCGAGGTGAAAAACGACTTACCGGCACATCGACCGACGGATTGAATTGTCGCGAGAGAGAGACAGAGAGCGAGAATTTCTTCCTGTTGCTTCGCGAGTCGGCAGCCGGAGAGAACGAGAGAGAAAGGGAGGGGCGGAAGGCTGGACGCGAATAAAATCGGTCGCACTCGGCCAGACCGATAGAAATTGATGGAATACACCCTTCTGCCCCCACCGACGTTTCTCTTTTCCTCTCGATCGAGGGAATTAGAGTCTCGAATTGATAGAATCCACTTCTATATCACGTTGCAATCGAATTGAATTCCCATCGATATAACACTCCAATTTAAATACCAATTTCATAAATAATATTAATTAAAAAATAAATCGATTTCTTTTTGATATTTCTTCAAGATTAAAAAAAATATATATATGAAAAATTCAAATAGTTGTTTGCCAAGTTGTTTCACACGAAATTAATTCACTAGGCATGAATCCTTCATCGGAAATTATCGAACGGACAGACTAGTATTTTATTTTTCATGAAAATTAATTAACGAACTAATCAACTAATTAAATTGTGAATCGTGAAGTGCAATTTAAGTGGCGTGAAATTGGAGACTGTCAAGAATTTTCATCGCTCTCTGGTTAATTAGTACCTGTGGCGCAGCATCGACCTTTCGGACAGGGGAGGGGGGGGGGGGTTAGATGAAAAAAGCGTTTGAAAAAAAATTCTCATCCGCTCTTGCAATACTTTTCTCGCCGGGAGTTGAAGCGTTGAGCAAACTCACGACGCAAAGTATAATATCGTGTAGAACCTCCTCCCCCCCCCCGTCCAGATACCCGGCTCGATATATCTATTTTTTTTTCTCTTCGTCGCGGCTTCATTAAAATTCTGTAATAAGGGATGATGAGACGGCTACTATTTTTTAACGACATCGGCGATGAAAAAAAAACAACAAAAAAAAAACGATAACATTTTATTTGTCGATAATTTTAACGAGATAGCGAAGAATAACACATTTTTGAACGCTCACCGATGGATAATCAATTGCACCTTCGTTCGTGGTTTTTTTTTTCATCACCATGTATTTTTTTTCTCCAATAAAAAAATGATTATTGCTTTTTTTTTATTTCGTAGGGCTTGTTTCAAATGGTTAAATAAAGCATATATATATATATGTGTGTGAGAGTGATGAATAAATACTGGTTATAAATAACTGACGTGTACCTTGATTGGCGTGTGTGAGATCCTCGTTTATTGAGCGACGAGGGTTCGTCGGTCCGACGTGGAGCGATATTATTGCCACCTGTGTCGTTTTTCGTTACGCGAGTCTCGTGTTCGATTTTTTTTTTTTTTTTCAGGGTGGGAAACGAAAGGGTGTCCGGTGAAAGAGATCGAATTATTCTCCTTCGACGATTGAAAAATAAATACACTTATTTGACGAAATTAATCATCGATGAATGTTTATCCATTATTGTTTCGTTATTATTTCGTGGATCGATGCATCAACGTGATGCATCGCGATAAATCTGTTTTTTTTTTTTCCCCAAATAAAACTAATAGCGTCGAGGCACGTGATAAGAATTAGAGATACACACGTAGTTTCTTACAAATTCGATATAATTGAAAAAATTGTTAATATAGTTAATTTTTATTGCTCTAGGTTCATTTAGAAATGTTTTTTTTTTTTTCTGTTTTTGTTTCTTCTCATAACTGTTGAATGGCATTCGAATCGGGTTGTGCGTTTCTAAACCTAGATTAAATGTTTATTATCGTAAATTGTTTATTTATTATCTCGCGTTGAACGAAAATTCAGCGAGAAACGCGAATTATTTTTTTTTTATTTTCGCAAACATTGAAATTAAATAATATATATATTCGGTCGCACCGTTTTTGTCAATTCTTTCGTTATCATTTCTTTTTTTTTCATAATTAATATCTACATTCGTAATTAGTATTTACACGTATACGTTAATTGGTTCAATCATGGCGACGACGACGACGACGACGACGACGAAAACTCACGAAAAGACCGGAAGCGGGCCGTAATTCATCCCGATCCTCGGAAGCGCACACGCCCGGAATTACCAGCGATGAAAATTAATTCAAACGAAACCTCGAGTCCTACCTCCTTAACCCGATTACCGCGACCTAACTTTTTTTTTTTTTTTTTTTTCAACCCTCTTTTGTTAAAACGACACGCAATGTGTTCGCCAACCACTCGAGGTCACTTCGCGAATTCTTCCGAAACGCAAATTTTTTTTTTAATTCGAAAAAGAATGGAGAAGAGGGTTGATTAAATTTTCTTTTCAATGGCTTACCTTTTTTTGTTTTTCTAAACTTCCGGGATTTTCGCGGTTTTCCGG
Organism: Diplazon laetatorius; assembly: GCA_963662125.1. Taxonomy (NCBI): domain Eukaryota; kingdom Metazoa; phylum Arthropoda; class Insecta; order Hymenoptera; family Ichneumonidae; genus Diplazon; species Diplazon laetatorius. Next base: position 804,601 of record OY759162.1, on the reverse strand, counting down.
TTAGCGTCTCATTTCCTCTAGTCGTAACGTTAATTTAAGGCTCGAACATTTGGTGATTTTTGCGTCGCAGAATCGAGAAATTCACTTATAAATATTTATAGATTTGTGTGTTTGTGTTTGTGTGTGTGTTTCTTCTCTTCGAATATCACTGAATCGAGCAAGATTTTCCAGGCTCGGAGGATCGAAGAGTGATTCTCGAGCCCGGTGTGTTGTTTTCGTTCCCAGCCGCGAGGGAACACGTCTTGGTCCTCATGATCATCAGGTCCGTCCTTATGCTCGGACGACGAACGTTCGGCGCAACTACCCCACAAGCGTCGCTCAAACGACGCTTTATGCTCAGCGTCGCTTTGTGCTTTGGCTGAGAACAAACAAAAATTTAAAAAAAATAAAAAGTCGTTCGACAAAGAATTTTATTTTTTCATTTTTTTTTCATGAGCGTTGGAAAATTAATTACGAGGATGTTGATGACGGTTTATGGCGTTAAAATGTTCTATTTCACAGTAGTTCTATTCAATGGTCCATCAATCTCAATGATAGTAGTAATAGTAATAAAATACATTTATTGACGATATAATACATTTTTTATTTTTTTCTTAGTATTTCTGATATTTTTATTTATCAATATGAGTGAATGAATTGTTATTATGAATCACATGTCAATAGGCCATCGACCGAGGTCCTTTAGCCTGAGATTTTTCATATTTTTATGTCCGTTTTGATTTTTGGTGGAGCTCTCAATAATAATTATCGAAAATAATGATTAATTGTAAAATTCGTTGAGCCTGACCTGTGAGGGTGGAAACATTGTTGGCGAGCCAAAAGTCAATGGAACTTTACGATGATGATTCGGTGCCATTTCCAATGGCAAACCCGCCACAACGAACAATTGATAAAACAGTTCGTCGACGTGATAATTCCGTTTGGCCGATACCTCCACGAATACGCAACAATCGTCCTGCGTCGAGCAGTACTGCTGGGCCTCCTCGACCGTCACCGACCTACTTCACCACGACAAATAACCGAACAACCGACGATAACAAAATTTTTTCCAAAAATTAACGGGGAAAATAAAAATACAAAACAAAAAAAAGTCTCGAAGACTCAACGTACTTAGTTTCACGATCACATTTGTTACCGACGATCACCATCGGCACTTTCAGACTGTGATGACTCTTTCGGCCCTTAGCGCCCTGCGTCGCGCTTACTTTTGATTCGAGAATCGCTTCCCTCAGCCTTATCGCCTCCTCGAAGGACTCGCGGCTGTCCAAGCTGAACACCAATACGAACAAATCTCCTGCAACCGATGAAAACCCGTGAAAAAATAATTTTTTATTAATTAATTGCATTTAAAAAAAAAAAATTAACAATTGATTTAAAAACGATGGAAAAATTATGGCGTCGTGTTATTCAAACTTTAAAAAATCGGGACCTACGTATAAAAATATATAAAAATTTTTGACATGGACGATGACGAAGAACGAACGTTTTATCTTCATCGACTGGATTTCTCTTATCACACGCACATTTTTTGTGCCCGACTACGAAGCGAACGGGATCTTTCGTACCGGTTGGTCGACTCGGTCCGAACTGAGGGCTTTACGTGCATGGGGCTCGCGCACGCGAGATCACCAACAACGGGGGTTGAAATAGCATACTGCCCCCGCACGGTTTTACGATGAATATTTATTCGAGAGTGGATTTGCTTCCGGCTTTTACAAGCCCGAGCAACAACCGAGGGGAAGGCGAGGGGGGGGGGGGGGGGCTCGTTGTCAGTGTAACACACACGAGTGTGTAACGTGCATGCGTCGAAATCAACCCCCGGCCCTCGACAATGGGGGGTCGGTGTATATTCGTGGAATGAAAAATGATGCACGAAGCACCTCGACAATGTTAAAACGAAAAAAAAAAAAATCCGGTTGATTTATTTGTGAATTTTGCGGTTATGAAAAAAAAACAAGGTTTGCTACAGGGTCTCGGGGTTGTTCGTCGTATAGAGACATTTGGTATGCATAAGGTGATGATATTCCGTTGAAATGGAATTTTATATGGCGAACATTAATAATCATTATCACTCATAAAAAATTGACGAGGTATCGATTGAATATAAAATGATAATATTTATAAAATAGTATTCGAAATATAAATATCAACGAGATATTCGTACGAATAAAAAATGTTTGTAAAAAATTTTGTTCGAATAATTTCCCGACTGTATCAATCGTCCATCGTATCGCATTCCACTCGCGAAAGCAATCAATTAACAAATTTATTTTCCCCTGGATTCGTGGCTCGCGATAATGCACGGGTTATAAAATAGCCCGACATTTGTCGAGCAATCAGCCGAGTGGCGTGGATCGCACGTACATAATATGGCAATCGTGTGGGGACACTGAAAAAAAAAATAAAAAAATGAATAACGGTTATTTTCATTCGTGACGAATAGCCATCTCGTTACTCGACCCGATTGAGCCACGCGGCGTTCGACGGTTATCGGAAAATTTCCGGTCGTTATCGTTCGAGAAAAAAAAATTGTTGGTAAAAAGAAGAAAAAAAAAAAAAAATTCCAACAAAATGGTGTTCGGAGACAAAGGTGCGAGGTAATGGCATTGGACGCCCGTTCGTCGCGAGTGAACGACCGGATATCGCATAACCGACGACCATACACACGCTTCGTCGTCGCCATCGTCCTCTCCCACCATCCTCGATCGTGATGCTCACAAAAATAATTTTCATCGTTTGTCGATTGACATCGCCTATATGACGTCAAATTGTTTTGAACGATTAAAAAAAAAGAAAGAAAAAATGTTGAGATTGGTTATAACATTGATGTTGCGATTTTTTAATATGAAAAATATTAATATCAAGCAGTCACAGAATATTTTGTGGAACGTATTATCGTGTTTTGATATCGGTCATATAGTGTACGTTATGAGGCCGCTGCAATATTGATGCGACGAGAGTGTTACTGAATTATACAGGGCAAGAAAACGGGCCGGAGAGGAGAGGCTTAATAATAGGTGTTGTTGAACATGTCGTGATAATACAGAAACTCACAAGTCTATATATAGATTATATATATCCAGTCCTGTGTGAAATTTATATATAATTTTCCAAATTAATTTTTCATTTTTTTATTTTGCATTTTTGCATCAGCTACGATAGTCAGATGTGATTGTGGGATGGGTTGTATACGAATATTCATCAATCTTGTGCGTGGGTGAGACTTGGCTTTTTGTGAGAAGCCAAGAAATTACATCTGTCCGAAAAAAGTTTCCTGATTTTTTTTTTTTTGGATACCCGCATCGAATGAAAGGGCCCTGCGTCGAATTAAATAGGGTCGACCCTCGTAACTCCGGGATCCCCCGAATTTTCGGACGATTCTTGATCCCTTCGTCGAACCTCCGTCGTCCCTTCGTCACTCGTGGCGAGTTTGGGTCGCCAGTTGAAGAGATAAAAAATTGACCAGCATCAACGATCTCGGTGCTAAGCTCTTAGCCCTCTGACGGAAAAATTGCGAAGCCCAGCGGAGAATCCGCGGGTCGAATCTCGATCGCAGTGCCGTAGGACGCTCCATTTGCATCTAAGCCGGAGATAATGCTTCCCCGCGCGAAAATACATCGGGCATTGTGTTCACGACGAGCGTTTCGCGGTTCGAAGAAAAAAAATCATTTTTTTTTTTTCGTCGGAGCATTGTTTTCGAAATCGAGGTCGGTGATAAACGCGAGAGCGATGAGTTACGACGAAAAATCTATAGCCGTACAATCTCTCTCTCTTGTTCGAAACGTTTATAATAATCCACGAAACCACCCGAATCGTCGTCTTTCACCTCCCCCCCCCCTTTTTTTCTCTTCGTTGTAACAAAAGTACAACATTTTTTTCTACAATTTCGAAGAGAATAGTTTCACGAAGCCAACGAGGCTGGAAATTGTGAATAACAATTTTTTGCAAACTTTTCAACGAATTCATCTGCACGACGAGAAAATAAATATTCATATTTTTATTCTCAATATTCCGACCGAACCCAACCTTGAACGTGAAATATCATTCCTCTCAGGTTGCTCTCACGCTCCATTTTCCATCCACCATTCAATATTTTTTTTTTTTTTCATATCGTCCTTTCCTTTCGCATTCTATAAAAATAAAAAAACCTGGAGAATAATACGGTGACCCAGACCTGTCGTCTGTGTGTCCTCCGAATGACCGAAACGCGTGAAACGCATAACATTATTATAATATTGAACATTGAAAAAATAATTCATTTTATTTTTATTATCATAGAGAATAATGACAAAAAAAAAGTCGGTCAGATGTACACATTGTATTTGCGTTACAACCAACTCGTTCTCCATTAGATCCAGTCCGTGAATACAGCACGAGGAAACTACGTTTCTCGTGTACTGTCTGCCCGCATACTGATATAAACTACTGGCGTACAAACTGGAACATAACTCCGTGGCATCACACGTCCGTTTTCATCTCCATGAAACGGTAACTGCACATCCACGCAGACAGTAACATTTCCTTTACCCTGTATATAAACTGTCGTACATGGAAACAGTCGCTCCAAAGTTTATCGAAGACGACTTGTGTTCCGTGTTAATATTTCAACTTTTTTTATCTGACACAGGAAACAACGTGAAAGCCAAGACCTGTAATGCTTGAGATGGATAAACCGTATCAATGGCACGTACAATTTTGTATCATTCACATTGTTGAATAAAACTCTAACCACAATGGCAGAATATTGTGACGAAACTTTTTTTTTTCTCATCATCCTGTTATTATCTCATAGACTTGTTATCGAATTTTTGACTCGCAATTCCATGGAAACGTGAATAAGAATGAAAAAAAAAAAAAAAAAAAAAAAAAATTGAGTTATCGAACGAACTGCGTTTAATCGTCGAGAGCGTTCGGTTTTGCGTGGAGCACGTCGAGCTACTCGAACAATCGTTTCTACTTGTTGAGTACATCCGACCATCGAGATTCGACTCTTCAACCGTCCGCTACGCTGTCAGCCCCGCTGACATTCAGTCAACGATGAATTTTGCTTGGTGCTTATCGCTTGTACGACGCAGTGGCCCGAATAAAATTGAAAAAAACATATATAACTCATCGGTTTAGCCTGCATATAAAATATAAACATAATATTGAAGATTTTCCGTATGATAAATTGCTCTAAATAAATTAGAAGAATAAATAAATAAAAAAATGGGTAATACAAATTGGAAAAGAAGATTCGATAATGATCAACTGATCGTCCAAAATTTCCAACCCTTCAAACCTCATCCATTAAACATCATTCGGCGAGCCATTAACAGCCCCAACCTTATCAAATTTTCCCCATCTCGTGACTGCTCGACCGCGCCATCAACAAGTTGATACCGTTCATCATTATCGAGCAGCCATCTCGCGATAAAATCCGACCCCGGTTCCCGTGAAAATTAAAAAGATCCTTTTCCCCCGGATAAATGCGCGAAAAGTCGTCGTGATAAATACATTCGTCACCCCCTCACACCCAAAACCCGTTTGTTCCGAACACAATTTTCGTCGGCCCGAAGTGTCGTCAATCGACGAAACTCGAGAAGCACTTCTACGCGTGTGAAACTTTTACGAACCGGCAAACTTTGATCGAGAACAGCAGTTCGACAATAGCGACCTATTCCCCACGTTTGGTGATTTCGCGTTCGACATCAATTTGCCGAGTATCGCTCATAGTCGGACGGAATAAAGTCGAGAAATCCCCGACTGGGACGTGACAAAAAATTTATCTGTCCCCCGGCACGATCGTATCAACCATTTTCTCACGTGAAAAAAAAAAAAAGAAAAAGGTTTTTTATGCCCATCGAAATTCCGTTCGGATTCTTTACTGCCTGTTTGAACGACGGACCGTCCATTTCGACGTGGAGGAACGCCTTTTGCTTGGGTCTGGATAAAAAAACGATCTGTCCAATCCGAAGAATTATCCAACGATAACTTTCGGATTGATTTACCGAACGATCATTCGAATTCAGTTGTTTTATTGTAAAGTCTTGGATGTAAAAGACTCACCGGTGAGAAATGACAGACGTCTCATGGCCGGAAAAGGATGATTTCCGCTAGTGTCCAACAGATCCAACTGGTGAACCTCGCCTCGAATCCTGTACATTTTACGATGAAAGTCCTCGATCGTCGGTGTGTAACTCTCCTCGAATTTGTTCGACAAAAATCTGCAATCATCGTTCACGAATAATCAAACAAACAAATCACTCGGTAATAAACAAATAAATAAATCTCAGGATCACCCGAAATAGTTTAAAAAATCTCGACGTTGCTCGTGCAGTAGTTTATATCGTGAATTGCTATTTACGTGCACGAGTGTGCACCTCACGAAATTACATTTTCACGAGAATTAGCAAACTCCGGTACGAGCTTAGCGTTCTCGTGACGTTCGTCACGGATTGTTGAACTCTCGCCGTTGAACGCGAAGTGGGCACTCGAGAGCGGAAAGGGGAGGAAAGAAAAAAAAATGCGTTTCCAGTCGACGAAAGCACGAGCCTACGGCGCATTTCCAAATCTGGAACGAGTCGAGTTGGCCCGAAGCGACCGACGACTGGAACTATAACGACCACGCAGCGAGCTTTGCGAATCTTAAACCGTCCGCTTCCGGTCTCGCTTTTACACACGCCTCACGCGCCATTTTTCACCCGGAAACGTTTTTTTGTCCCCCTCCTAACATTCATTTTTTTCCAATTTTTTTCCGCACGAGTTTTCGACCGTGCAAGCTGTAGTGCAACGTGGAAAGTTTCGTTCGACGATTTTGCGAGGTCTCACTTCGTGGAAGACTCCGTGTGCCCGACCCTCGGGCCCACGCGAGCGATTGCCACACTTGTCGACAAAGTTTTTCCCAAAGTGCGAACGACGAATAACGAATAACGATGTAGAAGAGCCTCAACTCGATATCGATTTTAAATATTTCTCTCATTTCTCATTTTTTTAAATATTTTATTTATTTTTATATCGTTGAAGCTATTTCCTATTAATTTCCACGTTTCAAGGTTATCTAATTAATCTTTTTTTTTTTTCTTCTCATAGATTTCGTAAATAATTTCGTACAACGACTAGTGTATTATTAACGACAGAAAACCAATCGTTTGACACGAATCGAAGTCAACGTCGTGACAATGGTCGATGACGGTGATTATGATTCTGATTTTCCACACGAATTACGCTTGTGAATTAAGTTTGTGGGCTGTAGGTACGTTGCATATGTATATACACACACACACACAAATATATATATGTTTATGTATGTGGTGAATAATAGGACCGCAGCGATGAAGCGTAAATTCACCACTGGCACACCAATCGAACTAACCGAAATTCGATGAGCCCGAGCAAAGCAGTCTTTCGCGTTAAACGCGCCCTGTCACCTCACCCCCCCATGTGACAACTTACACTGTGCCGCTCGAAAATATTTTACAACGTGTGGGCATAGAGTTTGCAGCGGCATCGTGATAAAGCGATGTATCGTGACTGGACGATTCGGTCGGTTCGGTTGATATTGCCCTCGCTCTGTGGCACAATGTGTGCTACACGAACACGTATTCCACACATATATGTGTGTGTTCCATGCATGCCTGGATGGTGTGTATTGCATAGAGTGGACTCGGGGAGAACCAAAGCCCCGGCATCGGGAAACAATGACGTCAAGAGGAAACAAACGAAGTTACAGGTCGGTGGGCAAGTAACGTTTTGCTGTGTGTCAACTCAGGCCCCCCCCTGCCCAACCCTTCTCGTCGTTCGGCAGCAGTCAATAACCGTGCTCACGTAACTAACGCTTTGGAAACCGGGAATGAAAGAAAAAAATAATAATCGACATTTTCTAAACTATTTACAAAATTCTGAATAAATTCGTCATTTTTTTTATTGTAAAAAAAAAATATCTGTGGAGAATGGTGTTTTTTTTTTTTGTTGTGTTTGTGACTGGACGAGTTCTCATACTTTTCGTAACAAACGATGCATGATCCGTGGTCGGTTGGGAAACGAGGGTGAATAATGTGAAAAAGCTTTTTTTTTTTTTTTTTTTTTTTTTTTCGGTGGGTCATGTGTGTGGCCCATACGTGGGGTCCATCGACCCGTATACTCGGCTCTCGGTACAAATTTCAAATAACAGAGAATCCAACGATAGGGAGGCGGGGGGTAGGGGGGTAGGGTGGGAGGAAAGCAACGAGAGTGGCGGTGGAGGAGCGAGTAGATTCGCGCAACAGGACGATATGGGGGATGCGAGTGGAAATAGTAGCTGGTGGTACAGTGATAGCAGACCCGGAGCTCGGAGTTTGAGGCCAGGAACGAGCTTGTGTTACGAGAGTTGCAACCCGGGGGGCAGCAATGCGAGGGGAGAGTGGGGGAGCGACCGCGAGGGCGCCAGAACGAAAGGAGATAAGGCTGTGCACTATGTGCACACATGTGTGTGTGTGTGTGTGGACGTAGCGGATGCACGATATACACTGGTTCATCGAATTTTCCAATGGAATTTACGCGAGTCCATTCGAGGAATGTTTCTCTCCACCGGCGGATAGCAGATTTGCGAGCGAAATTTTTTTTTCCATGGAGATTTTGCTATGCGAACACTGAAATGAAAGCCACCCCCTCCCCCCCAAAAAAAAGGAGGGGGGAAATATTTCGTTGTTCGTGGATTTTGACGTAAAAGCTTTTGACTATTTTTATTGATGCTGGAAAATATGAAATTATGAGTTGGATGGAATGAAGATATTTATTGTTATTGTTGGGTAGGTTTATTGGGATGTTATTGATGGACTTACCGTGCTACAATGGCGGTTTTGCCGACCCGAGCTGTACCGAGAACGACGAGTCTGTAACAATTTCTGGGTGGTGGTTTGCACGAGTCTTCCTGCGACGACGTTGACGCGGGACTCGGACTGACGGGGACCGGCAGGATCCCATCCTCGGGGCCCGTGTCCCCCTCGAGGTCCTGGGCACCCCGCCTGCCCCGAGTCTGACGGGGCTCCGCACCCTCCTCGATCGTACTGCTTCCACTGCTGCAGAGCCGCTGAACGCAACTGAACAGTCGACCGCACGCCTCCAGCTGCAATTATGAACAATCATGACATAATCATATTTAAAAAAAAATGACCTCGAGAGAAAAAAAAATTGAAACAAAATAAAATTTAGAAACATAAATAATTTAGTCGATCGGACTTCGTTTTTTTTTTTCGGGTCAAACAATTATTTTGGAGCACTCGTAATTTTTTCTCGAAAACTTGATATAACAATTAAATGGTTTATGTATATGTATATACGATTCAGACGCCTCGGGCGATATTCCGTAAATTCGTTACAAAGTGTTTCGTACTCGAAAAGTTATCGCGAACGTGGCCCAAAGTTTCGCTCGTTACGTCGAATAATTTAAAAGTAGAACGCTGTTCGACTTTCAAAGAAAGAGAGGAAAAAAAAATTAATTGTTACGAAATTCAAAAACTCTTTCATCGACCTTCGTTAAATTCTGATACTCAGCACCTCGAAATATCAAATACTTCGTGTACAACATTTTTTTTTCAACACTGATAATAAATTTTATTTCTCAGAGACGAGAAACGGATTGTGCGCATGAATCGTAATGATGATGAAACGAACGAAATCCAGAAGAAAAAGAAAGAAAAACATTAGGCGCGCCAGCCCAGCGTGCGGTGAGGGCGTTGAGGCGTTATTAAAGAGACGACCGAAAGCTCCGACCCTCAATGATTTACGAAGTCCATCCATCGACCATTCACTAAAGCCCCGAGCCGTAGTCCTGATCCACGAAACCACCGGCGAATCTTCACGTTATTACATTACTTCCAACGTTCTGACTTCAGCTGTTGCTCGAATAACTAACTAACAAAAAAAAACAACAAACAATTTTTAATCGAAAAAAAAAATTAACGCCGAAGCAAAACTAGATTATAAAAAAAAAACAACAACAACTGCAGACGGAAGCCAAAGTCTTTGGGTTAGTCTTGGAAGACTTTGAAAGTCTCTTAGCTAGCGAGAAAGAAAAAAAATTAATAATAATAAGATAAAATAAAAAAATTAAAAATAAAATGATGGTCCGCCGTAATATATAAAAAAAACAAAAAGAAAAGTGAAAGCTCGTTTTTTTTTCTTCCCGCGAAGAAATAACCCAGCACAACGCCAAGTTGTTCTCAAAGAGTAGAAAGGAATTGGATCTGACAAAAAGACGAAAAACAACAAAACAACGAAACAAAAAAAAAGTTTAAAACGTGAAACGAGTTGCGCCGCGAGTCGAAATGCTCGGGAGCATCTTGGAAAAACTAAGTTTCGACGGGCAAAGAGACGGTTGAGAGAATCCAGATGGGTGTACGAAGTGGTGGAAACGGCCACGGTCTCTTTCCGTTTCTTTCATCCACCGGAATTCTCCGTTTTTCTCTCGTACCTTCTCCGAGAGCGACCCTTTCTTTCTTCTTCTTTTTTTTTTGTTTTTCTTGTCCTTGTCATTAAATAACGTCGTTACACTTGGCCCTAATTTCGAGTCTCCGTCGCGTTGTAAAAACAGCCCGGGCAAAGTTGCGAAGATGGATAAAAAAAAAATAAAAAAAAAAAAACATTAATGATATCCATTTGGGAAGGTTACACGTGAACCATGACCCTCCTTCTCGATGTGCAACCCTTCCACGCTGGGCCACTCTTGTCACGACTATGCACGACGTTTTATCGAGCTTTCTTTTTTTTTCTTCCTTCTTCTTCTTTTTTTTTACGTTTCTCGAGCCACTTTCTCGGTGCTTTCGAACTATTCTGTTCTGCCGCAAGAGCTTTTCCGGGCAGCATGTGCTTCCCAACCTCGGTGTCGAGAATTTTCTCGTCCTTCGCGTCTCGGGGAGGGATTTATTTATTTATTTATTCATTTTTTTTTTTTTGTTTCCAAGTACGTACTTGAACCCGATTCCCGAACAGAGAGGGTCAATTGGACCCAGGCCAAATTTTTGACTCTGAGCCATTGAAAAAAAAATGATTTTGCAATATATTATTCGTCTAAAGCTTACACTCTTAAGCTTCCAGTTAAGCTTTTATTCATCCAATTTCTTTTTTTTTTCACAAAGTTACAATTTTTTTTTGTTCCCAGCAATTCTTCCGGAGTTTGTTTAATTATTGATAAAGTTTATTCATGGATATAATGTTTAATAATTTCGTCGTAAAGTAGAGAGTTTAAAAAAGGTTTTGGAAAAAAGAAAAAAAAACATTTATGAAAAACATAGAAAAAGCTTGTGTTTCCCTGTTTATTCGTGTTGAGAGTCATCCCACACTCGATCTACGAGCGAGCTTGCACGCGCGGTTTTGTTTCCCAAGAACGTGAATATTTAACGCATCATCCTTGTACAATACATCCATTGTCGAGAATAACGTTCGTGAGGGTGTGCACAAACGAAAAGCGTTACAACATGTGTTGAAAGCTCCACCCCCCCCCCCCCCCCGCCCTCGTACGCTCTTCACGTCGAATAAAATTATTGATTCCGCCATCGATGATATTATTCAACGAAACGCCCGGGCTACAATCGATGCCATCAAACCTCCCTCGACTACCCCTCGTGAACCACGTTCCGTCAAATGTAATATATTTGCTGATTAGAATTTCGGATAACGATAAAAACTCGCTGATGTATAAATAATTCGTGTATCAGCTTTCCATCGCAAACTCGATGATTTATCGAATATTTTCTTAACACGATATTCATCGTCAATCGATTAATCAAACGAATCGTTCAAAAATTGTCGATCGTGATGAAAAAAATTTCGTTGTTTAGATTATTAAAAAAAAAAAAAAAAAAAAAAAAAAAAAAGAAGTGGGATAAGCAAATGTTAATGGAATAACTGTGTTTTGCGTGTGTGTGTGTGCATAAATGGGACGGTGGCTAGCGTGACCGAATGGGAAAAAGTGCGTGCGTTGCATGGCAAATGTTTAATAACGAGTTCCCACAGCGCCACATGGTCCCTAATTAAAAAATTATCGGTACCGAATGCACGCACTGGGTCGGGTTATTCGCCAGAGTGCCAGTTTCCAACGACTGCACATCGCGAACCTCGTGTTCGTGCACAATTTCACTTGGAATTATGGTGACACGTACTTCGAATTATTCATCACGGTTTTTTTTTCCTTCGTAAATTTGTTAAACGTTGTTTAAACAATGACGAACGATCAAGATAATGAAATGTTGCTTGTATATGGAGTGGGGAACGTTCAAGCAACAGCTTATCGCATTTAACACTTTGATACGATGAGCAGAGACGTTGTACAAGTGTCGTCTGATCGGTACAGGCGTAATCTACTGACGGGCTCATTTCCTTCCAATCCGGCCGCGCCGTTCCGAACAATGGCCATCGAATTTCATCGATCCGCCGTTCAGACCTGGCTGTCAAATTTCGATCACGTTGCAATCTAATTAAATTTAATTTAATTTTCGACAACAATTTCCGACACTCGTTGTCATCGTGATAAAAATAATATCGTGAAAATTTAATCGAAATATGCAATATTATGAAAATATTATGAAAAAAATCGTATGTAAAAAAATAGACTTTCGTTATAATAGTCGTTAATAGAACCTGATAAGTGTGTAATCGTGTTACGACTCAGATTCTGATTCAATTTCACGTTAATTCCCATGTAAATCGAATTTCATCGTGATTCAATTCCCGCACCCGTAATTCCATTACTCAAATTATTTCTCAAAATTCTGGGTGCAACCGTTAAAATCCGTTCTCCGTATCTGCGATCCATGATCATAATTGATCCGATCTGATCACAATCATCCCCCTTCCATTATTCAATTATTTTTCCATTATTCAATCTCACGAAAATAAATATCAATTACATTTTTTTCCTTCAAATTTTACTTTCAATTTTAATAAACACGATAAATCATCGACACTGACGATGTTAGATTTTCCCGATAATCCGGAAAACCCCACGAAACACATTGCATAGCGTGAAACTTGATTATTTACCGGCTCGTCGTGACTGCAATGTGTCTCGAAACGAATTTTTCCGTCACGTGAGTTACGAAAATCCACAGGAATATCCGGTTCATGAAAGCCCGCAGAGATTGGCGTCTGTGTGTCGCTTTCCGACAACGCAGATATTTTTCTCAACCCCCATCCTCATTCCCCGCCCCTTCTGACACAAGCCTTATAAACCCTGTTTGTTTGAGCGAACAAACGTTCGCGAGAGAAATGCCACTCGACCCTCCCGCCGCTTTTGCCCGGATATTCTTCTTCGGTCGTTGTAACCCCTCGCCCCCCAGCCTCCAGCCCCCACTGAGTGGTTTCCTAAATAAATTTGTCTTCATTCCCGAGCTACGCCTTTTTTATCTCCAAATATTTTCCACATTTTCCGACGATGCTCGTGTCTGTCTTCCTGACGTTCCCTGTCCACACTCATAACGAGCCTAGTCCACGAGGCGGGTCTCTTGGCACGGGTCACATGCAAATCCTTAATGGGCGAGCCAGTGGGCACTGTATCCCCTTGGGGACTTATTTCTCTCGTGCAATAGTGCTGTGCTGGACGTACGTGCATCGACGCCGGCCCGGCTTCGAGTCATTTACTCGCCGGGGTCGAGAAAACGTACGTTATCTCGCATCTCGAGTTTGCTCTCGAAATTTCCTTCGATACGAAACTAAACTCTACGTCGTGAGTCTCGTGGACTAGCAGTTTCGAGTAACCGAAAGCACCGTACGGTCTCCACACAGTGTCCTGACGAACGTGCGTTTCACCGACGATATCCGGATTTTCCATCGTCGCATAAACTTGTTCTCGTAACGTTGGCGAAAATCTCAACGACGTCTCGGTTAACGTTTCAGAGATTTCGTCCCCTGTGACGAGGATGAAGATTTTTCGTGTGAAAGATGAGAAAATATTGTCGGAATATTGAAAATTTGAGATACGAATTTATCAGAAGGACTGTGTGATGGTTCAATCGATGGATTGTAATCGGTTTGGAATATTTAAATTTTCTTAACATTCTTTCGTAAGCAAAAATGGCGATTTATCCGATAGAAAATATATTGGAAATAATTTTCTCAGTGAATAATTATTCATCGTAACGCTCATTCGCTCACAATCAAAATTACGTACATCATGTTTTCACAATTTCACGTCCAATTGTTAACGATAAAATCTGACTCAGGGATGTAACACGTGAAAGCTTGGAAAAAAAAATAAATAAATCCGTAGGACGGTTTCTCATCGCCCATGAAAATCACGTGTCGTTGAGAGAGCGACGAGCAAAAAAAAAATAAAGAATAAAAAAAATCGATAGAGGTACATCACGATCCGTCGTTCAACCGTCGAATAATCTAACGGAGTTAGTTGCATATAGGGTACGATAGATGAACCCAGGAGGAGAGCGTGAGAAGACGAGAGAGAGGACGAAACTCGACTCGTCGGAAATTCACCTCATTCTATTGACTCGCCCCGTTCGGGAAGATGGAAAGAGAAGGGTGTTGATACGGCTCGGGCGCGGATTGAATAGCTTCGCAACTTATTCCCGATATCTGATGCCTGACGCCCGAGAGAACGTTGAAACGAGAACGAGACGACACGCGCCTCCGCCCCGCTCCGCTCCAATCACAAAGAGAACCACGCGGTGGGTCTGCTGACGCACAACAGACTTTTACCGAATGGAATTTCACGAATAAACCATATCACCCAGTTCGACTACATTTAATATATATATATCGTCGCAAAGTTTGGAGCAACAATGAAATGAAGAAAAAATTAAAAAAAAAAGGCTCGGGTCGGAAGTTGGCTTCCTTGGTGTGGAAATAAGCTGTGACAAAGTCGTGGTTGTAGTTTGCAAGGTCTTCCAGGCAAAATAAAGAGTGCATCTAGACTGAAAAAAATAAATAGTGCACCTGGACTGAAAAAAAAGAGAAAATGTGAAAACGTATTTTATTCAAAGCCAGTCGTTCCGATTTTCAGAATTTTTCGTGCGTTAACCGAAGCGATAAGAAGCACCTGGTGTTACTAGTTTTGTTGTCCATCTGCGTATGAGCTTTCAAATTTCACCACAAGCGTCGCTATTGACGTTTCAGATGGGATTAAATTGAATCGTCGTAGTCGTCGAAGTGACTTGGGGATGGTAAAGTGAAATCTAGGTGTCAGCCGTGTTGTTCGGAGCTCCCGTTGTGTCGCAACTTTCTGGAGAAACACGAGGACAGGACAATAGTAAGCAAGAAGTGCGACCAACGTGCTCGGAGGATCTTCGCGATGAGGAGACGCTTTGGCGTCGTTTCGACACGACGAGCAGCACGACAAAAGAGTTCGGTTATGCAGCAACGAAAATAAAAACTTGGAAAAGCTTTTTGCAGTTTGGAATGACAATCGTAAAAGTATTGTGAACCTTCGAGATTGAATTAATAGTATTAATCGTATTCGATGCGACGAAATCATCGAATAAAATTTTTGATTATCGCCCTTTCATGACAAGACGAGTTTATGAGTCGCTCGGAGTGCCGTTGAATTATTAAGAAGCTCGAATCGATCGTAAGTTCGAGTATCAAACATTCTTGAATGGCGACGACTCGAGTCGCTCATGAAATTATTATAACCCGACCCTTGTTAACTTGACACCCGCGCCAGCTTCGTCGAAATGTTTGGCCGGCCAACACGGAACGTCCCTACTGACCGAACACAACTTCGGGCCGAGGGTTCGACCGACCCAGAGCCGAATAATCGAGTCCGTTCAGGATCTCGAGGCTCGAATCGATAGTTAACCGTCGGAGCGGAGTTTCGAATTTGCTTGACCGATTAATCAATTTCCTCGAATGATTATTTAACACGCGATAAAATCCATCGTCGACCTTTTTTTTTTCCATCCTCGAAGGGTCAGCGGGAATATCGCATCCTCCGAAATGTCTTCATCGTGAAAAGTAATACAAAGAACAACGATAAAAAAAAAAAAAACAAAAAAATTCCGAAACAACAATATCCAACAGTTAATACCTTCGTGTACATCTTCGATATATTCCTCCCGGCCGCCGCTACGACCGCCATTTTCTCATGCGAACCACCAGCCCGAACTGTCCGCCGAAGTCCCAGAGCAGTCGTCGTCCTGGACGATCCTAGTCAGTGATAGGGTCTCGGAGGTCCTAAATAATGAAAATAAAAAACAAAAACAACATTCTTTGTGTCTCAATTGGAAGTGAAGTTGGAAGGAAGGTCCGAAATTCGGATGGAACGTGGCAAGCGTGAACAATCCCAACGGGAAAAATGGGAAAATGGTAAAAACAGGACCAATGAAAAACGATCAGCTAGAAATATAAACAGTGATTGGGCAAAATAGAAAATGGGCAAATTTCGGTAAATGGAAAATCAATAGGAAGACTGATTATTACGGAATAGAACGAAAATTGTGATTGAGAGTGAGTGAACTGTGGCAACAAAACTTATTATATACATATATATATATGCATCTCGTAAATTCGCGACTGACGAAACCGGAAACCACTCGCCGGATAAAGAAACGGGAGTTTGAACAACAGTCGTTAAATGGCTGACGGCAACGTAGCACTACGAAAAAAAAAAGAACACGAAGAGCTGGAATCGTGCGGCGTTGAAGAGCACGAAACTCAATTAAACGAGATGCCATTACGCGAGGGGGGGGGAGGTGGTGGCGCTCGAACGGATGGAAAAATTTGATGCCCACCGGATGTGGCGAGCATTTTGAGCTTTTGACGATCGCTCGACCGCTCGGTACGCACGTCGAATGCCAAAATTACCGGGACGACGTATATACGTGATATCGCAACCAGAAACCACTGAGCTGCCAAAAAAAAAAAACAGGAAGAAGAATCTACCATCGAAGCCTTTCCAATATTTTTTTGTTTTCATTATTATTATTTTCATTATTATTTGGAGTATTTTTTCTATTTTTTTTTCTACGTTCGCCGTTGTGCTCGGCTTGTTATTTATCCAGCGAGTGAAACATTTTTCAATCGTGACATTTTTTTTTTCCAGTTTTGTGGACAAAGCGAGAGAAGAAGATGCCCCGGAGGACGTAGACACACGACTGCAGTTGCGAATACGTTTGCACGAGCGGTGGACGAAAATTGTCGCGAGCTTCGTGTACGCGATCTTCATTTGACGTGAAGTACGAGTGAACTGAAAGGGCGAAACTTCATTTCCTTTTGTCATTTTTTTTTTCTGTTTCTTTTTCTTTCTTTTACCATTCGTGACCTCGACCACGGGGTTAGACTCGTGCCGGCTTGCAGCCCCTAGAGGCACAATAATCGACCCCTCAATCGCACGAATATATATATATATATGTACGTTCTCGTTACTTTTTCTCGACTGTATAATATTCGTTGTTGCCAACCCTCCGGGGCCTTCCGAGTGCACGTTATTTTTACGAATGACATCTGTACGAGTCAACGAGTCCGGATGAGGACGGATAATTAAATCTTAAAAAGCAAGACGATGAATGATTTTTATAAAAAAAATTCACTACACAATTCAAAATTCTATAATGAATTTTGTTGATCAAGCACATTGTTTCTTTTTTAAATTAACACTGTTATCAATTCTGTCGACACGAGAGTCCGTTCCATTCAATTATATACATTTAATTGACTTTGCCCGTTTTTTTTCATTCGGTTTTTCTCATTTTTGTTGAAGTTTCTTTTTTTTTTTCCGTCGGCCGTATTTTCAAACCCTTTGTTGCACAATCATCGCGATACAGTAGAGTACAAACCCGACGATTGATCAGCCGTGGAGACGGGAGAACGCGGATTACAGAAGAAATCCGCTTAGTGTGATTAAATTCCGGGTGAGCCGGAACCCGGCGACGACCGATTGTATAGAGAAATTGTGAACGACCTGGGCGAGTGCGTGGCACGTTGGTCGAGGGCAATGGCGTCGATGGCAGACGCGGCAACGACGGCCCGTATAATATTTATGGCAAACGTAAATTCATCCGTACGAGCATTTGATATTCCCTGTGCGATGAAATTCGACGACGACGACGACGTTGAAATTCTCGGAGAAACGAGATTTCCGTGGGACCTCGTCACGAGCGTGGGGTTTTAATTGAGTCGAAGGCTCGAAACGATAATTGATGGACTCTGCCCTTCTGACCCTCCGGTATCGCTAATCGCACCATTAAAAAATTGCCACAGTCACATTCCGGATTAACAGTGAAAATCAGTACCAATTAATATGAAAAACATTTTTGTAATTTTTCATTTCGTCTTTTAATTCTCAAATGAAAATAAATCAAATTAATTTTGTCAACTCTAAAAACTCAATTTGAAATATTAAAAATTGAATTTCAATGTTGTAACATTTGTAAAAACATTTAACTGAATTTTATTTCAATTTTTCTTTCTATTAAATTCTAAATATGAAATTAAATTAAATTTATCGCTGAAAGAAATTCGTGATTCGATGTAAAATAAATAAGGGTAAAAAAAAAACCTGTATTCACGTAGATGTAACGATGTAGATACGAACTCCCGAGAGTTTTGAATTTCCACGTAAAAATGAAAGCAGCGAACACGTGGGCGTCGCGCGGGGTCACGTAACCAAAGTTTCGGACTCGGCCGGTTTAACGAGCTTCGCCGGGGGGGTTGAACGTAGGCGAGAGGGTAGGGTGAAAAATCCCCGGAGCACGGGATGGAAAAAACAAAACGAAAAAAAATAAAAAAATTGACGATAATTGTACAGAATGAGAATCGAAAGGATTGGTCCTAGTCCGAGTGTGTCCGAGTCGTTGTTATTTCCGGTAGTTACGTTATTTAACTGCCAGCATCGTGATTCACCTGGCAAAACTCGGCAAAACGGAAAAGAGAAAAAGAAAAAAAAAGAAAGAGAAAAAGCGAGCATTGCAACGGACATCAAATTTCGCACGATGACGACGATGTAACTTGATGCAAGCAAGATTGATTCCGCAGATGTTTGTAATTACGTGAGCCGTGAAATAACGCTTCTGTAGTTCTGCTTCTGACACTATGGTTTAACTGACCCTTGGGGTGCACACAAACACACACATGGGGAGGGACGTCGAGTTAACCGCAAGAGTGATTTTTATCGAATTTCCACGTGTCGACAACGACGACCACGAGAGAAGCGATGAGATCCCGAATGGAGGGAGAAGATTACGGGTCAAGCTTTCCATTTCGTTACACCTTTTGCCACAAGTCCACAATGCAACTTTTCCAATCGAACATGGTCTTTTTATTAACCATAGCGCATTAAAAAAAATAAATAAACGCATATCCATGAAAAAAATAAAAAATGTTCCACTTGTTACAAAGTTCAGTATGAAAACACGATTATTGAATTCACTCAGCGAGTTTCGCGTTCGCTCCGTAAAGAGACCGTGAACCGTTCCGAGTGCATGGAAATTTCCGTTTGAAGCTCTCGAGCCGTTGAAGTTTCAGAATAAATATGAAAAAAAAATATTTATGACGAAGAGAGAAATGTTTTTGCACGAGTGAGCACATGATTTTTTCGCAAGAACGTTGAATTGAAATTCTGCCGAGTGGAAAATAGCAAATTGCTTAATTCGTTATTTTTCATTTTCAGTTTTAACAATTACAAGAAACTAATGTCATTGAAACAAAAATACATCATTCATGAATCTCAAAAACCACGAAATTAGCTTTTTCCATCTTCATCGAACTACACGACCATTTCGTCAAGACAAAAAAAAAAAAAAATCCCAAACCACCGCAACTATCTAATCGAACGTGAAACAGTTGATGCGTGTTTCCCAGCTTCGAATAAATTTCACCTCCGAGCCAAATCCCCCACGTGCTCGGCAAACTAATGAAACCTCGTAATTCTTCCGACCCCTCGGCCCGCGTATATTCACGGAAATGCTGTGTGCCGTGCTCGTCGAACCAAAGACATTCCGGAAACACCAGTTGGCGGAGAAACAGCGTGGACCCAACCAACGAAGTAACATCGAAGCGAGGGTTTCGCACATGTTTCGAACGAAGACAACCGAAAGGGTTGTTTCGCTCCGGTGAAACCCGAAGATCCACCAGTAGACCGATTCGCAACATTAACTACGAGCGTCACTTCCCCCGTTCTCGGTCTGACCTGTCACTCCAATTTCCACTGGCAAAATGGCTTTTCCCGCATTTTCGACACCGACAAATTGATTTTCAAATTCCGCAGTTGGAAGCTTTAGAAATTAAATGAAAATTCAAACAGGATTATTCGAATAAAGATAATTTATAATTAAAATATAAAATTATATATATATATGAAGAAAAAAAATCAATATTGCTCGCAGTTTAGTTTTTTTTCCCCACCCCAATACGTTGCAGTTAATTTCATCTTGTCGATGATATCCGAACGGAGATTATCGTGCGTTTGTCAACGTGAAACATTTTTTTTTTTCCGCATCAACCGTGAAAACGGCTTTTCGTTCCGATGGGTTTATACCGTAACCGTCGCTTAATACACGACGGCTGACGGTTATGCGATACGCCCGGAGTTTGACACACGCCAAAAGCTTTTACTACTCGCTGACCCGTTAACCCTTGTGCCACCCTATGCATTATACTCGCGTATTTGCGTTTGCCCATACACACACGCACACACACACACATACAATCGTCTCTGACCTCACCCTGCTTCATCTCTGACGGTCCTGTCATCGAAGTAAATAACCTACTGCTGCCATTGTCCTCTTTCCAACCACTTCGCGTTTCCTCTAATTAACATCACCGACTACTGCATTTCCACGGACAAACTGACTAATTATGTCGCTGTTTGAACAGCTGCGAAACACCGACCAACGTCCTCCCCGCCCTCTCGATGTGAATAAAAAAATTAAAGACCATAAAGAAAAATAAATAAAATGATAATAATGATGTAAAGCCTGCAACGTGTTTGAATTATTTAATCACTCGTCGAGAGTTTTGCGAGCTGCGTTTGTTCGGGGATCGCCGGACGGTTTGAAACGTTGTCACGCTGTTTAAACGAGAACGACGAGAGAGAGAAAATTAGATAAAATATTCAACCAGTTGAAATAATAATACCTGTGAAGAAATAAAATCTCCTGGCTAATATTTTCATGTTTCGATTAATGTCCAGTCAAGTTTAACATTTTTTTTTTCAATGTACACATTGAAATTTGCATTGCCAATGAGTGAGCATTATTATTCGATATTAAACCGTTGTGAGTGCACATGATTACAACAAATTTCGATGTCAGACTCGTTCGTTCGTGACACGAGGGAGACAACCACGTGTACCTGGTAAATTGATACACGTGAAAATGATCTATCTCGAGTGAGAGAGAGATGAGAGGGTTGTTAGCTCGACCGGGAATAGAACAACGATGGATAACCGTTGTGGCTGGCCGTGACAGGTAGCAGACAGCGAGGGTTAGATACGAGAACGAAGAAATTGAGAGAGAGAGAGGGAGAGGGAGAGGGAGGGAGGGAGGGAAAGCGATGCACCCTACGCGATTAATCTTGCATGCGAGACCCCGACAGGCCAACTAGTTGCTTCCCTTTAGGCTTGTTCGCCAGACAGTTGACTAGACAATCGTCAAGCACAAACTACGTATTCACCGAGTCAACGTCTGTTCAAGACTGTCTTAACCCACTTAACAGACGCGCGCGAGGGGGCTGACTAAACGTACGTTCGTTCTACTGAACGTAAACTTTCAACTTTTTCACGACTTGGACTTTCTTCGACGTATAATTTTCTGACGTACATTTTCTTTTTAACGTTTTTCCACACGTTTGTCCGCACGATCGATCGAAAAAAACTAAATATTTGGTTATCAAAACCCAATTAAAACAATTGTAACAATTGTATGAAAATTAGATTTTAGGAACTAATAACGATTAAATGATTATATCGAAGCACGTTCCGTCGCCGGAAGATCGACTCGTCGTAATGACCTCACGAAATATAACGTTCTACCAATTAAGCTCTGCCACAAAAAAAAAGCTCACGACACGGCATCCAGTGCTTTTTCCCGTGCCCAACGATGCCACCCCGTGGACTCTAATGTGCTTCTCGCCCGTGTTTCCACGTTCCTCGCCGTCCTCGTTCGCAAACCGCACACGAAAAAGCTCCCTATTCGCCATGTTACAACTTAACTTTTCGCTAACTAACGATTCCGCACGTTGCTCTCGCGTTTACACTCAACGCGATCTCAATGGGTGAGTGCTTTTGCTTGCTACGCCTGCCGCGCCTAATCTGATTGGCCCCGCGAGCACACCAGAACCCGCGAGTCCTTTTCCCCGAGCTTCCACTGAAATTCCCGGAGCTTTCTGGCTGCACCGCGTTGCACGTATATACATCACTCACTCACTCACACACACACATGAGGGTCTTCCTCGAATTGATGTCTCGAATCGGGGTTGATTTTGCTCGGGGACATTTTGGCCCCGGTTTGCCAGCTGAGGGTTGAATAAAAAAAAAATCTTGCTGAGAATTCTCATGATGAAAATGTCTCGTCGTTTGTTTCAGGGCATGAGACGAGGCGTAGCGAGCGTGTATCTTGTTTCCATCAAGGCACAATGTTTCGACTTTTCTCGTAAACTTTCGTCACGGCGCGTGGCGGTGAAAGTAAACGAACGAGAAACGAATCACCAAGCCGGGTGCCTCGCTTGAGATGCCATTGTTGAAGGATCCAGACAATGGCGACACTCTCGTGATGATTCCTCTCGACGCGACTCCACGCCCGGTTGCTAATTAACCGATAATCACGGACGTGGGACAATCGTACGAGCTTTGAGGTCGGTTGGCTTGGACTGACCCTACGACCCGTGATCTCACGGATGGACGTTCGTTCGATGGAAATTTATTTCAAATACTTGGTCCGAATTGAATGATCGTTAATTATACCGAATTAATTTGATATTTCGATGAATTGTTAAATAAATGAATTAGTCATAATTATTACAGAAATGTGAAAATAATTATTCTTTCATGATAATTAATCATAGTTTTTGATATTTGAAAAAGTATTTGAAATACAATGAAAAAAAAAAATCTGTGTCTGACTTTCATTGTTGATTGAAAAAATTCCAAAACATTTTGATTTTTAATGTAAATTATGCAGCTAAAAAATAATGTGGGTCACGTATAAATGAATTTGGCACTTGATATTCGATTTTCGATTCAACCCGAGAATATCTGCGTCACATTGAGTGCGTGTCAGATTGTAATAGTCGTGGGTACGAGTACACCTTGTTCAAATATATATATATTAAGATATGAACCCTGGCCAGTGGAATATTTCGTGACGACAGAAAAAGCTGAGAGAGTTTACGACACTTCGCCTTTCTTTCTATCTATCTCACTCTCTCTCTCTCTTTCTGTCTAGCCACATTTTTTCAAGCCCCCCCCCCCAACACCTCTCGGAGCTTTCCGAGCTTACGAATTATATCCCTAAGAACCACGAAAATGCGTGTACGGTCGAAAATCGACCAACGAGTGGGTCTCCATCACCACCGAAACGATAAATATTCCACCCTCTCGTGGAATGAACATTTTTACAGCCCCACAAACGCACACAGCGAATCCGACCCCGGTTTCCTCTACCCGCACTCGGGGGTTGGAACACACGAGAGACAGGAGGGGGTGAAAAATGCGGGCGAGAACGTTGACACGACGATGACGAGACCGGAGAACCACGATGACGGTGCCAACGCGGGGGGAGATCTCACGAAATTTCTCCCAAGAACCGACGACACGCAAGACATTCCGATATCCAACCCCAAAGCTCCATCAACCGAGCGGCCCTCCTCCTCGCCCACATTCCTCGTCGGGGTCTCGAAGAGGGTAAATCGCAATCTGCGACTAACCGCTTGTTCCCACCACGTTTACTTCACGATTATCAAATTATTTCGAATATACAATATTTTACACACATTATAGTGCTTCGATAATATTTTTTTTTACAAGAGTGAGTACCAGCTCAATTCCAAAATGGCGAAAACAACGTCAACGCACTATTTTTATATCCTCCATCGTCTGATATTATATTATTCACAACTTCGTCGCTGGGCCATTTTATTCGAGTGGCCTGACCCACTCTGAATGAGAGACTGCAGCTTACAATTTCATGTACCCCAGATACATCAGCTGAATTTAGGTTTTTAACATTGTTTTTTTTTCAGAAAGAATGATTCAAATTGTGAATTTTTGTGGAGAATTTATGGGGAAGCGATGAAAATAGGTGTTGCAATGGGTTGGAACTGTGTTCAATGCTTTATGCACGAAACGAGTGACTCGAATGGCAATGAACGTACCCCCAGCTGGACATAATCGTTCTATCGGTGCAGTTACCCCGTGCAACAAGTCGGGCAACAGCTGTTTCGGGGTGAAAACGGTTGTGCCACGAATACATATATACATACACACAGAGAAAAAGGAAGATAGTGTGACGAATAAAATTCTCGTTTTGGCCGGGTTCCAAGATTCTTCGAAGCTTCCGGGGAATTCTGATTACCCGAAACGTTTCAAAAGCTTTCCGAAGTCCCGATGTACTGCACGACTCGTTGCACCTCAGGACCTTTGCTGAATTCACTGCCTGAAGCTGTCAACAGCCTTGCGAGACGAAAGGATTTCGATTGGGAGATCGCTTTGTCGAAAAGCTTTCAAAAACTCGGATATTCAAAGCATAACGAATATTCCAAGTGGCTTGATTAACGGAAAACAAATTCGTCAAAGTAAAATGGACAATCGTCGAAAGGTGTCAATGGGATGAACAAGCATGATCAGGATGGCGAATCTCGAGCGAAGCGAAGTTGATGGAAATTCTGGAAAGCCAAGCAGTCGGCAGAGGGTCGACGGCATCTCGAAAGCTCGGCTCGTTCGACCGTAGCTGACAACATCAGCTTTCCCATATCCATCACGAGCCTCTCCCTGTGGGTTCTCGAGCCATTATGCAGTAACCTTAACCGTATGAGCTTGTCTACGGCAACCGCAGGCTGTTGTGGCACAGTCACCCATCGAGTCCGCCACAATCTTCCACGTTCATCTTCACGACGAGACCGCGAACGATGCAGAGTCAACGTGGATGCGTTTCGCTTCGGCGTGAGCGTTCTCACTTGCCCTCAACAACGTCGTAACGTTATGCACACCGGCTTTAGACATCAACCCGCCATAATTGATCGTCTGGCCGTGATATTCGGCTGCGGGGATAGCCTGCAACATCGGCTCGGCATCGTCTCTCTCATCGTCAAACCGCTTCGACGTAGCAACGCTCCAGACCCCGTTGAGGGTTTCAAGTTTAATTGGGATAACTCCTTCCCCTCCGAACGCTTCTCCATGCTCGTTTTCTCCTACCTACAGCGATCTCGAACGATTTCGAAACCCCCCCTCGCCGACAAACTATCGCCGTGGACCATGGGAGATTGAATTTACTCATCTCGTTTGGATAAAACTTTTTTTTCTCTCTTCTTTCTACTATTTACCCCCCTTCGAGCTTCATCCCTCGAGTGACATCGATATATGTGTATTTGTGATGTCAGGTTGGAGTCACATTTTGTCGTATTATCGGGTATTTTGAGTGTAGATTCTGGAGAATGGATTTACGGTCAATTATATCCGTGATTCTCGAGGTCTGGGACATTGGGACCGAATGGACTCGTTCGGTTTGAAAGCAGGTCAACTCGTGCCATGTTTTCGTACGAAACTTTATGTTCTGGTTTTCAAACTGTTTCATGTGCAATCATTAACAGAATTTTCTTTTTTTTTTTGGTAATTAAAGTGTTCGATTAAGAATTAAGCTTCATCGAGAATTTTGCCGGAATTGATCAAAAATATAGTGAAAAAAAAATAATATTCTGTATGGTTCATTATTATGATTGTAATTATTATTATTATTATTGTAGTAAAACGACTGGATTATCACCTCAGTAATGTTGACGAAGCGTTGCAGGTCGAAAGTGTGAAGTTCAAGGGTTGAGACATCCACCGACCTTATTTATAAGGACCCGACAGGTCCTTATTTTTTTTTTTTATCTTCTACCTTTCGTCTCGTACTGTCCCTCTCTCTCTCTCTTTCTTTTCCTATCTCTCGTTCACAACAAATCCGGCACCATCACCGTTCACGATGATAAAATGATGAAAACACGTCGTGTTACGTTCGACGATTAACGACGTGTAATCGAGCGAGATGAAACATCGTAAAATAAATCGCGCGAATTTATATTTGCCACGAGTTCGGAAAAGTGGAATGAAAGAAAGAAAGAAGAAAAAAGTAGTAGTGATCTCGCCGGTCTCGCGTGCGGAATAAGAACCGAGATCAAGGTTTATAACCGAACCGTAAATCAACGTATCTTCGTCCTTGCAGCCCCCAACAATCCCTCCAGAGACTTCTCCCACGATTTTTCGTTCCTCACGATTCTCCCGTTCCACATTTCATTTTATCCCGAAAAGTTTTAATTCACGATCAATCTCATTTTCATCGTGTTTTTTTTTTGTTTTTGTTTTTCATTGACCACGCATTTTCATCACGACTTTATTGGATTTTTCACAAATTCTTATTATTCCTCGACGACGAAACATTCAATTCGCATCCTTTTTTTTTCAAAGTATCAAACGCGTGAAAAATAACAAAAGAGCTTTTTCCGTAGCGTCTTGATAATTTACTCGATGAACAATATTTGTGCCAGCTCGATTTTTTACGCGTCGTTAATAAAATTTAATTTTTTTTAATGTCAACAGGTCCCGATTGATCTTAGATTGAAATTTTAATAAACTATTTATTTTTTTTCGCGTTATTATTATTATTTTAATTTTTGTGATTATTAATTAACGGAGCTTTCGTTAAACGCGCGGCAAAGCAGTTGACTGTGATGGTTGGCGATGGTGTTGAGACGAGAAGCGAGGAAAAAATGAATTATTTTCGAGGAAGGAGACGCGAGTGACTCACGAGGATCCGAGCCGCCGGTGCGAACGGTCGGCTGAACTACTGGGAAACTACGGCGATCGTGTCGAAGCTCGCTAGCCGAGCTTCCGCGCGCTGTGTGTGCTCTACGCGAACACCGCGCGCATAAACCGCCAAGCTCCATGGGCACCGCGATGCTGGCTCGGCGTTCGGGGGCTGCTCACGCTCCCAGAGAAAGAGACAGAGAGAGAGAGAGAGCGACGTGAAACAGGAGCAACAAGGCGTTCCTGGCCTACGAGCTTGTTCCCTCGGTCGCTCTTCTCTTCTCTCTCGTGCGTTGCGCCACCTGAGCGGAGGGTCGTCGAAGCAGTCTCACGTTTACGCCAGGACACGAGTAGACTACTCGTCTCTGTCGACGCGTCACATATCGACTTATACCGGGTGTCCTGGCCACCATAAATCGACTATCCCAAAACTGATGATAGAAATGATAATTTTGTTGGACGAGAATTATTTCAAAAGCCATTTTTCGTTTCTCATTCACAAGGTCTGATTTTCTTTACCTTCGTACAGGTCATCGGTATTTATTTTTTACATGGAAATATATATTAAAATTCTATGTAAAAATTCAAGTTTGAATAATGGATGAAAATATTTTTCGAGTTAAGAATTTAATTTAGAGATGGGGAAAAAAAATCCTGCATTTCTAGACATTTATTACTTTGAGAAAATGTATCTCTGGTTTACGATAACCTCAATGCTCACTTCATCCAGGTTTGGTTTTATTTTTTTTTTTATCGACTTGATTTAAAATTCTTCTAGCCGGCATGCCAATTCGCGCGGAGCCGAACTTCATCTGGTCTATCGAAAAGTTTTCGATGCATAAACCACAAAAAGCTCGCCCCCCCCACCCTACTACCGATAATTCCTCGGCGCATAGCTTCGCTCGGTTTTATCGACAAAGTTTGCCGAACCCGCGGCTATCATATGAAACTCGTAATACGCCAATGAAAAAAAAAAGAGTATTTAAATCGATGATTTGCAACCCGTTAAAAATCTGTGGAAATTGGAATTTTTTTCTTCGTCTTCTCATTCTTCGACGGAGAAGCTATGTGATACGTTCGTAAACATTTTATGGCCTACTTCAGGAGCCAAGCAATCTTGTCGGTTGACGGTTCGTTATTACGATATCACAGCAGTGATGGAACTCACGACACTTGTGATATTTTTCGAGTTATGATGTTCCTAAAACTTTTGTGAAATAAAAAATAAAAAAATTAATGAAAACATTGTACGAGATATTGTAGCTAACGGAGATTCATTTTAACCAAAAAAAAAAAACAAAAAGTTTCCTACCCATCTACCTCAACGAGTTTCTAATTGTTCGTGGCAATCAGCAAAGTGGAATTTTTTGCCCAGAGACCACTTTGCCAATAAAAATAATCCACTTTTATTATCACCGAAGAAATCTATTTTTTTTTTTTTTTTTTTCGTCGTAATTACTTTGCGATATCGTCCACGATTTAAAATCAGACAATCTTCGTTGCTCATCACGATCACGAAGAGAACGGAGTTATCAACGAACTTTCGAATCAGGTGAAATAAAAATTTAAGATGAAAAGTTCGGGTTAATGCGTAAAATTGGGATCAGACCTCGAGTGGTGGTTGGTGCGAGTGACCTCTTCTCATCCTTTTCCTCCGTGAAATGTCCGATTCGCGGGACAAGTTCCATGCCGATGAACGAAGACCGCCGAGGGATGTGGAAAATAGGTTCAGGACTGGCAAACGTGTTGCACGATGGATATATGAAGATAGCGTCGCAACGAAGACGGCTACACGTTTATGTGGCTCTCGGTCGACGTTCTCGTGGCCAACCATAGGCGTTTTTCTTTTTTTCCATTACGTCGATCGATTTGCGTTCAATGCGGAAACGCTTTACCGAGGGCCGCCCGATATCCCTTTCGAAGCGTCACACACTAGGGACCATCGGGGTTGAGGCTTCGTCATCGTCGTTGCGTCCCTCACGATGACGCCACGTCGTCGAATAAAATACCAGCTGGCACTAACGTGTGTGTTCCAGCGATCGAATCGAAAATTCCTTCTGCATCACGAACTTCGTTCACCTTCGCATCTGAATAATTTCGAACAAATTCAACAAGGAATTCGTAATCGTCGAAACTAGGATTTTTTTTTTTTTTTTTTTTTTTGTCTTTTTTGTTTCCTGCTCGAAATATTTTCTCATATTTTTTCATTAAAAAGTTGGTTTTTTTTACTATTCTATTTGAATTTTTGATATTTTGAATATTTTGAATAAAGAACTTTGCTTTGGCCTTCATTAAGGAAAGACTCTTGCCGAAAAAAAAAATTCTAACGAGTAAGAAAATGTAATTATGAATTATTTACAAATTCATAATATTATCAAGTTGTGTATAATAACGAAATATTAAATTTAGTCGGAACAAGTGACTCAGTGTTATTGACTGTGAGATCGCCCATCGCAGACAAGTTCTTCGACCTCATTAAAAATATCTCGTCGCTCATTTGCCGGGCAATTTGCACCCGGCGGGTGAGCTTTAAAAGGGCCTCGGTGTATCGTTCTAGAATCGATTTCGTATCGGCCCAACGAGCCGCAAAACGAGCTTTGCCGAAGAGCACCTGCTCCGTTGGCTCCGTGCGCCCCCCTCCCCCTCCTCAACCCTCATTTCATAATCGTTAACGTGCACGTGGAAAGATGATTTAATCGTATTTTAACGCAATAAAAATTACCCCTTTTGTGGTCAACGTCGTGCCAACGACTTTGAAAGGATAAAGAGATGATTTTTTTTTTTTCGACTAAAATCAAGGACATTTGTTCCATTCTACACTTGAAAAAAAATTAACGATAATAAAACAATGTCCGGAAACAAAATGTTGGCATTCGGATTTTCACGGGAGCGAAGTGGGATAACTTAAATTACTTCCGTAACGGAAAATAAAAGGTTGGTTGTCTGTTGTGCCTTCTGGCTTCGTCGATCGACAATCATGATTGTGTTCGAAGTTCGTACATTCTCGACGTGCCGACGAGCCGTGAATTTTGGTAATTAGCGCGTGCGCTCGTTCACCGTTATTCGCTGTGAGAATGCGAAATTGCTTCATCGGTTAGGTGGAACGTTGCGATAACCGATAAGCGATCGTATATCGGGCATGCTTCACTCATACAATTTCAGCCTGAAGTATTTAAACTAATCTGTGAAAGGTGGATTGGAACCACTTTTCGAATGCTAAAAAAAATTAGTGAGCCATGGAAAATCGTCGAATACATGTTATCACACCTTTTATATTTTTTTTAAACCTTTAATCGATAATATTGTATAAAGAGCGATATTTACGATTTTTCAAATAATTTTTTCTAATTTTTTCACAACAGAGAAATTTCCACTCGAGTCCGAACGAATATCGAAGGTTCGGTCGAAGCGGAATACGAGCTTTAAGGTAATTATATATAGATGTATACCTACGTATATGTGCGGCTACGAGTTGCTGGCATACGAATCTGACGCCCCAGTTCTTCTTACGACGGAAAACTGTGAGGCCCCGCGCATGACTCTGCTGTCGATAATTTCACGTTGTATATTACAGCGAGAGACGTTTGTCGATCGTAAAAAAAAAACGCAGCCAAGTTCTCATTGGGAACGAAAATTGACGGATCGACAACAATCGTCGTAGGGTTAGGTTTTAACGTCTTACCAATCTACGACCAGACCATTGAAGAAAATTTCAATTCTTCGCCAGTATCCGTTTGCTCGTCTGTTTTATTGATGATAATTTGGCAAAACGGCTGCCGTCGCCACAACCGATTACATATCGATGGTCGCAAGCCGATTCCCAACTATCGCGCTTAATTCTCAATAATCTTCGATTTCTATGATAAAACAAGGCTATTCGAAACGCGTGGATTACGAAAGGGGGCCCAATTTGTCTATGCTGGAGTAATGGTTGATCCTTGGGACTCTAGGGTCGTCGAATCTCATGACTGGAAACAAAAATTACCCAGAAAAATTCAAAATTAATCATCACTGAGAATATTGCGATTCGTCATGATTATTCCATTGTTTAAATTCATAATTTTGCTATGTACTGATAATAATGATGTTGAACTAGAGACCAGTGCGAAGACACTCGTGTCGCGTTTGAGTTTGTTCAGGCTTACATAACCTCGAAAAAGTTTAAATGTTATTCAACGACAATTGATAACGATGTGTGATGAAAATTATATTTACCCGTATAGGTGCTTCGGTATTTCTCAACCGGGGCTTTCGGTACCCAATCTGTGAAGAGATAAATACCGATGCAACCGATCATCAGAGGACCTGTGATAATGTGTGAGCACATCAACAGGGGTATCTCGTTCCATCCTCTTTTCCAGTTACGCACGACCCATCCACCTGAAAAAATTCAAATGACAATCGAATTTTCGTTCAAACGCGTTAATTAAGATAGAAATTTGCAAATACCTATTCCAGTTGCGCCGGCCATTGTTCCAAAATAATAATCACACAACTGAGGTAACGCAGACGTAATTTTTCATCCCTGGCATTGCGCATGTGTTGGGTACCCTCCCGGTTGCTGGCCAATCCGGACACACGGCGCCATCTTGTGGAAGGGGCTTCCGGAAGAAAACAAAGATTTCATTATTTTCTTTCGTCGATAACAAAATGAAAAATTTGAACAAAAGTCACGAAAATTTATTGAAAAATTTTTGATAAACGATGATCGTTTTTATGGACTTTATTGAGGGACTGGACAATTGAATTGAGAAACTGGACAAGGATCGAAAGTCGTTACGGAAACTCGATAGTCAAATCAGTGATTTTTTTTTTTCGAACAAACGTTGAGCGTATAATAAAATTGTTGAAATTGTTAATTACGGACTTGTTAACTAACAAAATGAACAAATTAATTTTTTAATTTTTTTTTCAATAATATTGAGTGCATTTTTGGGGTTTCACGTGTTGTTTTTCGAAAAAAAAAAAAAAAAAATCAAAAACCGTTGAAAGTTTATAACAAAGCGTCGGTGATGGGGATCAGTCATGGCGGAGCGTCGGTTGGGTAAGGTCGTTGGTCGCATGCGAATAGCCGAACTCGGGTCGTCTAAATATTCGTTTGTTTTGTCCGAATTGATGGAACACGCGGAAATCAGTAAGAATTATCGAATCATTTATTACATAGAAACGAAAATCGCTCGAAAATGGAGTATATCAAATCAATTTGTCAAAAAGTAAAATAACCGTCAAAATTTTCGCAGTCAAACGACTCCGCCATTTTGTTCAAATAAAATCGAAAATTGCACACAAAATGACGTCGTGGTCGAATCGTTCGTTCGTTTTTTCCAAACAAATAAAACGCATGTATATCAATAATAGTTAATGAATCATTAATCAAATAAAAATAATTATTGCTCGAAAATGAAGAAAACAAATTTTTTTGTTGAAAAATAAAATAACTGGTCAAACAATTACGCCATTTTTTTTCACTGGAAAAAAAAATTGCATCCAAAATTTGTCATAATTTTCAATAACGAATCGCTGAAGAACAATCGATCGACGTCGATCGTTCGATCGACTTCGATTGATTGTCGAAATAATCGTGAAAAATGCGATATATAAAACCGAAGCTCGCGGGTTAACGACGGTTGGCCAGTTTCGGAACGACACCGTCGTTGTGCGCATGCGTGCTCCGCCATGCCGTCCGGCAGTATGGCCGCCGCTGGCAAGACTTAAATTAGTGACAAGTGATTGAAACTCGGTGTGTTTGTCGTGTAAAGTGTTTTGTGCGGTGATCGAACGTGTCTGGCAACTGTGTTGCAGCCCCTCGCGGGGCCTCGTCCACAGGTGAGTCGACAAACCAAACGTAATTCATACATGTTCGATGTGATAATTTGCGATTCTGCGCGGGCGACACTCGACAACCGTCCAACTCGCGCATCTTTTTCATTATTTTTTTTTCTCGCTTTTTTTTCGTACCGCAAGTCGACGCCGAAATTTCAATCGTATTTCACGATTGTTTTTTTTTCTTTTTTTCATCGTGACGTTTCGAAAAATAGTGACAATTCGAAACAATCGAATAAACGATGAACGATGGAAAAATGAGGTTAAATCATTGACGATCGCGAGTGTCGAGTTTTTTCGCGAATGACTGCGAGCTATCGTCGTGGTCATTATTCTTGGTTCCTATTACGCGACACGTATCGCCAACATCCACTACGTCACTATTTTAATCGCCATTTTCGATAGACCGAGCATTGGTTTTTTTTTCTTTTCTTTTTTTTTCGAGTGACGTTCTTTCGTGTGTCAATGTTTACGGAATCGCGGAGGGTTAGGTTTCGACTCCCGCACAGCGGACGTCGGTAACAGCGGCGTCGTTCCGCTTGTGGTTTCGCCCGAACGCCGCTAGATGGCGACCCTCGTGTCGTCACGGAGTTTATTCGATTTTCGCGATTATTTTTTTTTTCTTTCAATTTGAATATTTACGTGAAATGGAATGTTTGAAATTTGTTTTTTCGTAATTCATGTTCACTGATGATAGTTATCATTGTTGTTGCTTAGTTTTGATGATTATTAAGCCTTTTCTTTAGATAACGGAGGTTGAAACCGTGTTATCTACAAACTTTTTTTTTTTTTTTTTTTTTTTATCTGCGCAAGGACGACTGCTATCATCAGGCCGGCTTGTCACGTATATTGCATATTACGTCGGATCACGACGTCAGAATTGAATAACGATGAGAATTATCTTATCAAAATTTATTGCAATCTTATGCAAAATTTATTGCTCACTAATTTTCTCGATGGAAAAAATGAAAATAATCAAATTCTCACGAATGAATTTAATTGTTTCAGCGAATCAGGATAAATTTGCATTTTCATTGTAATTTATTGCCGAATAGTTTACAAATTATATTCAATCTTCATCGTACCTCGGTCGAATCGTTAATTGAGTTGCAAACAACCAACAACTCGAAACCCCATTGAATCAACAACCGCGGCGTATGGTCATCACGAGTGAAACGTAATGGCGTAAATCATTTTAACAACTCGTCTCGGAAGACGTGCAACAGCTAAAATAATATCTCACAAAAATATCTCGCCCGTTACGTCGCGTAAGCCGTTTGCCCGTAAACCAAGATTTTCCAACCGAAGCAGACCGTGGACCAAGTGCTGGTTCCCTCGGTCTGTTACATACTCATATACATGAATATATATATATTTTTTGGGATGCTAAAACCGTGCCAAAATATCTTCGAAGATTTATCGAATACTTTTGTTACGCGATATTAACATCAACGCGAAAATACTATTACCGAACTCCATAAAACTCCGTCGGTTTTCGTCGTTTCGCTATTTCATTCCGATGTACGAGATGAAAACAAAAAAAAACATAATACACGATTTTTTTTTCTTGCGAGCAGTCCAATTGTCACAATTTATTATTCTCGTGTTGTCTCTTACGTACATATGTTGAAATTACTATCCACATTGGATGTTTATTTCATTGTTGATGGCTGTTGAAACGGCTCGTCTGAAATCAGAAAACCAACAACATTTCGTTGGTACAATATCAAACGCAATTTGCGAACAAAAGGTTTAACGAATTTTTTTTTTTATCTCGTTTAATTTTGTTTTTTTTTTCGAGATGATTCAACGAATTGACGAACAAATGTCCCCTCGATAACGATGCTCAACCTCTTCCCTCCCCCCTCACCAAGTTTATCGTTCCGGAAAAATGCATAAATTTTTTTATCCTAATAAAGCATTGGAGCCATCAAATTTTATTGACGCCCTGCTCATAAGTTTCATGACGTCGACCACAGCCAGATAAACATATATACATATATATGTATATATATAATTCCGGATTTAATTCATCGATCAATAAAACCATTCGGACGTTCGTCACAATGCACCCGAAGAATTAATAATCGTTGCAGATACGAGACGAGGTATGTACTAATAATTCCCGTGCCGTCAAACACCACAACAACGTACCGTATAGATCGGGGGATTAGCATCGAGAACTCGCGGAGAATGCACTGGCGAAAAATACTCGACGATCCGTTGTTCGGATGAGCCAGTGGTCTCTGTTCGTGTCCTAAGTAGCGATACGCGACGATCGAGCGAGCCGAGCGAGGCGATAAAAATTTTTCAATTAATATATCATCGTCGACGATCTCATTTTTCCCGATCGTGTCGACGTCGGGCTATCTCTCTCACTCTCTTTTGACCGGACCTATCGATCTCTCGATTGTGTTTCTCCGCGCGAGGATCATCGAGCTCGAAAAATAAAAATAAAAAAATAAATAAAAACATGGAGACAGCGTGCGACGCGAGAAGCTTTATCGTGGTGCATCGATGTCTCGAAGGTTATAACCGCGGGAGGGAGAAAAGAAATTATTTTATTATACAAAAGGTTGAAGGGGGGCGGGGAAGATGGGGTAAGAAAGGTGGAGCGAAGAATGAGAGAGAGAGAGTCTATCGGAAGAGAGTCAAAGAGAAAGACGAGGATGCAGTGACGAGGGGACAACTGGAATGCTTCTTCATCTCGTATTTCGGTTTGTCTCGCTGGACCGTTAACCTCTTTCTCTTTCTTTCTCCGTCTTCCAATGTCTCGTGTCAGACAGGACCAAAGAGATTCGAACTGGAGGAACCACGTGTGTGGTCCCAATGCATGGAAGCACGTGTCGGCAATGCAGCCACAGCAGTCGTTTTTATCAGTTCGCCGCGCACCCTGCCGGTGGATCTTGTTGATTTTGGTGTCCCCCAACTTGAGCCACGGGAAACCTTGTGAGGAACGAGAAGACGCACAAGACCGCGGGCGGTGCCCGACAATCGGGGGGGGAGACGGGATTACATCGCCTTTTTGGCACCGAATTCCGAAATCCCCGTCGTTACCATGAGAATGCCCCAATCGACTCTTTTCGCCTTTGGACTTTTACTTTTCGCGTATTTCAACCACGATTATTCATCGTTCACCTTAATTCCATAATTTCGCAGTATCAAATCATAGTGAATTTATTCTTCATTCAAATTAGGTGCTAATTCGTTATTCGATTTATAATTTTAGTAATCCATGAATTTTTCGACAAGAAAACATTTTTCCAGTAAATTATAATTAACGTTCGAAACTATTTTTAATTTTTTACCCCCGTTTTTTTTAAAACAAATTTTCCTCCCACACAATGACAATATTCACGCAGATTAAAATTCATAAAACGTTGCCAAGACCGAGAAAACGGCGATTTGTTGAATTTCGCCGCCGGGGGCTGCCAAACCGGGGTGACTTTTGTAGGGCGAGGGAGAAGAGATCTTTTGCAACGGATGCTGATCGCGGATGGTGCGCCGGGCAACGCAGATGAGCCGGTGTGTCTCGGAGTACGCGAGTGTGCGTGCGTCTCGTGGTGGCGCCCGACTACGGAGCAAGAAAACCACGAGAAGACGATAGACGCCCCATCTGCAAACACACACACACACACGTGGGCCTGCGCGTACGCCAAGCGAGTCTCTTTTTGCTCGATGCTTCTGCTGATTCTGTTGCCTCTCCTCTCTCTCTCTCTCTCTTCTCCATGCACCCGGCTGCGTTTGCTACCGCAAGCGCGCTAAACGCTGCATTTATAAATGCCGGGTTTCATAAATCACGATTACCGTTTGCCCGGGACTGTACTCCTCAGCTTCTTCGTTCACGTTTCACATTTTCATTGATCCACGCACGCACACAAACGCAGGAGCTCTGTATGTGTACGAGAATTTACAGGACGAGTGAGAGCCTAAATGACACGACTTACTTTGACTAGAATGAAATTACTAATAATAACAATAATAATAACAATAAAATGACATGACCCAATAATAAAAAAAAATGTAGCTAAAGTTCGAGGGACTTTATCGCAACGCACAACGATGTAAATTGCGTGTCCGAGGGAATGCCGAAGGAAGGAATTTTTACGAGCTCCATTCGACTTCCGGTGCGCGAAAAAAGCCCGAACAAAACGAGCCCAAACTTTGCGGTTTCGGCTTTGTCGCGCTTTATTCGCGCGACGAAAATTGAATGAGCGTAAGAGCGCGCGCGAGAGCGAAATAACGCTTGGTCCGGAGATCCCGTAGATCATACTCGTTGACAGGAAGAATGTCACGCAGGTGCGAACGAGGCCGCGTGGGCCCGGTCTCTCCGTATCGCGCGTGAATAAATTACATCCTTACCACCCTCGGTCGGGTTTTTGTCGCGGTTTTTTTCATCTGTATCTCACCGTGCAAACTTTCCCGTGCGACACATACACACAAGTTTGCATACCCTGTAGTATGTCTTGTGTTGGTTATCGATTCGACCGGCGATAATTATCATTCGCGTTTATCACGGTGAATTATAAACCGAGAGACGCTTGTGAGCAGAGTGCTGATCCCGCGGTCACGAAATTCCGACGTGTTCTTTGGTTCGAAGCCCCGCTACGAGCGCCGCCCGCGCCATCTAGCGGCCGGCCGTCCAACTCCCTAGCCAAGGCGTCCTTCCACAACTGAATATTCGCGTTTTTTCTTTCTCTAACATTTATTTAAAAAAAAATGAAAATTAAGGAAGACCACTCGGGAGGTCTCGCGAGTGATGTTTCAAAGCTTCCCGGTGACATGTATACAATAATGATAACCCGTGTCATGACCCCCATCCTCTAGCGTGCTCAATCATCAACCGGTTTCACGATGGGCGAGCCTTTTTTATCGATGCACGAGCGAGATGGAGATGGAGAAAGAGAGTGAGAGAGCTTGGAAAAAGCATTTTAGACGAGTAAAAATTTCTTGGCTCGTGGCGCACAGTCACGCCAATTTGCATCGCGAAGCCGAGCCGAGCCGAGAGAGAGAGAGAGAGAGATCGCGTCCGTCCGGCACACGACGCGCGCCACCAGCAATAAAGCTATCCCGTATACCGATGACGCCGATTATTATCATCGTTATTGCAACGACTCCCAGGAAGTCGTTGACGAGATGCGGTCTCGAGAGTCTTCTCTCTTTCTCTCTCTCGGGCTGCTGGTGAATTTTCAGTCCCTGTCTCCGGTCACGTGTTCCTGCCAATCGTTCCCCTCATACACGTGTTACCTACACCATGAAGCTACAGTCTGTTACTCAACCTAGAAGCGACGTTATTGGCTTCGTTGCTTCGTCCTTAAGTCTCGCGATTTATGCCAACTGACTAGGTGCCTTCCAGTTACAATCTTTAACCCCTGGCATTACTTTTTTGTTTTTTACTCATAATCATACATCGTGGTCTCACTCGTCTTTTGTACGATTTTCTTTCTTCTTTACGAAGACATGCCACTTTATTGTCTTTCACGTCTAATCGCCGGATGAACGATTCGAGATTATCTCGATTGTCGATTAAAAATATATATATTCGAAGATTGGAAACGTCTACAAAATTTGTTCAAACTAATTTTCTACAATTTATTACAATATTGCGTGATACGTACGCTATTTATGGTTCTATAATTATATTTTATAATGTTTGCGGATAAATGTAAAAATAATAGTTAGTAATTTGTATTTGAACAAATTGTCATTTTTTTTTATTATGACCGATCATCCGACGATTAATTTTTTTTAAAATTTCTACTATAATTATGATTATTTGAGAAAATTGCAAAATTTATCGAACAATTTATTTCAGTTTGTGTGTTCGGAAGGACAATCGTGTACGTATGTCCTCCAACCCTTCGTTCCTCTCTTTCAAGTTTTTTTTGTTTTTTTTTTTGTTTTCGATGCAATCCTCGAGTGTAACATAGGTGGCAGTGAGTGTATACCACGTTGCACCTGTCTGTCTTCGTCATGTTGGCCGACTTATTAGCAGCCCTCGCGAGCAACCACGTCCTTCGCTCACGCACACACACACACTTGCACAGCTGTATCGTCGCTTTGTGAGTCGCGCAAGCGCGCCGGCGCTCGGTCACCGGCTATCATCCCGTCGCGGACGAATTGTCTTTACCGCTGGCTACGCGAAAATTGTCGTCTCACGGGAAATTCTACAGACCACGCAATGACAGCGGGAACGTTACAATGATCGTGGGATCGTAGCTTTAACCGCTGTTCACTGCTCCTAGAATCCCATGTGCACCGTACATTTTTTCTCTTTAGTCTATTAAGGGGCCAATACACCGCGAGAAATCCAAAAAAAAAAGATAAAAATTCTAAATTAGTTTTTTTGGTACAAGAATAAAGATCTCTATCATTTTTCAAAATTATTTTAGTTATTTATCGACTCATTTCTCTTATTTTTCAATTAAATAAAAAACAAACGAAAAAAGAATCAATTTCTAAGTTTATTTGAATTAATATATCTCAAACTTTTTATCAGCCATTTTTTTTTTATTTCCCTCAAGATGCGTGTGACCATTCGTTCGAAATCTTTTTTTCCTCGCGATCAAATGTTTACCTTCGACCAATTAATTTCGTCCAATTCCTTCGCAAAATTAATTGACAGCATCTCCGTTAAATTTTTTTTCACATGGGAAAAAAAATAATTGCCACCGATATAACCCAATTACCGTCGATTAATCGTTACCCATTAGCATTGTACGAGTGAACATCGTCGAATGACGAATTTTAACGTTACATCGGCGTATTCCAGCTGCGCGATTCGAGTTTATAATCCCCCCCCCCCCCCCCCCCGGGAGAGAAACATCGTGAAAGTCAGACGCAAATTCGAAACTCAATAATCGATGTATTATAAATGAGGCACACGTGTAATCCGATCGGATTGCGGGGTGTATAGCAGTGATGGAAAGTAAATTAAAGTTGATTTTAAGTATCGTACGAGTGTATAATACATATATGATACATATATATATATATATTTATACGTCGTCCAACGTTTGGCTCACACGGAATTGTCGTCATTATCGGTACTAACTCGCCAGTCAAGTTGCTGCGGCGGAGGGGGGGGGGATAACTACTTAAGTCCGGATTAAGAACTCGTGTACACAAACGTGCCTCGACGTAATCCTTCCATTCATGAGAAATCGTTGCCCCAACGGAATATTCAACATGTTTCGTGTACCAATCGGTTCTCCCAGTTCTCTTCTTCTTC
This sequence comes from Diplazon laetatorius, assembly GCA_963662125.1. NCBI lineage: Eukaryota > Metazoa > Arthropoda > Insecta > Hymenoptera > Ichneumonidae > Diplazon > Diplazon laetatorius. The sequence continues at coordinate 764,645 of OY759162.1, read as the reverse complement.
TTCTTCTTCATTCTTCATCTTCGTTCTTTTCTCGTTCTCTTCGAAACAACATTCGTACACGAGAAAAGTTGACTTCTTCGCTTATGGTTCTCGATACATAATTATGTACATCGCAATCGTGAAGACGTTTGCAACTCTTTTCTCTCTCTCTCTCTCTTCGCTTATTCGATTCTGTGTAGTCGTGTATATCGCGAAACAGCTCGATCGTGAAATTATAATTGAACTCACGATAATGTTTGAAATACACAAACGAACGTCGATAAATAATCGTTCCTCGTGAGAGAGAGAGAGACCAGACCAACGTTTGTAATTGTAATGCCCGAGTTTTCTCGTGTGTAACAAGTGTGTACTGTAACGTGTAATACGATTCGACTTACCGGGTATCTACTGTTCCGCAGCTACCGGCCTTATGTCCCTCCCCTCCCGGTTCATGTCGGACATAAAACATTCGTGTATTACACGAGTATAGTACCCAAGCTGTGTATTTCATTGCCAGGCATGCGCAGTGACGAGATAAATAGTTTTATGGGGTTTATAAAATTGTTTTGACGAAAAATTCTTGAGACTGATATGGCCGTCAATTTGTTTTTGGGGGACTAGCGAGATTAATAAAGCATATTGAGCAATATTTTTCTTTATTTTAATATTTTAGCTGTGATAAATAATTTCATGGTATATATATAATTTTTTTGAATCAATAAAATGTTCCTTGCTAAGGGTTATTTTAATGCATACATATAAATGTATGTATGGGTGAATACAAAATAATTCAACGTTGCAAAACTGGTTGGCACGATTGCGAACAACGAGTACCATAAAATTATACAACCGATAGTCGGTTGGAACACGCGTACGGATGATATTTGCGCGTGAACGAAAATTGTTCGCTTTGCAGAGCCCAATGAAAACGTTATAGTCGCGGTTAGTAATGCGCCGTGCGTCACAGGTCAGAGCCATTGGAAAATAAAAGCGAAAAAAAAAAATAAATAAAAATAAAAATAAAAATAATCGTAAAAAATTACGCGAATAAAGAGAATAATGAGAATAGAGATTACCCACGTTCGTTGGGTACGCAAAGCGATTATTATACACACCAAGTGCTGTGTACGCCTGGCCGGTCCTAACTACCTGCTGCCACACGGTATTACGAGTGTGTATGTACACCGAGGAGACGGAATCGGGCGTGGCGCTACACTGGCATTAAAACTGCCCGCGTATGGCACAACGGGCTTATGATATACAATAAACCAGTGAGGCACTGCAATGATACAAATATATATATATAAGTGCGTGTACGTGGAAAGACGCTTCAATCCGAATGATTTAAAACCTCTCAGCCCTTCGAAAATGGTCGAAGATTCTTTGTAATAATTCAGAAAAGCTCATTCATTGCTCATATTTTATTTTTATTAAATTAAATTAAAATTTTTATTAAATTTGACCCATTCGATTTGAGTCGTATTTCCCCATACACATGTATGTATATAAATATATAGGTGTGAGCTCGACCGAGCGAGCCTCACCGGCCCCTCGAGGTTGATCCGATAAAGCCGCGAGATCACGTTCTACCACAGCGCGTCGAGTTTGTGTCACCGACCGAAAGGGTTAACCGACTCGGACAGGAGATACGTCTGACTCGTACGCTATATCTCCGTGTCCATAACCCGGGTTCACAATTATTTTCTTTTCCTCTCCATGAATTTTCCATCCCTCGTCACGTTCATTCTTTCTCACTCTTCTCAAGTGTGCTATCTAACCGACGTCCGGACGAATGGCAGGACAATATAATATGGACCATGAAAATTTTATCAAATTTATTTTCGAATTAAAAAAAAAAAAAAAAATTCCATTTTTTTTTTTCGCTTTTCTCAATTCAATAAAATGCAGTCTCTGAGAATTTTGAATTATTTCGACGCGAAATATATGCAAACACATAAATCCGCGAACTGTATAAATGCATCTCTTTCTCTCTCTCTCACTCTCTCTCTCTCTCTCGTTCTCGTTGGTCCAGCTTTACGAGATTGCGAGGCGGTGAAGTTTGCACTTTATCGTTAGATCGTTATTACCCGGTCTAGGTGGCCGGCTGAAACGTGGGCGTCTAGCTACGACCGTAAACCGAGGAAAATGCTATTCGATATATATTGCCACCGGAAAATTGCACGAAAATTTTCATCTTTCACAAAAATTTTACGAATTACCAAAAATTCTAATTCAACACAGTTCGTCCTCCGATTGATCCAATTTTTCTACCGGTAAGCGACGAATAATTCAAAATTCGCGAATCAACGGAGATTGATCTCAATTTCGATCGTAAGTAACGATAGCGCATGCGCAATTCGGCGCTCGTTCGGATTCGGACGAGCACTCGGACCGAACTAAAACGACGTTCGCGAATGCCCCGTCGTCCAGAAATGATGGGTGTGTAAACCGTTCGTAACGGGGTGAGAGATGAGCGTTCGTTCACTCGCGATGGATATCGCGAGGTATGATCTCTCGAATGCCGGGCGCCCGCGCGCGCGGCACGACGTCTATCACGAGGGTCCCTCGAGGCGTGAAAAGAGAATACGGACTGCTGTATCTCCATCTCTATCTCTCTCTCTCGCTCTCTCTCGGACTTTGCGGCCGGGGCGATATCACGTGCCAGACATATCCAATTAAAAACACTTGCCAAGCATCATTTTTCGAAACCGAGATTGATAATTAATTTCTCATCTTTATCACGTCTCTCACGGAGTCGTGAATTATTATTTATTTATTTTTTTTATCTAACGAAAATATTTTAAATTTTCGTGATATTTGATTATTCAATTTAATTGAATATCCGATCTCAATCAATTAAATATATAATCTCACAGTGATAACGAACTATTGCATTATCAGAAAAATATATATAATTAACGATCTATTATACAAAAAAAAAAAACAACGTTTCAATGATTCTATAAAAAGTAAATTTTTGCGATAATTATCTCAAACCCAGAAGCAGCAATTACAAACCCAATTTCACTTGGAACATTGCTAGAGATTCCGATATCTATTAACCAACCGTAGCTTAATTTCCAACCGAACACTTTTCACGCACCGCGCGTGTAATAATAACCGAGTAGCAAATTTTCGTACCGCCCAAATAGACCGCAATATTTTCATGACTGATGTTGTGCACGCGCACGCACGAGACCGCGTGCAAATCGTCGTCGCCAGATTATTCGGCCGAGCCATCGCGAACAGCTGACGGCAAGCTGTAATATAACGCGTGTGTGCTGCTGTCCGCGGTTCCCGAAAATTCGGATCATCAACGATTATATCGATATTCATTCGTAATAACAACGCGGTCAACGTTTATCACACCGGACGAACGGTTAATACGTCTTAATGTCCGTCGTTACGACGTTTGTCTTCGGAATTTTCCGTGGTTCGAATATTTTGCGCGTGTTTGTCTCTTCATCACAAAGCAAAATAAATCCAGGCTGCCATGATGTGTAAAAAAATTTGACGTGCACATTAAAAAAAAATGAAATAAAATTAAAACTAGGTCGCATTTCGTTCCTTCACAAAAAATTCTTCATAAAAAATAAAAAACGAATAATGCACAACATTTTTTTGCATGTTGCTGAGCTTTGTCGTTGCATCCATGGTTTGTCTAAAAATAAATTTTTCACTCATGGTGGCTTCAATGAATTTTCCTAATGTCAATTGAAATGGAGAATTCGGGTCCAGAATCCATTTCGTTTTCTGTAACACGTTGCAACAGAATACCGTTGTGCGAAAACACACACACACATATATACATATATACCATCGACGATTTGTGTATCCGAATGTTCGTCAGTCGAAGCTAGCTGCTGAAAACCGATGCAAGTGCTTTTCCGAAGACACAGACGGCCCACACATGTCGAGCGAAAAACTTGGAAACTATCGGAAACCGAAAAGCTGGGAGGGGGGGATGAAGGCGTGAGTAGTTGTCTCGTGCCAATTATACAATGGAGTCGGTTCGGTTGGCTACAGTGATCCACGTGTGTCTCTTGCCAACCACGTAAAGATTTTCGCCGCACCGGTTCACCGAAAAAAAAAAGAAACCGGAATCCAACATTCAACAAGCTTCACAATATAATTCACGATAATTCCATCGTAAAAAGTATTTCAAATACATTTTCATGGAACGAAATGTTCATCCCTATAACGCAGCGAACATCCAGTCGAAATTGCAATCTGCGTCATACTTTCTGTGCAACAAATAAAAAAAAAATCCGACGATCGAAAATAGATCTGGCATTTCACACGACTGAAAAAAAATATATAAAAATTTTTGATGACCGTTACGACATCGACTTTCACGATTCTGACGACATTTTATTTTATTTTATTTTTTTTTATATATCAGAGTCCAGAATGGCGGTTGACGTTCGTCGCTCTAGCCACGAGCTGATTCCAACAAATTCCTCGATGTTTTTCCGTTTTTTTTTTCTTCCTACGCGAACGATGTGAGATTCCCAAATGTCTGATTTTTAATTCTTCGTCTTTTACGCACGTGTGTTGATGGAAATCTAATTCCAGCCCAGTCGTATCGTTCGCTGAGTTACACAAACACACATTAGTCCATATCTTAAACGACCATAGACGATTGTTTTGTTAGCACGTAGTAATTGTTACTCATCTGTGTCAAATTTCCACGTGGTCCTCTTCAGTTCGAGGCATTTAAGTTCTCAACCCAAATAAATATAAATTGTGCCCAAAGACACCCTGATTTCAACGAATCTAATTTTTTTAATGCAAATTTTCATTTATAATGGATTTTATACATTTTAGACGTCGAATATATCTGAAGTTGGATTAAATCATCAACCCCAGTAATTGTTGACACAACTGGCTCATGCATAAACGGATGATTGAGATTACCGAATGCAGAATCCGGTCGCATCCTCCCAAAGTGGGGTAATACGGGTCACTGCAAATTTATTTGCATCCACGATTGATCGTTTAAAAAATCATATTAAAAAAAAAAAAAAAAACAAACAAACGACTTTAAGTACCACGTTGTGAGCAACTTTACACGTTCAATTGGCAATTCGTGACACAAATGAATAAACGGATGGGTCCCGCGCGTGTGGGTAGACGTCGACGGGTATCACCGCAAAAATGGTCGAACGGCGTTTAGCCGCTAAAGGAAACTCGGTGAGAGGAGATCTTGCGTCTCTCTGCTGAATTAGCGACCGAATTAGCTGTACGATCGAACGAATGAAAAAAAAAATACAACGCACGATACGTGCGATTGTACACGACAAAAATTGTGCAACCCCTTAATTACGCCGACCAAACACAATATATATATATATATCTATACATCGAATTATCCAAAGCTGTGACCCAGAACCAGTCCCTTTGTTTTTGTCTCCAACTGTACAAAAGTATCAACACAAATAATAAACAGTCTATTATTTTATAGGGTTGAGAAAGAAATGTCAGATTATTACATGCAAATTGAACGACGATTTAAATGCGATATTCGATCGAATCGTCGTGGTACGACGCGTGAGGGGTTGATAAACGAGTTGTGTGCGCGCGCAGCCCGAGAGGTAATTGGTCGGTCGCGACCGGTGCAACACACCGCGCCGTGTGAGTCACAAACGATTGTCGGGGTCTTGCGATCACGATGAATCGCGGACAGGCGTCGATTTAGTTGCGGCGAGTTACGATGATACATCGAGACGACCGAGAAAAGCTTATTCGCTCGCTCATCATGAACAAAAACACTGTGATTAACGGTGTAACAAACGTTTCGGGGAATTATTACAACGTTGTAATTTTGTAATAGATGAATATATAAATTTGTATGGCTTGTAATATAAGTCGATTAATTTACGCGATTGTTCCAAGCAACTTCAGTGATGAGTCGTACACAAAATTATTCACTCGAATTTTTAAAAATTTGATGATTTTTTTTTCGGTCTACTTTTAATTCGACGATAATTCAACCTTTCCACATTGATAATTGATTAAATTATTTCAATTTTATATTTCGATTATTAATTCAATTATTAATAATTGAAATATATTTTATAATTCAATTATTTTTAAAATAAATATATATATTTTTTTTTGTGACGTTCGGGGTTTGTTGTGAATTTAGTGAAGGCGAAAGAGAGAGAGAAAGCGAGAAAGAGTGAGAGAGAGAGAGAGAGAGAGAGAGAGAGAGAGAGCGAGGGCGCAATATCGCGCTAACGCTCTCTCTCTCTCTCTCTTGACGCGTTGTATTTTTAGCGACGGCTGACTCACGCCACCGCGCGACTCCCACACGCATTATTTCGCACACATGCATCATCGCCGTGAGCGCACGCGTGTTTGATATACATACACATATACATACACATATATATACATGTGGATGAGAACGCACCGTCGTTACCTTCGTGTATATAAGCCGTTTGTCGTCATTTCGCTCTTCGTCTTCGTCTTTTGCGCTGAAACTCGAATGCCAGTGAGAGCCAGCAGGGTGAGAGAGGGGGGAGAGGGTGACGAGATTGCGAACTCGCGCGAGCTTGCGGGGGAGTACACGGCGCTCCGTTGCGTAACCCGAGTTTTACGCTCATTGTCCCGACACGCTGCCAGTTTGCCAAAATTTTCACGAATTTTTCACGTAAACACGAAAAAAAAATGTTTCATTCTGAATATTTTTCCGTCGGTTTGACATTTTTTTCGAAAAATCTTTTTCAATCATTTATGGATTGTATTTTATTTTGTTACTTTTTTTAAGGGTTTAATTGTGTGACAATTTCGAAAAAAACATGTCCATCTCACTCGTACTCGCGAAACCAATTAGACGTCGGACCGGATATTCGTTAAAAATCCGAATCACTGCTTGGTGATAGTCAATATTTTTTTTTCCGATTTTTTTTTCACGGTTAAAAAAACTTTGGGACGTCCGACTCGAAATAAATTTTTCTTCGCACAAGTTTTGCTCGGCTCTGCCCATCTCGTTTCTATTCCCGTGAACTTTCTTCACACTTTCTTCGAGATTCGTATGCAAGTTTTATTTCAATTTATTATTATTTTTTATTTTTTTTCAAATTTTCGAGCGTTGCAAGCTGCCCGCATCGTTTCTTCTCGTACCAGCGTGTTACACGCTCGTCGGCAAAAAAATTTTTTCTTCCTGGCTATCGTTTTGTCACAATTAGTTTTTCACGGTGACAACGACGGAGAGAGGGCCTCGGCGCATCTCTCTAAATTGGTCGAATAAGCGCAGCCATCGAAGATCGTAAATCCGGCCCGACACCGACGCGGAACCGCGGAATTCATTCCCGATGATGATTCGCGCGAGCGCGTTAACGGGGAAAATTGGAGCGTAACGCTCGCGCGCGCGCGCCATAGTCGCCGGGCAACAGCTGTGCCGGGTGGTCCCCGCGCAGGATAAGACGTCGCGCGCGCTCCCGCGCGGCGAAGGAACAAACCGAACGCGAAAAAATTCACTCGCGAATTTATTTTTATCGTACCGCCATTTCGATTTATGGGTAGATTTTTGCGAGGGCTTTGACCTCGTATGTAATACATGAGTTCGTGTGTGTGTGTGTGCCTGCATATATATATATATATATATATATATATATATATATATATATTAATGCTTATCGTATGGCGTCTACCGAATTTTATCTCAATTACGTAGAGACTTTATTATTATTGAGATGATTTATTTTCAATATTTATATTTATTTTTCAACTCATTATTTTTTTTTATAATTCATTATTATTATTATTTAGTTAATAAATGTTTCGTATTTTTTGGTTTTGTTGAATTCGAAGCTTCGTTCGAGTTTGTTGATTTTGGTAAATGTAAAAAATGTGGCATACCGGAATAATGGGCAGTCGGATTTGTTGAACCGGGTGAGCGGCTCGTGAGGAATTAATCACGAAATTATTGCCCTCGCTCACGAGCATTCTATCGTCGTCGTCTTCGTCCACCTCATCACGGGGGAGGAAGCGGAGTTGTCCCCCCATCGTCGTCGTCCGTTGCCTCGTCGCTTCACCGCGGGGCGTACGCTTTTAATTTTGGACACGTTTGGCCCGGCCCACCCGGTAGACCGATAGCCAACTATCGTGATTCGGTCCGCTGCACGCGCTGGCTCTCGTTGTCCCCGCGCGCGCGAGATTTCAAACCCTGCGCCGAGCGACCGTGTATCTCGTAAACTCTTGCCGTTTACGTCATTCGCGATGCCCTCGCCCGATCGACCGTCCAAACCTTCGATTTAAAAAAAAATAAAATTTGTATACATTTTTTTCAAGTTTTTATTCATCCCCGGTTGCCTTGGTCCCTTCGGTCCCCGTTTTATCCGTTGGTCGCCAAATCTTGAGTAACATTTTCCTCATTACTCTTATTATTATCTTGTTTACTTTTATTGGATATTCATATATAGCAATTTTAAGTTTTTTTTTCTTGTTGTGATTTTAAATAGTTTATATTTTACCTTATCTACTCTTATTGCTTAGACCGAAATTACCATTGTTATATCATTGTTGTCTAAAGCTTTAGCTATGGTATAAATAAATAATCAATCAATCTCTCTCTCTCTCTCTCTCTCTCTCTCTCTCTCTCTCTCTCTCTCTTTCTATCTCTCTGGATTCTAGATAGTAAGAAAATATGTAAAACTATAAATTCTGAATAGCTGAGAAAGCTAACAAATATCATTTAATCAAAAAAATCTCTCTCTCTCTCTCTCTCTCTCGCTCTCTCTCTCCCTTTCTCTCTCTTTCGCTCGCACTCTCGTTGTCACGAAAAATCCCAAAACGAAAAAAAAAACGACAGACGGTTTATGGAAGAAAGCACGGAGAAAGAAAAAACATGACGTTTACATTCAAGAGAGCGAGATAGAGAGAGAGAGAGAGAGGACTATACGATGCGCGAGTGTACGTGCGTGCGTGCGCGTTTCACGTTGGCCCGTGAGCACGCGACCATTTCGACTTTTATCGCCTACTCGTCACTTGCTCTTTTCTCTTTTCCCGTCGTTTCGTTTTATTATTTTTCTTTCCCCCCTCCTCCCCCCCCCGGTCGTCGTCTTCTTTCGGTTTTGCGGGCCCCGAGAAAAGAGACCCTCTCCTCGAGCCTCGGCTCATCCCCGGTGATTTACGCGCGTGTCACTTATTCTTAATTGGGTTTGTCGGGTTAATCAACTCTCGGATGTTTCGCGGTCTTTACTCGCCCGCGGGACACTTTTATCAACCGCGGCGAGTCGAACCTTTTTTTTTTTAAATCCGCGTCGCTGCACGGCCACGTGACACTTCCGCGATTCGTTCTCTCTCTCTTTTCCGTTCTTTCCCTCTTTCTTCAAATTCATTCGATACTTTTCAATCGTATTGTTGCATTTTATTATTATTTTTTTTTTCCATCGGATTTGACGACCCGCATCGTAATATCTTGCTGAATAATGCAACGAGATCTACGCGGCTGCGAATGACTTTCGGGGCCGACGGGGAAATGAGCGAGGGCGACCCACATTTTCCCGAAACTCTTGGTAACTCTCGTCGCCCACAGTTTTCGTTTTTCAGCGTGTGTACCGATCGCGCTCGGTCACTACAAAGGCCATCTGTGTTCCCTTTTCGGCCCACTCCGTCTCATTCTGTTCCGTCTCTTTATTTGCCCCCCCCCCTCCCTCCTCTCGTCCTCCCGTTAACGGTTTTGCCTAGCAGTGACGTCACCTTCCGACACCCGTCTTCGCGGATAAACGGCTACGACGCGAATTTTAGTAGAACGCCCACCGAGCGCGCGCGCGGCCTCTTTCTCGCTCGAGCACTTACTGACTCTCCATCTCGCCCTCTTTCTCTCTCTCTCTCTCTCTGTGTCAAACGGCTTTCGTCGTCATATCCAAGTCGGCGTCATCGAACCACGACGGGGACTAACGACGTTACGGAAATGGAAGTGTGACGCAACACTTATCAGTAGATTCGCTGTGGAATTGTTTTTTTTTTTGTTTTATTACGCACGAGCACTTATGAGCTTCGTGAAGCTATCGGAAAGAAGCGTTATGAGACTTTGAAAAAAATTTTCATCCCCCAAACTTTGACGAAAATCGAATCTGACGGTTCATTCACATGGATATGGCTCTGTATGGGTGATCCAACGGTTGATTCACATTCAGATACCCTTGGATATGTCTCTGGTAACCGAAATTTCGTTTGTAGTAGAAAAAAAATCGATTTTTTTATGAAAAAAAAATTTTTTTTTACGAAAAAACGATTTTTTTTGGGGAAAAATGATGGGTCGGGAAAATCGATTTTTATGCGTTTATCTTATAGAGTTGGGTGTCAAAAGGTTTGTAGTGAACGTCGTTTCGGTCGTATCCAAGCCGAAAGATTTTTTTTTGGACTTTTAAAGCTTTTTAGACCCCCAAAATTCACGAAAATCGGTCCAAACGGGTCTTCCACATGGATATGGCTCTGTATGGGTGATCCAACGGTTGATTCACATTCAGATACCCTTGGATATGTCTCTGGTAACCGAAATTTCGTTTGTAGTAGAAAAAAAATCGATTTTTATATGAAAAAAAAAATTTTTTTTACGAAAAAACGATTTTTTTTGGCGAAAAATGATGGGTCGGGAAAATCGATTTTTATGCGTTTATCTTATAGAGTTGGGTGTCAAAAGGTTTGTAGTGAACGTCGTTTCGGTCGTATCCAAGCCGAAAGATTTTTTTTTGGACTTTTAAAGCTTTTTAGACCCCCAAAATTCACGAAAATCGGTCCAAACGGGTCTTCCACATGGATATGGCTCTGTATGGGCGATCCAACGGTTGATTCACATTCAGATACCCTTGGATATGTCTCTGGTAATCGAATTTTCGTTTGTAGTAGAAAAAAAATCGATTTTTGAATGAAAAAAAAATTTATTTTGACGAAAAAAAAAAATTTTCTGGCGAAAAATGATGGGTCGGGAAAATCGATTTTTATGGGTTTATCTTATAGAGTTGGGTGTCAAAAGGTTTGTAGTGAACGTCGTTTTCGTTGTAGCCAAGCCGAAAGAATTTTTTTCGGACTTTTAAGGGTTTTTGGACCCCCAAAATTCACGAAAATCGGTCCAAACGGGTCTTCCACATGGATATGGCTCTGTATGGGTGATCCAACAGTTGATTCACATTCAGATACCCTTGGATATGTCTCTGGTAACCGAAATTTCGTTTGTAGTAGAAAAAAAATCGATTTTTTTATGAAAAAAAAATTTTTTTTTACGAAAAAACGATTTTTTTTGGGGAAAAATGATGGGTCGGGAAAATCGATTTTTATGCGTTTATCTTATAGAGTTGGGTGTCAAAAGGTTTGTAGTGAACGTCGTTTCGGTCGTATCCAAGCCGAAAGATTTTTTTTTGGACTTTTAAAGCTTTTTAGACCCCCAAAATTCACGAAAATCGGTCCAAACGGGTCTTCCACATGGATATGGCTCTGTATGGGTGATCCAACGGTTGATTCACATTCAGATACCCTTGGATATGTCTCTGGTAATCGAATTTTCGTTTGTAGTAGAAAAAAAATCGATTTTTGAATGAAAAAAAAAATTATTTTGACGAAAAAAAAAAATTTTTTGGCGAAAAATGATGGGTCGGGAAAATCGATTTTTATGGGTTTATCTTATAGAGTTGGGTGTCAAAAGGTTTGTAGTGAACGTCGTTTTCGTTGTAGCCAAGCCGAAAGAATTTTTTTCGGACTTTTAAGGGTTTTTGGACCCCCAAAATTCACGAAAATCGGTCCAAACGGGTCTTCCACATGGATATGGCTCTGTATGGGTGATCCAACGGTTGATTCACATTCAGATACCCTTGGATATGTCTCTGGTAACCGAAATTTCGTTTGTAGTAGAAAAAAAATCGATTTTTATATGAAAAAAAAAATTTTTTTTACGAAAAAACGATTTTTTTTGGCGAAAAATGATGGGTCGGGAAAATCGATTTTTATGCGTTTATCTTATAGAGTTGGGTGTCAAAAGGTTTGTAGTGAACGTCGTTTCGGTCGTATCCAAGCCGAAAGATTTTTTTTTGGACTTTTAAAGCTTTTTAGACCCCCAAAATTCACGAAAATCGGTCCAAACGGGTCTTCCACATGGATATGGCTCTGTATGGGCGATCCAACGGTTGATTCACATTCAGATACCCTTGGATATGTCTCTGGTAATCGAATTTTCGTTTGTAGTAGAAAAAAAATCGATTTTTGAATGAAAAAAAAATTTATTTTGACGAAAAAAAAAAATTTTCTGGCGAAAAATGATGGGTCGGGAAAATCGATTTTTATGGGTTTATCTTATAGAGTTGGGTGTCAAAAGGTTTGTAGTGAACGTCGTTTTCGTTGTAGCCAAGCCGAAAGAATTTTTTTCGGACTTTTAAGGGTTTTTGGACCCCCAAAATTCACGAAAATCGGTCCAAACGGGTCTTCCACATGGATATGGCTCTGTATGGGTGATCCAACAGTTGATTCACATTCAGATACCCTTGGATATGTCTCTGGTAACCGAAATTTCGTTTGTAGTAGAAAAAAAATCGATTTTTTTATGAAAAAAAAATTTTTTTTTACGAAAAAACGATTTTTTTTGGGGAAAAATGATGGGTCGGGAAAATCGATTTTTATGCGTTTATCTTATAGAGTTGGGTGTCAAAAGGTTTGTAGTGAACGTCGTTTCGGTCGTATCCAAGCCGAAAGATTTTTTTTTGGACTTTTAAAGCTTTTTAGACCCCCAAAATTCACGAAAATCGGTCCAAACGGGTCTTCCACATGGATATGGCTCTGTATGGGTGATCCAACGGTTGATTCACATTCAGATACCCTTGGATATGTCTCTGGTAATCGAATTTTCGTTTGTAGTAGAAAAAAAATCGATTTTTGAATGAAAAAAAAAATTATTTTGACGAAAAAAAAAAATTTTTTGGCGAAAAATGATGGGTCGGGAAAATCGATTTTTATGGGTTTATCTTATAGAGTTGGGTGTCAAAAGGTTTGTAGTGAACGTCGTTTTCGTTGTAGCCAAGCCGAAAGAATTTTTTTCGGACTTTTAAGGGTTTTTGGACCCCCAAAATTCACGAAAATCGGTCCAAACGGGTCTTCCACATGGATATGGCTCTGTATGGGTGATCCAACGGTTGATTCACATTCAGATACCCTTGGATATGTCTCTGGTAACCGAAATTTCGTTTGTAGGAGAAAAAAAATCGATTTTTTTATGAAAAAAAAATTTTTTTTTACGAAAAAACGATTTTTTTTGGGGAAAAATGATGGGTCGGGAAAATCGATTTTTATGCGTTTATCTTATAGAGTTGGGTGTCAAAAGGTTTGTAGTGAACGTCGTTTCGGTCGTATCCAAGCCGAAAGATTTTTTTTTGGACTTTTAAAGCTTTTTAGACCCCCAAAATTCACGAAAATCGGTCCAAACGGGTCTTCCACATGGATATGGCTCTGTATGGGTGATCCAACGGTTGATTCACATTCAGATACCCTTGGATATGTCTCTGGTAATCGAATTTTCGTTTGTAGTAGAAAAAAAATCGATTTTTTTATGAAAAAAAAATTTATTTTGACGAAAAAAAAAAATTTTTTGGCGAAAAATGATGGGTCGGGAAAATCGATTTTTATGGGTTTATCTTATAGAGTTGGGTGTCAAAAGGTTTGTAGTGAACGTCGTTTTCGTTGTAGCCAAGCCGAAAGAATTTTTTTCGGACTTTTAAGGGTTTTTGGACCCCCAAAATTCACGAAAATCGGTCCAAACGGGTCTTCCACATGGATATGGCTCTGTATGGGTGATCCAACGGTTGATTCACATTCAGATACCCTTGGATATGTCTCTGGTAACCGAAATTTCGTTTGTAGTAGAAAAAAAATCGATTTTTTTATGAAAAAAAAATTTTTTTTTACGAAAAAACGATTTTTTTTGGGGAAAAATGATGGGTCGGGAAAATCGATTTTTATGCGTTTATCTTATAGAGTTGGGTGTCAAAAGGTTTGTAGTGAACGTCGTTTCGGTCGTATCCAAGCCGAAAGATTTTTTTTTGGACTTTTAAAGCTTTTTAGACCCCCAAAATTCACGAAAATCGGTCCAAACGGGTCTTCCACATGGATATGGCTCTGTATGGGTGATCCAACGGTTGATTCACATTCAGATACCCTTGGATATGTCTCTGGTAATCGAATTTTCGTTTGTAGTAGAAAAAAAATCGATTTTTGAATGAAAAAAAAAATTATTTTGACGAAAAAAAAAAATTTTTTGGCGAAAAATGATGGGTCGGGAAAATCGATTTTTATGGGTTTATCTTATAGAGTTGGGTGTCAAAAGGTTTGTAGTGAACGTCGTTTTCGTTGTAGCCAAGCCGAAAGAATTTTTTTCGGACTTTTAAGGGTTTTTGGACCCCCAAAATTCACGAAAATCGGTCCAAACGGGTCTTCCACATGGATATGGCTCTGTATGGGTGATCCAACGGTTGATTCACATTCAGATACCCTTGGATATGTCTCTGGTAACCGAAATTTCGTTTGTAGGAGAAAAAAAATCGATTTTTTTATGAAAAAAAAATTTTTTTTTACGAAAAAACGATTTTTTTTGGGGAAAAATGATGGGTCGGGAAAATCGATTTTTATGCGTTTATCTTATAGAGTTGGGTGTCAAAAGGTTTGTAGTGAACGTCGTTTCGGTCGTATCCAAGCCGAAAGATTTTTTTTTGGACTTTTAAAGCTTTTTAGACCCCCAAAATTCACGAAAATCGGTCCAAACGGGTCTTCCACATGGATATGGCTCTGTATGGGTGATCCAACGGTTGATTCACATTCAGATACCCTTGGATATGTCTCTGGTAATCGAATTTTCGTTTGTAGTAGAAAAAAAATCGATTTTTTTATGAAAAAAAAATTTATTTTGACGAAAAAAAAAAATTTTTTGGCGAAAAATGATGGGTCGGGAAAATCGATTTTTATGGGTTTATCTTATAGAGTTGGGTGTCAAAAGGTTTGTAGTGAACGTCGTTTTCGTTGTAGCCAAGCCGAAAGAATTTTTTTCGGACTTTTAAGGGTTTTTGGACCCCCAAAATTCACGAAAATCGGTCCAAACGGGTCTTCCACATGGATATGGCTCTGTATGGGTGATCCAACGGTTGATTCACATTCAGATACCCTTGGATATGTCTCTGGTAACCGAAATTTCGTTTGTAGGAGAAAAAAAATCGATTTTTTTATGAAAAAAAAATTTTTTTTTACGAAAAAACGATTTTTTTTGGGGAAAAATGATGGGTCGGGAAAATCGATTTTTATGCGTTTATCTTATAGAGTTGGGTGTCAAAAGGTTTGTAGTGAACGTCGTTTCGGTCGTATCCAAGCCGAAAGATTTTTTTTTGGACTTTTAAAGCTTTTTAGACCCCCAAAATTCACGAAAATCGGTCCAAACGGGTCTTCCACATGGATATGGCTCTGTATGGGTGATCCAACGGTTGATTCACATTCAGATACCCTTGGATATGTCTCTGGTAATCGAATTTTCGTTTGTAGTAGAAAAAAAATCGATTTTTTTATGAAAAAAAAATTTATTTTGACGAAAAAAAAAAATTTTTTGGCGAAAAATGATGGGTCGGGAAAATCGATTTTTATGCGTTTATCTTATAGAGTTGGGTGTCAAAAGGTTTGTAGTGAACGTCGTTTCGGTCGTATCCAAGCCGAAAGATTTTTTTTTGGACTTTTAAAGCTTTTTAGACCCCCAAAATTCACGAAAATCGGTCCAAACGGGTCTTCCACATGGATATGGCTCTGTATGGGTGATCCAACGGTTGATTCACATTCAGATACCCTTGGATATGTCTCTGGTAATCGAATTTTCGTTTGTAGTAGAAAAAAAATCGATTTTTTTATGAAAAAAAAATTTATTTTGACGAAAAAAAAAAATTTTTTGGCGAAAAATGATGGGTCGGGAAAATCGATTTTTATGGGTTTATCTTATAGAGTTGGGTGTCAAAAGGTTTGTAGTGAACGTCGTTTTAGTTGTAGCCAAGCCGAAAGAATTTTTTTCGGACTTTTAAGGGTTTTTGGACCCCCAAAATTTACGAAAATCGGTCCAAACGGGTCTTCCACATGGATATGGCTCTGTATGGGTGATCCAACGGTTGATTCACATTCAGATACCCTTGGATATGTCTCTGGTAACCGAAATTTCGTTTGTAGTAGAAAAAAAATCGATTTTTGAATGAATAAAAAAATTATTTTGACGAAAAAAAAAAATTTTTTGGCGAAAAATGATGGGTCGGGAAAATCGATTTTTATGCGTTTATCTTATGGAGTTGGGTGTCAAAAGGTTTGTAGTGAACGTCGTTTTTGTCGTAGCCAAGCCGAAAACAATTTTTTCGGACTTTTAATGACCCCACGACGACGCGTGGTGCATCGTCGAGCGTCGAGACGCCACTCCGGGTGCATCTCGAACGATGCACCAAAAGTCGTTGGCCAACGACTGTGGATCGTCGTCGTCGTCTTCGAACAGCGCGCGCGCGTTGCCCCGCCGGTTGAAGTTTCGGCCCCACGTTCTCATGGCTTACGAAGCCACGGCGGCGGGTTGCAGCAGTTGGCACTTTGCCACGAGCAGCCGCGTCCCGACGCTAGTTCGCCGAGAGGGTGGACCCGAGCGAGAGAGAGAGAGAGAGAGAGAACGAAGGGATAGAGCAGCCCGAAACCGACGGCGTCCCGGCGTCGACGGCGTCCGTCAGTGCGTGTGTGAGATGGCTGCAAGGCGCTCCCGCGACGAAGACGCCTCCTATCGCGCGACATGTAATCGGTTGTGACCCGCGCGCAGTACGTGCCTCTGCTGCTGTCTCCGCATCGCTTTTTGTTTTTTGTTTTTGTTTTTTTTTCTTTATCTTTTTCTTCAAAACCTTTTTTTTCCCGTATTTATTTTTATTTTTATTTTTTTTCAATAAATAATACATCGAACGACAATCGTAATCGTGATTGATCGTCGATGATTGCCCGGTCCAGTTCTGCGTGACACTGCAGCTTGTGATTCGTCGGATCGAATATTTTTTTTAATGATTTTTCATCTGACTATTGAACGTCGTTTGAAATTGCGATGACGAAAAGGTGAAACTTGAGGGGCGTGGGGGGAGGGTGGGGGCTGCTCCGGAGGTTCGATCGAGGGTGAAGAATGATCCAGGACTCGACGGGGTTGAGTGCGTTGGTCGAGGATTAGTTGACAAGAAGAAGAAGAAGAAGAATAAGAAGAAGAAAAATATTTTACGAAGCATTTTTGCAAACTCGTTGACAGGTGCGCCGGTTCGACGATGTATTAACAGTTAACGTAACTCAAACTTTGAAGTTATGCATCGATTATAGATAATCGTGAAAGTTGTTGACTTTGGCGAGATAAGAAATAAAAAACAAAAAACAACGACAAGTTGGATGCTATCGGGAAGAAGATGTGATGGGATAGTTAATGTGTGTGTGTGAGTGCGTGTGTGTTTGTGTTTGTAATGTGACGCGAGCGACAATGGCGTAATAAATATATATAAATGAGTGTTGAACGACGATAACGAAAACGACATCGGAAATGACAATAATAATTGTTTAAAGTAAAAAAAAAAAAACAAATTACAAGAAGATCAATAAAGAGATGAAAAATAATTGTAATGCATGTTTCAGGATAATATTAACGACGTATCATTCCCACAGTGAGTGAAGTTGCATTCCTTGGACGATCACGAGGAATCATATGTATGAATCCAATACACAACCACTACTACTATTGCTATTTATAATATCATTAGAAATCGTGATGCTCAGTGAATCGTGGACCAGTTACGAAGATTAAATCGATTTTAATTGTCGAGTGAGAGAAGAATGATACATTGAGACAAAAAAAATGGTGTATCAGTGATAAGGAATTATTCATTGACAATACGTGAGGAAATTTAAAAAAAAATGATAATGGAACTGGAGAAGAAACTCTGATCGAAAGTTTCGTTCAAGGTCTTTCATGCACGAGTGCAGAAACGCGGAAGCTGTCGTGACAAGAGGTGAAGTGTATTATCTCGTGATTCAGACAGAAGTATGAGACACACGATTCAAAAATCGTGAGATAGAAGAAAAAACTTTTTTGTTTTGAAAAAAAAAAGACACGAACGCAAAACGGAGACGAGAAATTGGAACCAATCTGTCGTGGACCGACGATGGAATATCGGTGAGGTCACGAGTTCACCGCAGAATGCCTGAGCCGAGGGCAAAGCGCTGTAAACACTGTGACGGTACGCCATTTTGGTCACGACCAACTCTCATCAACGTCTATCGTGAAACAACAAATTAATTAATAACTAATAATCGATGATAATAAATATGAAAATCATTTTGGATTTGATAAATCAATAACAAAAGTGTGTTTTGTCGTATTGTGTTGTGTTTGTGTGTGCACAATTTTCACTCACCCGATGACGGACATTTCGTTGGAGCACCATCGCAACGATTATCAATAACGAAACTTTTATAATCTCAACGAACGCATCATAACAAATATATATATATATTTTTTTTGTTTGTAATTGTTTTATTTTTCGTGTGTGATAATTTTTCTGTCGTGACTAACGCTGCTCGTTGTAATTTTGTGTGTATTGAATCTACTGTAACGCTTGACCATAAAATTACACGTTCGAACGATATATTGTGAATCTTTTTTTTCCATTTGTGCAAATTCTACAATCATTGTTATCCATTTTATCGTTTTTTTTAACCTAAAACAATATTATTCCTCGTGTTCAAGTATTTTCTTTGAACCTTCGAAAAGCACCTTACGTTCTTCGTTCTCAAGTTTCACCCCCCGAACCTGCAATGAAACTAAAAAAACAAACAAACAAAAAAGAAGGCTCGAGCTGTCAACATCTTTTTCAACACCCAGTTACAAATAAAACCTGACATAACTTTTTGGACGACACGATTATATTCGTCAGTCTGATAAAAACTCTTGAAAAAAAAACCACAACATATCAAAACCGTGAAAAATATTACAGAATGAAAAACGAGAAACGACGTTCCAAAGATTCTGCGCGACGCGGAAAGTGGGACGTTGAAACTTTCGTTGAAAAGTCATTCTTAATTAGGACCCGAGGGTTGGGCCGTTTTATCTCTGGGTCATTCGTTCGTTCGGTTCTGATCGTTTGCACCGTGGTGGAACGAACGACGATCGAGCCGGGATGTGTCGTCGCAGTCACGAAAGAGCATAGAGGACCGCAAGTTGCGCGCGGTCAACGAAATAGAAAAAGAGAGAGAGAGAGGGACGAGACGTTGACGTCGATCGCGGTTCAACGCGCATTCCGATCGTCCGGCTAGAACGCGCCAACGATGCCTCCTCACTCGCAAACCGATGGCACGGACCCCGCGGCTGTATTTTTAACGATCGGGTTATTCACCTGACTCTTTATCTGCGAATAGTTATACCGCCGCACGGGGGCGGAATAACCCACGACAAAATTTAATCCCCGAGTCCGACGAACGCAAACGATCGAACGCATTGTATCAATGAATGTCGTGATGCACTGTGACGCAGTCTCGGAGATTCGTGATTGTGCAACTCTCCGTTTCGTTCAATCCTTCTGAAAACATTTCAAACCCCAGAATTCGTGTAAACGCAACACGATTATTTATAATAATTAAAGTTCCATCAAATTCTAAGGTTTTCGAAATTACGTCAAACGCAATATTTTTATTGTCAACACATTTTTTCATATTTTCAAATATTCGATCTTAGGCTAAAACATTATCTGTCTTTGTTATTGTTATCCTGAAAAATAATTATTTCATTCAAGCGTTTCAAACCGTTATAAATAAAACGGTGACATTGAAACCACGGGTTTGGGATGGACAAAAATGTCGAGAACCCAGTTTCCTCGATGTATAAATCTCGTGTCGGTGACAGATTAAACGATACCTCGACCGTCATGTTTTTTTTCCAGGAAAATCGTTATGAAAATGCCAACAACAATCTTCATATAACGATTTTTATTACATGACACTCGGAGTGACCCTATAAAAAAAAAGAAGAACGTTGACTATAAATAAAAACTTTGAAACCTTAATGTTACCATCGATTATTTTCGTCGTATAGCGAGGGCGACGAATCGAGCGTTGGGATTTGTTATTTTTCTCAGCAATTTTGACGTAACCGATGAGTTAGCCCGACTGAGAAAGAGAGAGAGAGAGAGAGAGAGAGAGAGGAAGAAGCGACGGTGTGATAGCGAATCGAGACTACGTTGAAAACATTAAACTCGTGACGCGTGGGCGTTGACAATTACAATTTAGAAACTGCGTGTGTGTGTTTGTTGGTTCGCTAGAAAATCCATAAATTTCGATTCTAAAATCGTCGTTTGGCTTTTGAGTTAGTGGGCTTAATGAACTTCGCTTCTCACCTTATAAATCTCACGAATGCACTTACGTTTCAAAGTTTTTGCGTGTGTGTCATCGAGCCAAAAGATTAAGGACATTTTTTCAAAAACCCATTTAATTCATTATTTCGTTTTGGTCGTTTCCTTTTTGAACCCATGTTCAGGTATGGTTTCAATCACTCGAAACCATACCTGAACATGGATTTTTTTTCATCTCACGATCGCCCGCATGGGATCTCACTCGTAGGTGCGTCGAATGGGGCTCGTAAACATCAAGTCTAACAGCTGTCGATTGAAAACAAAATTCTAAATTTAGACACAAGCCCAAAGAGTAGCGAGAGAGAAGTGCGTGGCTGGTGCTGTTGGGGTGGATGAGGAATGGTGGAAAAGGACGCGAGCCGAGCTTTGGACAGACGGAGAACTATAATTCAATGGTATAACCCCCTCGATGTCTCGGAAACTTCGGTCGCTCGAAGCTCTAAGACCCGGCGTGACAGTTCTCGGCCTCGCTGGGGGATTACCAGAAATGATTTTTCATTCGTTTCTCATCTCACCGTCTACCATATCCCTCTTCATCCTACTCTCTCTATCTCATCCGCGTCGCTCGCTTTTCGCTTGCGTCACACTCCTCCGTGCTGGACAATCGCATTGGTTTCCGAAGACACGAAAAAAAAAAAAAAAAAAAAAAAAACGATGCATTCTGAATGAGGATCGTCTCTGGAGTTGGTACAATTTTTTATCTTTCAAAAAATATTATCAAACTATCGACACGACCATAAAGCGTCACACTCGATAAATAATTTTTCACTGTCTCACTCTCTTTTTTGTTTTGTTTTTTTTTTTTTTTTAATTCGAATTTTTTTACATGTCTTTCGCGTGTCACCGAAGCATCGCAAACTTTTCCACGTTCGGTTGAATTCCGCGTACGCTATAAATTTCACCGTCCAGTTAGCCGTTGGAGAGATCAAAAGCTTGTGTTCCGTAAGGTCCGTTTCGTCGTCCGGAACCCCGGCGAAAATAAATTTATAACGCCGCCAACGTGTAAGCACGAATGGCATAACCGATTTCCTCCCTTTTTTTCAAAATAAATCATTATTTTCGCAATGAAAATTCCATTTGTGTATCGTAATAATTTTGTCTAACAAATTTTCAATGCATCTTGATCGATAAACCTTCACAAAATTCATGCGAATTTCGTGCAAGCTTTACGATAATGATACTTTCATTACATCGTCACGATGAAAGAACCTGGCAGGAAAATTCTTCTTTTTCTTTTGCTCGTGAAAAAAGGTCAAAGGGGTGTTCGGAGATCCAGCGTGACCAAGGGTCGTCACTGTCACCAGTGAAAATTCTAGAGTAGAGTCTCTTGGCTAGCTCGGCCATGTGATTATTTATCGTAACGGTATGTGCATCGCGTGGGCGTAGTCATCTTTCCCCCGTTAGTCCCCCCCCCCCGCCAAGCCGAAGACCGTTTTCTGGCTCGGTTCCAGAACCGGCGACACCTTACACCCACAAAATCCGACTGCGAGCAACGGATGCTCACCACGAACACACTCCGAACGGACACACGTCTGCATTATGCTCTCACTCTTTCTCTCTCTCTCTCTCTCTCTCTCTTTATCTCGCAACCGTCGTCCAGACGTTACGACCGCCATCGTCTCGCGGCTGATCATCGCGTGGCTTTCCCCGGGAGCTTCTTATCCCATCGTCTGCCCGATGACGTTACCCCGTGTGTCTCATTCGACGCTGGATGTTCGCTCTGCAAGCTCTGACCCTCCGGGGGCGCTCTCTCTTATTCACCAGACAGCCCGGCTTACCTACCACTCGCCCCCGGACATCTCCCTCCATTTTCTTGGCTCGAGACGAAACACTTTTTCTCATTTAAATTATCACCGATCATCGAAAAGGAACAAGAAGCAAAAAGAAAAAATAAGAACCAGCTGCGAAATTTAAAACTTGCCATTTGCTTCCTTCTAATCGTAGGCTATGAACGAAGATTCATCTAGGAGGAAGCATTTTGCACATTCTGAACACGGTGACACGAAAATCTCGAAAAAAATGCTTTTTCTATGAGCGATAAGAAAAATAGAAAATATCACGAGTCGAAAAAATACGTCATCTTCTTTTGTCAAATCTTTCAAACGTGTTTCACTCATCTCCAACATTTTTTTTTCCGTTCGTTCTCATCTTTTCTATCGTCGATATAGTTTTTTTTTTGTGTTTTCTAACGTTTTCGTCAGCTGCGTCGGCATTTGCCTTTGCCTTTTTATGTTGCGCGGCTTGTTCTTGAGATCACAAGACCGGCCGAAGAGCTAGAGGAAGACGAGTGTATCCTTTCGCCCGTCAATTTCCGTCCTACGACCGACTGATTCTTCTCATCGTCTTCTCTCGAATCTCGTTCGGGATTTTCTCTCGGTTATCTCGCTTTGCGCTTTTTCTCACTTCCGTACTGCTCAACCTTTTTTTTTACATTTTGCTCTATCCCGAATGGTTCGGTACAACTTCCTCCGACCTACTTCGTCGGCGATTTATCTTTGTCTCGGGTATTTTCGCTAGGGCCATTCGACGGTTCATTCCATTTCAAATGTTATTTTCGTTGTGCATCACGAAACCGAGTGTGTGACAGCATTTCTACGTTTGGAACGAATTATCCGTTTTGTTTACACTCCATCGTCGTACGTCGTCCATGAGTCATTAGAATTTTTTTCGTATCGGCTGCCAAAAATCATAGCCAAAGCTTCTAACCCAGAAATTCCAATCGTTCAAACTTTCGAATCCATTTTCATCCTAAACTATATTTATGCAAATAACAATTTTTTTTCCATCAAGTTTCACTGTTACTAGAATAACTGTGACACGTACTTATTTTTATTTCAAACAAACTTTCTCGAATTCGTGACTTTCGTCATAAATCATTAGGCTCAACGATTCGTCTCTAAAATCCAATTTGATCCACCAACTTCCGGAGCTTGAGTCGCCCGTGACTAAAAATCCACCGGAGCAACGTGATCTCGTTGCTTCCTTCCCCAAAGTCAAGGAAGTCGAGCTTGCGAGCTCGCAAGACCAACGAGTCACGTGAAGTTAACCGTGGATAAGAGCCCACAGATGATTTCTATTTACGGCCTTACTCGATAAGCCTCATCCACGTCTCGGACGCGAGACTCTCGAGATCGACAAACCCATCGAGTGCAAACCGATGCCTACAACGTTTTTTTCCCCTAAACATTTCATTCGCCCACTCGATGACCTCGCGTCATAGAGAGGCCAGGCTACACATTTCCGTTTCCGGAAAAAGTTCCTGTCGACAAAGCTCTGCCTCCCCGACCAACTGCAAAACCTACAAAAGCACGGTCTCGGTGGTTGCGGCACGAGACGATTTTATCGGTAGTGTTTAGCATCGTACATCACGGTCACGTCTCGACTAATCGAGCGTCGCGAACCAGTGTGTCTCGACGTCTCGAAGAAAGCGACGACGCCCCGAGACTCCGACAGGCATCTGGCCCTATAGTGTCGACCTCGGTGGATAACACGAAGATTGACGAATCCAAAACAAAACCCCACCGAGACCCAAATACCCAACTCGACTGGGAAATTGTAAAAAAAAAAATTAACAAAGTCCATTAGTTGATGAATCGTACCATGTACATTAGTCCGAAAGAAGATTCCTACACTTATTGATCGGTAGGCCGTAGTTATTGTGCAGGTTGTTCCGATCCGATGTTGCTTCGAATTTAACTGTCCCAACTATCACCTGAGTGAACACGATTTAATTTCCGCTTAAGCGCAAACGAAAACTGTGGATTTAATTATTTTTTTTCATACGGTTGGAGATATTATTATTGCATGTAGGTATATGTATATGTGACCCCGACAGAGCGGTGACTAGCCCAGTGACAAGCGGTCTAGGGTTTACGGGGCAACAGCTGTTGCTTTCGGGCGTAATTTTCCCCCGCGCAAAACATCGCTAATGGACCGACAACTGCGGTACGCGCGAGCTATGTATGTGTGTGTGTCGTCCCGCATCTGCAGCTTTTCCGACCGTCGTAAATATAGTCGTCTTCGTACGGTTTGTGATACCTCACTCGGTCTCGATTTACCGACTACGAAGACGACCGCATCGTCGACTACATTGTTGCCAACCGCGTCACATATTTCCAGCCGCTAAATTCACGACCCGAGGATGGCATTAGAAACAAGATAAAAAAGGAAAACTGGTCAAGTTTGACTCGTTTCGACATTCAAATCCGAATGTAACATCAGATTATTCAATCCATCGGCTGAAGGAAACGATAAGTAAAAAATTCCGCGAGTATATACGATTTGGAAAAATAATAATTATCCGGTTGGGGAATTCGGTAGCCCAGTGAAATTTTTTCGGTGACCTCCGAAGGAGTTTAACCATTTTTTTTGGTAACTCACATGTGTCTGGCTAGCACGAGGCCGATATTAGTGCGATGGCCAAGGAATATCGTTCGGGCCCCGATGAACCAAACACACACACACACACAGACACAGACATAGAGAGTTGAGCTAACTGCTGTACGGCCGTTGGTAATGCCTTCTGTCGAGTGAGAGCACGTTCACCCTGGCATTGCCGTAAAAATAAACGGGTCCCAGCCGGAGACGAAGCGCGGGCGAGATATCTCTCTCTCTCTCTCGATAGGCAGGCACGAATGAACCGTACGGGCCAGATTCCAACGTGTACACTGTAATAGCTATTATACAGATCCATAACATTGAACATACCGAATCCGCATGGCTCGCGTATCATCTGGGTTCCTCTCCTGCCACAAATCCGCTATTACGAGATCCAAAAAAGTAAGAAAGAAATAAAGAAATAATAAAGATAAATCCGTGATTCCCATTACATTGTCTTCACCCAGACGGTTCATTCGTAAAGCTTATTTCGAAGCTATTGGATGATCGTAAAAGCTCGACGAACAGCGTCGTAATAGTTTCGATCGGTATCGCGGACGTTAGCCTTGTGTGGGTCGCGTTCACCTATGTCATGGTCATCATCGTATTTCCGTTCGACGTATTTTAGGGGCAACAGCTTCTTACATTTTTTTTTTGACACCATCAAACCGATTGGATTCCTTTATTCTCAATATTTTGTTGTTTTTGCCTTCGTTCCATGATGACGTCGTTTTGGTAGCAAAAAGACGAAGAAGACCAAACACAGGGTGCGGCTGCACGGAAAACGAGCTCTACGACAACGTCGTTTCGGTCGGGAGTCGTTGCTCCGGGTATTTGGCTTGTGGTCTAGGAAGCACGGACACGAAAAGCTCCCGCACCGAATCGTCGTGTGTTGCCCTTAATGAGTCGGTAGACTCGGTGGACATAAGCTAGCGTGTTTTAACCGTCCGCCCCCGTCCCTCCCTTCCCGATCCCATCCCCGGTGGTCGTTATAACTATATAATTCTAGAACTCCAGAAACGCTCGGCCTAAAACCGACCCGCCAGAGCCACTGAAGCACGGGGGCCGCACGCGGTGTCGCCGGCCGCGCATGAAACTGACCTGGATACGTACCAAAGTACTTCGAGAAATAATAACGCTTTTCCGGGTTTCACGTTTTATCACGTCAAATCCTTTCACGATCTTTCACACGCCTTATTCTCGCACTTCGTGACTCTCCGCAAGATCCATCATTAGTTTTGGTAGGCCAAACGTGCGAGTTATCGTCACGACCTTGAAAATATCATGTTGACTCAATTTTTATAGATCGCAATGAAAATGTTGTACCTTTTATTCGGTGAATTACCCGGTGCCAAGAAACTAAACCATCGGCCAACATAGTTAGTGAACCATTCGACCGAACGTCTCGTAAAAAAATATTCCAAGCAACATTGTCGAATGAAAAATAATGTGGCAGTGCACTCCGCGATCGACGATTTCCGTCGACGAATCTGGAAACCATCCAAATCTAATAATCGAGACATTTTCAACAAAAACAAAATTATTCAACAACAAGCCAATGAATTTTTAGAAAAAAAATTGAATTGATTGATTAATCGAAATAAACAAATTCGTGAATGACCAAACATTGTTTATAAATTTTAACTGAATCGTATCGTCGAATTTTTTATCCAATTTCGTTGAATCAACATTACTTTATTCATGAAAACGTTTGTTATAAAATAACCCGAAGGAATCCGTAAACAACTGTTTCACTCAACTGCACATGAACGATTAATTTATTTGTGTTTAACGCTCATCCGCGTCATCGTCTCACCCTCGTAAGACGACCCACCAGACTCTACTATATTCCTCCCCCTCGTATAAAACCGCCAAAAATTCTTGCCAGATTACCGTATTAAATATTATTTAAAGACACGGTTGTAACTGCCAAACGTCTATTTTCATTGACGCGAAATTCATCGGGGTCGGGGCACGTTGGACCGTAATAACCGTAATGACGAATCACAACGACGCAACATCCATCGTCCGTGTTATTCACCTTCGTTGAACCTGCGAAAAATCGTGTCTCAGCCTTGGACATGGACCGATCGTTATCTTTCGCGAATTTTTCCGCACCGTCGAGTTTGGTTGAGGGTCGCTCAAGTCGAGCTTTTCGCGACTAGCAATTGCCGTGATTTCGGTTTGGACGGTCTCGGTGAAACGCCTAGCCGACGTTGCGCGGCTGCTAGCTTGTCCTTGCATTCGGGATATTTCCGTCCAGAGTTTTAGCCAGTAAAGTCTATCTCGCTCTTTCTCTCTCTCTCTCTCCCCCCTTCCGTGCCGCCGCCATTCCCGACATGGCCAGACGCCGGTCTAAGCTATGTAAAGCACCGAACGGGTTAACCCGCAACTCTTCTCCCCGGGTTCTCCAACGTTTTTTGCCTTCTACAGGCCAAGAGAAGCAAATCGAGTGAGATAGAGAATCCCCGCATAACGCTCCGCTGGAGTTCACGTCGGGCTCGAGAGCTTCTATCGTCACATCGTGGCACATCGTCCATACACATATACACACACATAGACGTATGTATGTACATACGTGAATTGCGTACACACACACACGCCACGGTAAAATGTGCGCTCGGTCAGTAAATTATCGAAACCGTTCTTCGAAGTTATGGCCAATTTCGTTTACGGCGCATATGGAAGTGAATTCGAATTGCCCGGAAGGTTCAGTATGTTCGTCTATTTTTCCCAACTAGCTGGACGGTTTTGGGATAAGGCTGGAAATTCAGAACGATCGAAATTCATAACGCCAATGCCTCGCAGTTAATTGTTTTTTTGTTCATTTTTTTTTTGTGTTTTCTCTCTCACTTTCCTTGTCCATTTCTCTTGCGTTTCTTCTTGTCGATCGTTGTCTTAAGGTATTTTTTTTTGTTTTTTATTATTATTTTTTTTTAATTCTGGGAGGTGCAAAAGTGCGACGGGCGTCGCGCCGGGTCCGAACGGTCCTCGCGAAGTCAAACGATTCCCCGGCGTGCCGCGTTCTCCGCTCGTCGTCTCGCCCGCGACGGTTAAGACGTTAAGATTCCGCGTTCCGCGGTCAAAATCCCGAGAGAGAGAGAGAGAGAGTGAGAGACCGACCGAGACGAGTCCCCGGAGGCTCGTGGAACCAAGTGAGAGAGCGAACGCTTTTATTCCTCGCCGTCTTCTTTCACTCCTCGCGATTGGCGGGGGGAGAACGTTCTTCCGCTTTTTTCGTCGTTCCTTCCCGGTCAACAGGACCACGCGATTTCACGTTGACGACGGTAGTAACCACGATAGCGGAATTCTCGCGAATGGCCGAATAACTGGATGCCGAAAATAAAAAAACAAACGCATTCGGAACTGGGATCAACGAAATTGCCGAAAATTTCGTGTTTTCTTGTCGTGAAATAGCGTTGTGCTTTTGGGGGAACGATTATCGTCGTTGGGTTTTAGCTCCACTTGATCGGAGTTAACAAAAACATTGATGAGATCATCGAGAATTATTTATCGTCGAGTGACATTTGATGTTAAAAAAATTATATACAGTTTCTGTATAAAGTATATATGGGATTGCATAAATATACATTTTTTTTCAAATCGAAGATATCCAAAGTAAGATCATTATCTCACGAAGGTTCGCATTGATACGTTGAAATTGTTTATGAGAAAGAAGAAAGAAAAAAAAACGTCTTCCAGAACGAGAAGTTTAAGTCATTAAATCCCAAGAGTGAATATAAAAAAATCAACTTTACGAGGGTTATATACACGATGATTTGTACGACGATTGATATTCGATCGGGAACTCAAACGCAATTTATTTTTCAATCCAAATGGCCCCGGTCACCGCAATAACCGTTTCGCGATATTCGCCATGCAATTAAAATTCGTCGCCTCGTACATTTCGTTTTCTCGTACGCGTTTTTTTTTTTTTTTTTTTTTTGTGAATTTCTCTTTCATTCAGGTACCTCCTCCATCTTCTCAACAGCCCCCAGAGATGGAGAGAGAGAGAGAGAGATGGGGGAGTATAGTAACAGGCGATAAATTCGCGAGCTTACTGTTGCCTCGCAACACGCCCGAGAGACCTCTTCGGGTTTACCGAAAGATCACGTGAATCAGAAAGTGCGAGAAAAAGGCCGAAAAAAAGCGACAGAAAGATAGCTTCGCGAACGACGCTTTGCATTTTGCGGCCGGAATTGGGGGAGGACCGATGCGTGTTCCGTTCGTATTATTATGCAACAACGTGAACCGGCACGTGTGGCGTCACACATCACTTCGTACGGGTACAACGTCGACGCGGATACGCCAACCAACGCATGAATATTTCGTTCGAGAGAGTACGCAAAAAAAAAAGAAATACAAACACGAATAAAAAAAAAAAAGGTAAATTCACGGGTGAGCACGAGTGAGAAGGTTTGCGTGAGGCCCGTGCGCCCGCGCACGTCGTTTCCTCCGCTACCCTCTCGCGGTTGACGTGCGCACGAGCGCGAGAGTGCAGTGGAAAACGCCTGGCAGCCCGCGTTAGGCTAACTTGGGCGTGCTATTTGCGTCTTTGACTACTGAAAATTTTGTTTTCATCTCGCTCCCTCTCACCGCGTGATCGCTGTGACTGCCACGCGTCTCTTCCTCATCCACATCCTCGTCGTCTTCGGGGTCTCGGATCGTCGCGCGGTTGCACCCAGAGATGCGCTACCACAACGCGATACTCCGTACGTCTGTCCGTCCGTCTAGCCCGTCTCGCTTATTGGCCTTTTCTTTAAGAAAAAAATTTGAAAAAAACTTTAATGACAAACTAAGGGCGACTAAAGTTAACGAGGAACTTCATTCGCAAGTCACCCTCGTCATATTGCAAACCACCCTCTACCCCCGATGCGATCAGTCACGATGAGCAAAATTATGAATTTCAGTCTTCAACCAAACTCCTCGCATCTATAACGCGTACAACAAGTCATTTATCACTCATCAGTGACCCACTTTCGGTTTCCACTTTGGTGAATAACGCATCATTCGCTAAACAAACACACCTAACCTCTCCGCACACTTTCGAAAGTGGGACACATTGGAAATTGTAAAATTTTGGAAATTTTTGGGGGAAAAAAACAAAAATTTCGGAATCTGTTTTTACACGCGAATCTGGCATAAGTGACGAGAATTATGAATTATTTTCTCGAGCGGTCTCGGTAACGCATGACGTTGCGGACGCAACGAAATTGCAATGCGTTACAGAAGCGGCGAGAGTGCAAGAGTGAAAGATCAGTGGGTGACGCGTGATCTGCGCGAATACGGCTGCGCCGCGGCCCGTGGTTCGACGATGCCCGGCGGTCATTGCCAGCCGAGCTGTTATTATTTCAACGCAAAATGCTTCAACGATCCGCCCCCGAGATAAATAACAATGGTTGTGCAACCTTCGAGAACCTCGCGATCTTCGGTGCAGATAGTTATAGGTACGCGACGTCCCTCACTTCGCAGTCACACCTAACCTATAACGTTGCCTATACGTCTCCGTGCTCTCGCGACGGTTTATTTTGAATATAAAAATCTTAAACACGTCTCTTCGCGAATGCCGAACTAATTTTGTAACAATCTATTTGCATCGCGTGAAGTATATGAATATTTTTCGAAAAATTCGCTCGAAATATCGTTATTAAGTTTACGAAATAAACGATAAAAACGTATTCTGTAATGTTCGGAAACTTTGTTCTCAAACCCATGAAAAAAAACAAAAATTATTTTTAAAAATCACTTTTAATCAATTTTCTTTTATTTTATTTTATTTTTTTTTGTTACAGGTAAGGAAGTCCAAATATTTGATCGTTCGTTGATGAAGTAAAAACTAATGGTAAGCCAAGAGGAATGATTAAGGGTTGGAATCCAAGAAACTCAAAAAAGACCACCAGAGAGGTATTCACATAATCAAGATTACCAGTGTGGTGACAACGTTAATTCAGTGACATCTGTTTCGATATTGAAATCGTGTTTATCAGACCATAATCGATTGGAATATCATACGCAGTTTATCGCCCGGGCCTGCTAATCCCCGGGCGAAAATTCCACATGGGGCCTAGCCTCATTTTTTTCACTCAAAGATCTCGTACAGCGGCGGGACAGTCCAAGCGTTACACATATCACCTGGCCAGGCATGATGGGTTAGAACCTGGTCATAATCCCGGAAACCTGGCCAGGGCCTGGCTTATACCGGCACGAAATTTCCACTCGACAAGTGACGAAAGCAATTTTTTTTCCGCGTAGGACGTTAGAAAGTCAGAAGATAACGCGAGACCTTGAAGGCTCTCCAGAGTCTCGTGGTTGCGAAGCATATTGGTACGAGCATCGCGATGCATCTCGTGCAAAACCACAAAATCCACGAGGGCAACGGTGGTGGAACGAAATAATCTTACCGCGATCATTGAGACGATCAGGCCGAAGGTCTGTGTTCTGTCATTTCGTCTTGTCGGGACATAGATTGAGCAAAAAACCGCGATTCTCTGTGGATTATTTTGATGAGCAATCAGAAATAGAGACGATTAGTAAGATCAAGAGAGAGAGAGAGAGAGAAATGGCTTGGCAATGGAGATTTACACCGTGCAGCGATGTCACAAAGTACGACGATGCAAATAGTACACAATCCGGTAACATTAATGAAACAGTCGTTAGCGCACCGAATGACCCATTTAGACCGACGTGGACGTAAATAATTTCGCGAGTGCCGAAAACACAATGCGAGGTTCGCGAAAAACGTTTTTTTTTTGTTTTTTTTGTTCTTTTTTTTTCGCGGCCTTCGCGTTCCCGCACGACGCGTTTCGCGGCATCCGCGTACCCGATAGAAGAACCCGTAGTGACGCAAATAACCAAACCGAAAGTTTCGTACGACGCGCGAAGACCGAATTCGCGCCATCGGTCAACCCGTTGCAAACCCCGACGTGCAAACACCGTTTTATAATCGTCTCAAAAACAAAACGTTGCGACGCAACACACGCACGGAATTATTCGGTTTTCCCGCATCGCGTGGATTTCGTTTCACTCGTAAATCACGGACGACGGATGATATCCATTTTGGAAATGTTACTTTTCAAACAGACACGGTTTCGCGCGCGGTGCCCTTCTTCGCTTTGTTTTTCTCTCTCTTTCTCTCTCTTTTGCTTGCAATGATACACAAGTCGTTGTCGCAACTTAGTGTACCTCGCCCACGCGTATTTTCCACACACACACACACACACGCATAACCGCTCAGCAACCCCGGTCAACGACGACAGGTGTGATACAACTTGGCGAGTTTCTTACGCAACCCTCATCCCGCGTTTGTACGATACATTAATGCATCATCCCATACACATATATATATATATGTGTACCATACCGAAGCGATGCGATACATCGGTTAACCGGCGATTCGAATTTGTAGAAGTCGAAGGATAACATTCGCGTGCTCGTGCGATTATAAAATGTGCATTGCGAAATTTTGGTCACTAGTGACGCAATTAACGGGATTCGTGATCATTCGCGTCGATGTATTATCATGAATATTAAGCAACGAATCATGTTTTTATTCGACATAAATTTTTCATA
Organism: Diplazon laetatorius; assembly: GCA_963662125.1. Taxonomy (NCBI): domain Eukaryota; kingdom Metazoa; phylum Arthropoda; class Insecta; order Hymenoptera; family Ichneumonidae; genus Diplazon; species Diplazon laetatorius. The sequence goes on along the minus strand of OY759162.1, from coordinate 732,303 downwards.
CGACCGTTTGGATTCTTAATTTCCGTTGGATAAATACATTTTTCGTAATTCGGTTGATTATAGCTGCAATTAATCATTATTATTTATTTTGAATTATTTTTTAATTCGGTATTGAGATTCGTGGTACTTTAAACTCTACTTGATGCTCGTATACGATGAAACAATTTTTTCAACATTTTTTTTTTTCACCCGAAACTTCAATTTGAAACGAGTGAAAGTCACATAAATTCGTGCGATCCTCCATTTCGCCCGAATGATTAACGAAACGATCGAATTCCGTCTACTTACATTTAAAAGCTTTTTACTTGCCCGTGCAAACTCTATTCGTAGTTTCGCAGGAATGGGCCGACCGAAATTGTATTTTTATTCAAGACGAATGACGAGGATAATGATTCTCAATTTTTTATCTTTCTCCTGGCCGAGAATATATACACACATATATATATATATAGCATTGCTGCAGCGAAAATTCGCGCGACCGGGTACCGATATAATTGTGATAAATGGCACCGGCAATTCCAGTCGGCGAATTTTTTTTATTATTATTTTTTTTTTGCTTTCATATAAATAGAAATTTTATCGTTCGCGATCCCACGACCCATGGACCCCACAAATGTCGGATGTTCCGGTATTAAAAAAAAAACATCTTCGTCCAATTTACGACGTTGATGCGGGGGTGTTGGCGAATTTTACACGACAACCAAACTACACGTTGAATAACCGAAATAAAAGCATAATTTCGCGAGTGAAAGTGAATGTGAAGACGCATGAAAAATTTCGGACGTTTAGGCTGGAGAGGAAGTGAGGGAGCGAGAGAGAGAGAGAGCTTCTCGAAGAACGATCGTTTTTCACCTCGCAAAAGCTTGCAAAACTGGGTGACATTATCTATTTCAGTTTCTCCTAGCGGGCGTTAAGGCAGATGGTGCGGCAAGGAGTAACGTGCATTTGTTGACACCTCGAAGACACGACGTTATTTTTTTATTTTTTATTTTTTTTATTTCTTTCTTTATTTCCACCTCATCGGATTTTCGTCAGGGACACGAGACGAGACGATTCAATGCCGATTGAACGTGGGCGAAATTTTTTCGACTATATGAACTAGTGGCTCTCGTTACTCACAACTCGTTATTTAAAAAAGAGAAAAAAAAAAAAGTTTCGGTAGCAACGATAGAGGAAAGAAGAAAATAAGCAGACGGCTACTCCAAGTGGGTCACGTAAAAAAAAAAAAATTCGTTTGGAAATAATAAAAAAGAAAGTTGGGGATTATTCTAGAAAGAAAGAACAGTATCGCTATAATTTTTAAATGAAACGACCCCATCGTTCGAATTTATTAATAGACGATTCAATCGTTATACGTTTTATTTGTAAAAATAACATTTTCGTGTATTCTCGTCATGGTCGAAGTTTAAATCCGAAGGACATTATTTCGGTCAACACAGTTTTGCGATTGATATAAAAATAAAAGCTGCGAGTGTGAACTCGCAATTTGCTTCCTCCGAATCGTAGGCGATGAACGACGATTCCTCAATGAGGAAGCAAAACTTTGAGAATCGTTCGTACCGGTTAATTTGAACGTGATTGTCTAAAACGTCGTGTGTGTGTGTGTGTGGTTGAACGAGATTCGAATACGTCCATCGAGTTCGATCGATCGGGTTCGATAAACAACTGGCCGGCCGTCTTACACCCTCCCCCACTCTCCTCCCCCCTATTCGTGCACCAGCTTCTCCTACACGACACTACGAAAAGCCTGGCCGCATACGTTCGCAACAAGACTTTTGGAGTATCCGCATATAGCATTGGCACAAACTCCACTCACTCACTCTTCCTTCTATTCGCAGTGGCGTCACCCCGTTATGCAACCAATTCCCAACTGGGGGATTGCACTACCAAACATCCGAAGCACGTTCTCACTGGGGCATTCCTTGCAAGCCCATGGCTCTTTATCGGTGTCCGCAAAGTTTTGCCACTCGGCCACGAAGCTTTCGAGCTTCGGACTCAAGTGCCTCACCAACCTAAATCATCATCATCGTTGAAAAACAAATTTTTCACCCAGTGATGCATCTGATTTTTTTTTCAAATCCCAAATTCTTTTCTTTGGATCTTTTGTTAAAGATCCAAAACTTTGTCGAAAAAAACCTCAAAGGCTGGGGGTACTCGTTAGTTCATGATTGTCATTGCGAAACTGTATAATGGTAATGACCATTATACAGTTTCGCAAGCTTGGCTGACGGTTGGATAAAATTTGTTGTGCGATTTGGGCCTCCATCGAAAAGTTGGCACCTTCGAGGGATATCTCGGAGGACGATTCCAAGCAAAGCTCTTATACTTAGACAAAGCAGCAACTCATGATTTACAAAAAACAAAAAAGCAAGGTCTCGCAGCTCTAGTTGCGTCTTCACATTCACCGTCGGACCCCATAACTTGCAATACATCTGAAAAAAAAATGATTTTCACGAATTCCTCCAACGAATTCGTTAAAAAAAAAACGTTTCAACGACTTCCACCCAAAGATTAGAATTATTCATTCGGATCACATTGAATCCAAGCTTTATGAAATATTTTAATATCATTTAATAATTCAATCGTGTCGAATAAACACCAGAGCCAAATCCGAATATAAAGCGATGTTTCTTCTCGGGGCCGCACAGAGGCGCGAAGGAAGAGCAAATTAGGGGGTCCGGGCAAATGCGATTGCACGCGAGGACAAGACTTGTGAGAAACGTTGTATTAGCACGGCCCATATAATTCGTGGCAAATGCGCCCGCGTCTGACTCTTGGGTGCGTTATATATATGTGCGAATGAAACTAGCGTCCAAACGTGTGTGTGTGTGTGTGTTGGTGCTGGCAGAAATGAGCTTATTAAGCTCGGGGCCACACCTGAGAGTTTTGGATCAAAGTGCGACGGTGAGGCGCATCAACGAACCGAGGTACCAGCTAGAGAGCTAGCCCACGTCGGACGTGTGTGTGTGTGTCTGACTCTACCGCGATTTAATAACGATGGTATTAATACACGCTCGGTTTGCCTTTCTGCTTTCCCAGTGAATTATCACTCACGCCAAAATTTAACGTTGCTTCGAAATTTCTCTACTCGATATCGTTAAAATTATTAAAAATATTTATTTATTTATTCAATTATTTATTTATTTATTTATTAAAATTAGCCGAACAACGCTGGCAACTCTCTTCTCCCCTTGACTCAAAATCGTCGACGAGACATGATCGATCAACTCATACTTATCATAACCGCAGCATGTATATCGGCAAATTAGCGTCACGTCAATCAACGATCGCAAAACATTTCGGCACGCTTATGCAGCTTCCTCCGCTTTCACCGCGAAGTCATGAAAGGAAGGAGAGAACAAAAAAAAATGAGCGTGTTACATATCCGGATATATTCATATTTATATATCCATGTACAGCATTAATCATGATAATGGATCATTTGAAACTTCGAAATTAATTGTCGATTAACGGATCAGCGCTTCAAAGATACTTTTGTTCCCCATCGGGGGCTACCCAAAATTACATTCCACCTTCTCGAAGTCATTCCGCCGACAACGAAACAAAAGCGAGATGAGAATAACACTCGTTTGTATATTCGTTATCTCTCGTTATTATTCCTTTCACTCGCGGTGCAACGTCGGCGTATTGTTGTTTATCTTTTATGCAAGTAATACGCATTACCCGTATAGCTATACAGATATACACACATATGTATCGTATAGGGTGTGTTGAAAAAAAACTCAAAGTTTTTCGAATCTTCTGGCAATTGGTACGATTGGGAAGCGGAACCTCTAAATACCGTCCGATTGGGTTCAAATTTCGGGAGATGTATCTCGATGGTATTTACTTTGAATGTGAGAACTGCCAGGATAATCGGAAAAACTTTACCTTCTTTTTCAACACGCCCCAATATACGTATATGCGTTACAGAGTGTGCGATAGGGTATCGCATTGTGGTACAGTATATTGCACAACTTGATTTATCGACGTGGATATCGTACTTCTCGAAGCAAGAAGCAATTAGCGGCCGGTCCGCGGCGTGCCCGTGTGACCAGTAGTGAGAGGGCGAGAGTGGGAGAGAGAGAGACAGAGACAGAGAGATAGCGGGGACCAAGAGGTCGGTGGAGAATTCGTGGGTATTGCGTTCGTTGGCCCGGGTGTCGTGTCTCTCTTTTTTTGTTCCTCCCGCCCCGGTGACTCGCCAAGAAAAACAATAAAAAATACGGGCAACACCGCGAGGTCTCTTCGTCGTTGCACTCTTCGACGTTACGGACACACACACACACACACACCCGGGGGCGAAATAAATGAGAGAAAAATTCTACACCGAAGTCGAGAGAACTGGCGACGAAGGGTCGCGAGATTCGCCAATGGAGAACGAGGGGAAACCGTTTGTCGACGAGTCCGAGAGAAAGAGAGAGAAAGAGAGAGGAGAGGGAAAATGGGGTTACGCCGAAAGACTCTCGAAAGACCCCACGAAACATTCGACCCGGGCTGATCCGTTGGTCCTCGGTTCTCTTTCCAAGACCCTCATTCGTGTACAGAACAGATTCTCGAGTAACAACAACAATGCGCCTAATGAAGCTGGGCTCGTCTTATTACCGCCGTTAATCCCTATGTCCCTCTCTCTTTCTCTCGCTCTCAGTCAAGGATTGAAGAGAAGGGGGAGGGGCATACATATGGGTGAAGACGCCTCAATTCGAACGCTTCCAAATTCCTCACCCCTTCAGAAAGGGTCGTCAATATTTTTTTTCACTTTAGGGTAACCCAACAACGTCACCTGATTTTTTTCAAAATTTTCCTCCCACCCCCTCGCCCCTAAAAAATGTACAAGAAAAAAATTAGAACCCATTTTCTCTAATTTGTTATGTTTTCAATTATCTCATAGGGGCGAAGGAGTGGTGGGAAAAATTTGAAAAAAATCAGGGGATGTTTTTGGGCTACCACAAACTGAGAAAAAAATTGACAACCATTTTCTAAGGGTTGAGGTTTTTAGACCGTTCGAATTGAAGCGTATTTCCCCATATACTCGGGTGCTCTCGTCTCTCATTGTTCGATCTTCATCGTGAAACGAATGAGCGGTGAGAGAGAGAGAGAGAGCCTGAAGAGCATCGGACGTGGAGATATGTGTTTCGGTATGAAAGAGATGCGAAAATCGGCGTCGATCGTTGGAGCTCTCTCTCGACGAGTGCGCTACACGGCACGTACAAAAGTCCGATGTATATACCACTCACGCTTATCACACAACCGCTCCTCCTCGCTTATTTAATAAAACGCTAACGAGCCCGTGATATGTTTTTTTTTGTTCTGCTCGGAACACAGAGTCATGATCCGGCAATCATGTCCGGGGATTGAGCCCGGTTGAAATTTAATGGACCCCGGGTATCGTATCACACCGTTGTGAATTATAGTTATTTTCATTTAATCCACTTGCAATTGTCTCGGTGTTACGACGGCGAGGTGGTGAAGTTCGTTCGGTAAACTTTGAGTTACTTTGATGTATAATGTTCAGGAACAAACGATTGGTCTTTTTTATGGGGGCGGCCAATTGCCTGATTGGCCGAGTGGTTTCATCGGTTTCACAATTTAGTTTGTTTTTTTTCAATAGAAACAATGAAAATAAAACAAAACGTTGATAATAAAAAATAAAATAATTAAACAAGATGAAGAAATTTTCCGCATCTTCGATTTTCCGATCACCCGTTCGATTGATCGATCAATACCGGAAAATGCGAATCGTAATAAAGCGAGAAATTGATGAGAGCAATGAAAAAAGCGAAACGAAGAATTCCCCGAGGCCCAATCGTACGAAGATCGTTCTCGTATCGTGTTTGCCGTTCTCCAATCGGATAAAACTGAACCCTGGCGATAATCAACGAACCAAAGACCCGCGCATGCGTGGTGGGACATATCGGCGCAGGACGTTAAAGAGTTAACGAGCGCGGGCGACGAGAACGTATGGCTTTTATGTGTGTGTGTACACACACACACACACACACATACATATATGACACTGGAACAGTGCAACAAGACAGAGAGAAAATTCGCAAACGGTGAACAAGGATGAAGAGTCCGGTAAGCTACGGCGAACGTCGACAGATGCGACGATTCTCGTCTGCCACGTCTCGAGTCCCTCGTCGCGGTCTCGCTACCGCTGCTAACCACCCTCCCCCCCCCCTTAATTAGCAATTAAACGGCCGAATTATTGTAATAAAGCGGCGGGACGCGCGCGAGCGTAACCGCTAAGCGACGCCGAGAACGATCACGAGACGGACAAACCGATGATGATCGAGAATCCGCAAGAGGGTGAGAGAGAGGGTGAGAGAGAGATAGATAGAGAGTGAGCTCTTCGGGGTCCTCGATTAAGGTTTTTCATCGACACCGCATAATTGACGATTCAGTTCACGCGGAACGATCGATCTCCTTCTTCTCAACCACCACGTGCAACCAACGTCGTTCTTTTCAGATGTTACTATAGTTATAACGAGTTATGTTGCAAAATTTACAACGGTTATATGTGTGTGCGTGTGTGTACCTGTATGAATATATATTTGTATTTATCGTGCACATCCGTACAACCGTTATACATCTGTATCTTCACGATCGGAATTTGCTTTCACTCAACTCCACCTCGGTTGTTGTTTTTTTTTTTTTTCAACTCTCCGACCCCCTTTATTCGCCCTTTTATCTCCCATAAATCTACATCTCATTAATTTTTAAGTAATGGCGGTCTCTCATTGTTTCGAACGATCTGCGATCGAGTCTGCGCGGAACGTTGTGAGAGCAGGATAGGGCGTTTTTGTTTTCTTTTTTCTTTTATATGACAACCAGTGTGTCGGATGCAAAGGTCGTGGAATATTAGCCAAAGAACCTTTTTTGTTTTTTCATATATTATGATAAATTATATCTATAGGAATTTCATATATATATATATATTTTTTTACTTCGGTAGTCGAACAATGATTCACGTTCTTTGATTTTGAAAGAAAGCCGCCGTCGTCGTTACGAAAATTTAACAACAGAACGACCTCACCTCGCGCGGATAGTGCTCTCGTTCGATGAATGACAAGTGAACCTCCCGAAAATTCTGTATCGTCGTTTTGGTTGCAAATGATCGTGGCGCGGCCCTCACTCGTGTCTAGGTATAGATATTCTCACGCGTGTTTCGACGATGTGCATTCTATCGCGCGCGCGCGCCCGCGGTCTATTTCACAAGACCTCGAACGTACGTCGGTGTGTTATGCTCTCGCTTCCGCGCGCATTAACCCGTCATTAGCCTCAACGCGTCGCGGGCATACGATGCGACGAAACGCTAGACCGTCCTTCCGTTTTTCTCTGGCTGTCCACCCCTCATTTCGCACCGAGAGAGACCCACAAGCTCTCCGCGTCAATCAGTGTCGCTTTCGAAAATTCTAAAATAGCATCACGACCAGTGTAATAATACGAGAAACCGAAGGCATCAACGGCCTCCCGTATGCTTTTTCTCTCTCTCTCGCTCTTTCTATTTATCCATCCATCTCTCGTTCTCTTCCATTACGTGCTTTCTTACGCTCGTCACTGAGATCCTGCAGGAAACACACTAATTTAGCCTCTCCGCCCTTGCACCTTATTGCCCTTGGACCGGCGACACGCCTAAATGATTGAATTTCCATAGCTTCAGTTTTTTTTTCATAGAGATTTTTTTCACAACGGACTCTAGAGATCGAGACTATTTTTTTTCGTTTAAAATATCCATTTAACATTTTTCGGGCGAATCAGGAATGACAGCACTTAAAAAAAGATTTTTTTTTCATGAAGAATAAAAAAATCCATTCCGACGTTTGAAATGATTAATTTTTATTCTTTATATATAGAATGAAAGAAAGCATGGTACAAGTGAGAGGAAGCTGCATTTGTCCACCTAACGACGAAGTAAAAAAGTTTTTTTTTTTTTCAAGTGTTTACGAACGCCGTTGATTTTTTTAAAGCCGGTTATTACAATCGATGGAGTATTATTACGATGCGTGGCTGCTTCTGTGCACACAATGCGCTCGACCAATTATAACGAGCCGGCAAAATTCCCGACAAACGAGGCGTGGTAATGAATTTGGTGTGGCACCAATAAAACTCGAGCGTCATCGAGGCGCCTCTGCGCGCGCAGAGAGAGGCCACGATAACACACACACACACACACATGAACCTCGATGGGTCTGGCAACGTCCGACCAGAACGAAAAGACTTTCGGGCCATCACCAGAAGCTTCTTGCATAACTCGGTTGCAATGACATCCGGCAATGCCATTGTAAACGGGAGACTCACGACCGTCCCTTGCCCCCTCCGTACATAAGTTAACTATAGAATCAAGCAGAAGAACCGTGAAGCATCGAAAGTACCTGAAAATTCTTAAGGAAAAAATGTTTATCGATTGAAAATTACAATAACCATTAAAATAAATAAAAATTTTCCTCGCCGTCTAGACAATAGTTTTTTTTTCTTTTTTTGGCAATACCGCGTTTCCGGTTTGGTGAGCATTCAAGAATTCCATCGTATTTGACACGGCTCGTCGTGCCAACGCATTAAAGTCCGTTCGCGATTTATGAATTTCGTTCGATATTCCATCGAACGAGGTTTGAAATTTCGCTCTGACACGGAATGCAACAATATCGTAAAATCTCCCATGTGAGTCTTTCGAACTTCAGAATATTTGTTTTTCGAATTTTTTTATTTTATTATTCAACATTTTTATGCAATGTTTATTTTTTTGTTTCTCGCTGTCAAGATTTTATTCTGTAAATGTTGTGAATAAAAAAAAATGGTGTTTGGCGGTCGGGGAAGATTTTTCATGGCGAAAAGTATAATGCCAGACGAACCAGTGTTCGCGGACGTTTTACAGCTCTCGTGCGTGAGCATATATAGTTTTATGGGGTCCCCGGATAAACGATCGTTCCCTGCCCACTGGCCAGCACTCACCGTTCCCCGGGTGTGATAATATAGTTTTCGCTCTCGTCTCGTATACGATTATATTTATATACATACATATATATACATCCACGCGTCATAAAGACCTCTCACTTCGCATCGTTCGTTCGTACGTACATATGCAAGGTAGATAACGCGCGTTTACGTCCTGTACGGAAAACCGCACGTGTTTCGTTCTCCGGGACAATCTCGAATCGTTCATCTAACAAGCATTTTGCGTTTTACGATTATCGTCGATCCGGGACACAAGAATTTTGGTTTTCTCTCTCGGCGATGACCCGACTTCGGGGTCAACGAGCTTCGATGGCTTTGTCAAGCTCGACGAATCTTTTGCGCGTACCTAAAAATATTTATATATATATTTTTGGTTCTTTTACAAATAGAAGATTACAAATTCGATATTTCAACATTTAATCTGTCGCATAGCATTTTTTTCTTAATCATAAAATGCCTTTTGTTTGCATAATATCGTCATTACATTTTTCGATCGAATTTATATTACAAGAAATTGTAATAAAAATTGAAAAATAGCAACAAGAAAATTTACTGAATAAATTTGGGGATAATTTTGGCTTGTGAAACGCATGTGACAAAAGCGACAAAGGCAAAGGCGAACGGTTGACACTTGCATCGATACGTAACGACGTGCATTACAACGGAAAATTTACGATTGTCTTAATGCACATAAGTGCGTAATCGAGCGTGACCGAGAGTCATAAAAAAAAACTATCAACCGACAAAAGTTGGCTCGGGCCGACGGAGTAGTTGCCCCGGTGCGCCTGCGTGCGAATTTATCGCTTCGCTGTTTGCTCTCCAATCAACGCCGAAAAACGGCCGCGTGAAAATTATTCTTAACTTCAACTCCAATACATATTGTCAACCGCGACCCGTGATTTCGACTCTCAAAATGCCAAAAACACTTATCTCGACGTGGCCACGGTAGACGAATACCCGCGGTGCATTTCACGGCACGGACATTCGCGTGCAAGTGCATCGCCAAATGAATTTTTTGGCCCTTTTCCAGTATCTACAGGTGCACAAGTGCATTCGTCAATCAATGGAATCGGCGGGGTTCCGCCTTCTCATTTCAAATTCATGCTTCGTCGGATGATCCACCCGAGTCGAAATTTTTACCCTTCTTTTAGCCTCTCTGACCACAAATGATGATTTTTTCTCAACCAATTCTCACCATTTTAAAATAAAAAAAAAAAATATAAAAATTACCATTGCTCTTATTCATTACAAATTAAAAAAAAAAAAAATTCGCCCACTGTTTAAACTTCACAAACTCTTCCAAACGATAAGCCGATACATTTTCATTTTTTTTTCTATCCTTTTTTCGTTAGTCGAGAAAAACAAGTTTGATTAATTATTCGAGAAGGTGCACACGGGTACCGCTTGCCCAGAAGGGATTGTGTATTATTGAAAAGAATTGTATTTCTGTCTCCGGACACGAATTAATCTCGCCCACGCTGCCCGTCGAGTGACGTAATACAACGCCGGAGTTGAACCGGCTAAGAGACTCTCTCTCTCTCTCTCTCTCTCTCTCTCTCTCTCTCTCTCTCTCTCTCTCCCTCACTATCTTTCTGTCGCTCTCTCTCGATGTGCCGTAAGTGTAAGGTCGTAGCCTGCCACGGATTGCAGGAGTCTCTCGAAACAAGCAATACATATACATACATATAACTATACATTATACATAACACGATCTCTCACACGCACACGTGGGCAAATATTGTACAAGCGACAAGTTATTTCTTCGGGGCAGCCCACCGGCGAGACACACCGCGAGAGACCTCGTAACGTGAATTACGTGCTATGGCAATCGTCGTACATATCCCGCGCGATGCACCGAAGTGCAACAGCTGTGTGAATGTGTGCCGCTCGTCTACGGGCTTTTCATCTCTACCGGGCAACCGGTATAGCAATTCTAATTCTTTGGTTATAAAATATTATGGCAAATTAGGGCCACCCTTAAGGATATTCCAGGCCCTTTTAATTGCACAGTTTTCGAGTCCGAAACGTGTGAAAAAATTAGTTGCGAGTTACACGAAATTTTTCGGTTAATTAAATTTTTGCGAACTAGTGGAATAGTCATTCATGTGAACGTGTGTGTGTGTGTGTGTGTAGAAGAACGAGGGAAAGGTGGAGAGTGTTGCGAGCGTGAGGCACGTGGAGAATGCTGCGTGTCCGCTCCTCTCGAAGCTTTACTACTGCAAGCACGACACCGAGTGACTTCACGAGCACACGAGTACCCACACACATTCGCTTGTCCGTTACGTTACACATACACACACACACATGGACCACGGCCACGCAAGAGTAACGCGTTGTTACCGAATGCGACATTAAAATACCAGGCTAATAACACCAGGTCTGTGGATAACGAGAGTAATACCGTCCGAGAGGATATATAGGGGGATTGTAAAACCTCCGTTGTACTTGGTTGATAATCGTGAATCGCGATGCCACACGCAATTTTCTCGTAACGATTGATCAAACTTTGTTCGATAATTGAAGCTGTGAATCATCGAAATATACGGAAGTTTTACGAAATTTTCAGGCATCTCGAAAATGTTGAAATTCATTTTTCGATGGATTATTATTTCCGATTAGATTCTTGAATTTACGAATTTTCCCGTTGCTCTTCTCAACGTCGAAAATAGTATTTCTTTTTTTGTCTTCGCGCACGCGCAAAAGTATTCACGTGGTCGACGTGATATTCCGTTCGGCTTCGAGGATTATTATTTCGCGGGTATGAAAATTTCGTATGGCCCTGTGGGATCCCGGTGAGGGTGATTAATAAGAAGGATTAATCGACGTACTAAAAAGTAAATGCTGAATTATTATTATATGGGCATCGGGCAATGCGGCTTCGATTTTTCTCGTTGCCCGGGCCCCCGCGAAAGATTCGCGAAGATATTTCGGGCCCGACACGATGCCGGCCCGTTATTAACTGATAAAGACCGCCGTCGGCTGGACCGTACAGGCTCGTCCACAAATACACGTCTCTTCGCATCGACGAATTTCAATAACAACAAAAAAAAAGGTTTTTTCTGTATCGAAGACTACAGAGGCCCAACCGGGATTTCCGAAAGATCCAGCGGAGAAAAAAAAATTTTGTTGCGCCTTGCGAAATAAAAAATTGCTCCGCTTTCCCCGCTGTATATCCACCGACGCTTCGCGCGCGCGCGCTCCCGTGAGACGATTCGCCGTCTTCTTCTCGTTCCCCGCGCTCGTTCACTTTTTTAATAACCATACTTTGCGATTCGTTAAGCTCGACCGTTCGCGCGGCACTCGTGAACACAACAGCCACCGATGATGCGCGCGCGTACGCGTCCCGTTCGTCTCGAAAAGTATGGAACTTGAAAAAAAAAGAATTTATTTTAATTTTAAAAACCAACTTTTTTCGAACTACAAACGAATATTCGGTCACTACAAACATCTACATACCTCAATCTTCGAGAATGACGAAAAGAAACTTTTTTTTCGTTTGAGTGTATAGATACATGTTTGTCTGTATATCGCAGAAGGTTTTTACGATCCGCGCAGGGCCACACAGAGCAGCATCGAGGTGCGACTTTCGAAAAGGAGCTCGTCGGCTGCTCCGCGAGTGACGCGAGAGGGACGAGGGGGAGGGCAGGGGGAAAGGTTCGCGATATCGCAGATCGGTCTGCGTCTGTGGTCTCTCGCGAATGTCCCGATTTCCCTCGTCCCTTCTCTCCCTATGTTCTGCATATAGGTAACCTTTATCTCTTTTCCCCCCTTTTTTTAATATCGTTTTGTCTCTTATTTTATTTTATTTCTTTTCCGCACGAGCAATCCGAGAAGCGTACGACGAGCAAAATCGTGTGAGAAACGAGATTGAGTCGTTAAGGGATTATCATTTTACATGGCTCGGCTCTTTATTGCTCCCGGACTTATTAATTTTATTTACGAGACGATTCACGGATATAACGAGATAGAGAGAGAGAGAGAGCCGTTGGGCGCATTCGCGCAATGCAAGGCGCGCGCGATGCAACCGAGCGAGAGTGCGGATGGCGTTGGCGGGTTCGCATGGGCGATATACTAATGCCCTGTCGTCGAGAACGCGGCGACGATTCTGTGCAAAACGAATCATCTCGATACTACCGAACCGATCGTACGTTGTTACATAGGAATTTCCATGTGTGTGTGTGTGTGTGTGTGTTTGTGTGATATCGTATACCTGCGCGATTATCGCACGTTCTCACCACTCCTGACATACGTTATTTTCCATGTGACGGTTTTATTGCACAGTCCGAGCAATTTCGAAGAGATACGACGGATATGCGATAATAATGACTTTATTTCTTGCATATTTTGTACCAGATATGTTGTCTCAAGAATTCACTCGTTTAACTTTTCTTCCCAATTTTTATTTATTTATTTTCTTTTTACTTAGAAACAATATTTTGCAAGTTAGCGATGAAACATTTCATCGCGTTTATTTTACATTGTCGAAGCAAAATTGTTAAACTCATATTCCTCAGTGATTGCCTAGACTGAATTCAAACATAAACATAAATCAAAGAGTTGCAGAAAAAATAAATAAAAAGTTTCTTCTTCGGATCATCGACAGATAATTACTGCTAAACGATGATTTTTTTTCTTCTTTTGTTTTCGTCCAATCAGATCTGTAAATTGGTGTACGTGTCTTCCTACGTTTTTCCCCCGCATTATTCCGCGACATGACGGTTCAAAAAAAAAATAAAAAAAAACACATTCGAGTCCAACGACCACGTTGATTCAGTCTCCGGAATGTATCGAACGAGTTAACTCGCGGTCATATCCACATCTGTATTGCACACACACACATACATATATATTGTCATTTTATTTTCCCATCGAATGTACGAGAGGCCCGCGACACAAGAGAAGAATTCACGGAGAAACTTCCCTGAGAAATACGAGACCGACGAAGACGGACAAATATGATATTACGAGTTGAAGAAGAAGGGCCCCGAACGGTCTGAGACACACCGGCAACTTTTTGCTCACCCGGAGGGGCCCCGCGCCGCGCGCATAATTTTCGCGCACGCCCGATATACCGTGCGCTCGCGCGCGTACCCCGCGAGAGATATAGAAAAGACCGCGTGCGAGCAAAGATTCGCTTTCTCTCTCTCTCTCTGTTCTCTTCCACTTCGTTGAATTATTAAAAGCCGCGCGGGCTGAAAGAGCCCGCGAACGCTGTGGCTACGACTCTACGACCGAGACCGACCGATTCCCGATCGCCGATTCCCGACTTAACGATCGACCCGTGGTATATAACATACTGGTATATATATCTAAGTGTGGTCCTTATTTCAGCTTTTTTTATCTTGACGCTCCCGGGAAATAATATAGTTCGAAATAAATTTAATAAAATATCTTTAAAGTTTGAGGTCCCTATGTCAATTCTTAATCTTGCCGCCAGCCTCTCAAAGTTTAGCCATTTTATTGACAGCTTTTTTTTGTGTTTTAGGGAAAAAAAAATGGTTCAGTATTTATAACGAATAATCGGTATTGTTACTATATTTGGTAGAAAGCTTATGACGTTTCACATTTTTTTAGTGCAGTACTTGAGTCATAACAAAAAAAAATCGAAAATATGACAATCGATGTTACTAAAATTGCAAACTTCAGGAGGCTGGCGGCAGAGTTAGGAATTTAGATAGGAACCTCAAATTTCGAGGATATTTTATTAAATTTATTTCGAACCATATTATCCTCCGGGAGTACGAAATAATAAGAAAGAAGCCACAATAAGGGACGCCTTAGTATATATATACGATAACCCCTCTGTATATAACTATACGACCATTGCAACAGCGAGAACTCGACGCATGGATCTCATTCTGTCTTTCTCACTCTCGCGAAAAGAATATTTCCAGCCGAGACGCGATCGACGACGATCTATCACGAGGAAACATCGACGACGTCGATTCGTAATTGGATCGTTAATAAATTAGTGATTTATACGATTTTTTTTCCTTTTTTTTTCTTACAATAACCCGAGAGCCACCCCAGCAGCCGTTGTGCGTCGGCGATGCGGTAGCTCCGGACCAATGTGCGGCCGCATCACATCGTTCTTCTCATTTTTTTTTATATCCCTCGACTACGGTTGATAGCTCACCGATTTACCATCGCGAAACACACTCGCGGTATATGCCGACGTTTCCACTTCTTCTTTCTTCGATGCGCACACCTTGTTTTTTTTTTATTCCCGTTTTTCTTTGCAGCGATTTTTTGTCGGATCGCGAGGGCTGTGAAAGCCGCGGGATCGTTGGGATCGACGATCGGCGGTTCTGTCGTTGAAATCGGTTTGAGATTCGCGATGTCTTGTGGGGGCTGCGCGGAGTCTGGGAATGATAGAAATAATTCCATCGTTGACTGCTTCGAAGCATATAACGGATTGATCGTTGGATCGACGATTGATCGGTAGTTGATCGAATGTTGAAAATATATTTTTTTAGGTACTCTGGATCATTTTGTTATCAGTGTTTGATTGAATTCGAATTTTATTAAAATCATTTTATACATTCTTCAACATTGACGATTAAGTTATTCAAATTTTTTTTAATTGCATTCTAATATTCAAAGATGAAAAATAAATTTGTTCTTAGACAAACAAATGAAGATTCGTTAATTCAAAAAACCTAAAAAATTTGTTTCGACTTTGGGGCGTTACTTGTATTTTTCGCTGTGAGATATTAATCGTGAATGCCGAAAACGAAACGGAGATTTCGCGTAACGCCGTCTCGCTTATTCGTGTAAAAAAAAAAAAACGAGCTCGCCATTGTATTTGTCGAGCGCAGCGAGAGAGTTCTCTCCTCTCTCGCGGGGAGTGATGTATGGGCGTTGAATCGGTCGGAATCGAAAACTCGTTACCGTGCTCGCGGGGTTCGAGAGTAGATATAAACGCGTTCCCGCGGTCGTGGCCCCCCTCCGATAGGAGCCAACTTTTCGCATTCGGCAAAGAGAGAATTATTTTAAGTACCGCAGCTGTACTTTGGGACCGTAAATGCGTGTGTGTGTGTGTGTGTGTCTGTGTCACCGAGAGATAAGACCGCGGCGTTGCTGCTTCCGCGAGCCTTCGAAGTATAATATACGGGATGATGGTTTTCACCGAGCGAAATCGTTATCAATTTTGCTCATCGATGATTTTTTTTTTTTCGTTTCTTTGCATTCTGTTCCAATGAGAATAAATTTATTGGTGAGGCCAGATCGAATGAGAATTTTATACCGAAACTGAAAATTTTATTTATTCATTTTTTTACAAGAATTTAATTGCATAATTCATTATTTTTATCGAAACGTAAAATGTTCACTATTTGAATTACTGATGATAAAATTTCTAAACTCACTACATTTACTTTTGCAAATTTTATTCTCATGAAAAATATCGTTGGGAAAATAAATATGAAAATGAAAAAAAAAAGTTCAATGGGCAATTATCGTAACCGACTTTAATTTCAAGCTTAAGGGCGTTTTGTTGTTCTCGGCGAAGTAGCGATCGTAGTGAAGGGGGGGGGGGGAGTGGGTAAGCTGGCTAACCGAGGAGAATAGCTCTGACAATTTATTAAGACGATTCACCGAGATAAGGGTCCCCCCTATTCAATGGACCAAGAGATCTCGCCAAGATTTCTTCTTTCTCTCTCTGTCCGTTTATTGTTACTTTTTTTTGTTTTTTTTTTGTTTTTTTTTCATGAAACGATTCTTCTTTCACGTATAGAGCTACCCCTCTCACGCTCGCGCGTGCAACTCGCTGTACGCGCTCGATTCCGAGGATTCGATAACGATCCCACCAGCACGACGACGCGATTCGTTGCACGTTGCACCGATGCTGTTGCTGCTGCGCTTTTGCACCGTCGAAGATGCAATTTCGTACGGCCGAGTGCACTCTCGGGTGATCGCCCACGGTACCCCGAGCGATGATACTTAACGAGAGACTCCTCTCGGCCGACTCACCGACCTCCAAAGTAATTAAACGACCGTCATTTCGTCTTACCCCGAAAATTAATTGGACATGAAAAATAATGAAATTAATTCGAATGGCCTAAGAGAAAAAGAAAAAAAACAGGTAAATAAATAAATAAATAAAGTGCACGTGCCGAGTCTTGTTGACGGTATCGAAGATTTCGTACCACGACCGACCGACCCTGCAAAAAAAAATTTTAAAAAACCGCAACGGAAAAAAAAATAAATCACTAAACCACGTGGGCGCGTGTGGTTAAGGGAGTCGGGCTAATTCCCGACCGCGTAGATCGTTTTGGTCTCACACAGACGGCGCCCCCTGTCGGCGGTTTCCGAACAAACCCCCTCCGGGCTAACACGCACGCGGTGTCGATTTACAGACGCCCTCCCCGCTCGAGACCGTTTCGGTTAATTAGTAATAATTAGTAATTACCGGGGCATCGGTCGGCGCGGGGCTGATCGGTGATGGCAATCATCGCCGTTTAACCGCAGAACGTCGTGGTGCGCGTGCGCGAACGAACGAACACGAGAAACCCGCGCGAGAGGGGCGTTTTGCCGATTCTTCTTCCTCGGCTACGCCTTTCGCACTTTGCTACTCGGGGATTTCGAGTCAGCGACTGATTAATCAGTCGCACTCTCGCACGGACTTCTAATTTTCGGTTACTCTTGAGTTAGATCGGAATCAGAATATTTTATGATTTATTTATTATCCATAATTATTTTTATTTTTTATTTTTCTTGTTTGTTTATTTATTCTTTATTTTAATTTCTATAATCAATTTCTTTCAATTTGAATACGAAGAAAGTTAACTTTCATTCCTCGGGTTCATTTCCGGGCTTACCGACACTCGCGCGTCCCGATAATTTTTGCACGCAACATCGTGCAATATGACGGTGGCGGCGCAGCACATCTCTCGTTGTCTCGCATACGGCATGTCTCGCTCGTATACATCGATTCGCCACGCCACGAACGTTCATTAATAATACGCGCAACTTTTGCGCTCGGGGCGGTTGTGGTTCTACACCGCGCACCTACATAGCGCATGCGCGTCCCCTCCCCCTCCCCCGTCAAGACAAATTGCTCCTCGATCGCTGATGCTCGAGTCTCGATTAATCACAAAACTCGATCGTCCCGGCCGAGCATCCGCGCTCACTCGCACGACCGACACTACCAACGAAGAAATTTTCTTTCTCTCTCTCTTTGTATCCCATATACATATGTATATTTGAAAAAAAATGCAGTGAGATCTCCGTCATTATTCTCCGAATTGGTCGGCACATGTGGAACTTGACACGTGCATGTGTTCCTCGATATTTCCCGTTGCTTCTTTATTTTATTTTATTTTTTTTATATATTGTTTATTCGTTACTCTTGCGCGCGATGAACATGAAAATTGCAATTCGGTGTTCCGCCCACTCGTTGCGCAAGCTGCGCCGGGTGTGCAACACGAATAACTCTCGCACGTTGACGAATCAATTATGTGTTGTGTTGTTACAATCGTAATTTAACAAAAACCGCCGGGCAAAATAATAATCGTGATTAAATAAATATATCGATAAATTTTCTTAATTTTTTTATTATTATTCGTATGATCATCGCATGTAAACTTTATTATTACTCTCTCAAACATAAGAATAAAATTTAAAAAAAAAGGAACATTCTGTCCTCATATTTTTCATTTTTTATTTTCGTTATTTTCGAAGATTATTATTTTTTTTTTTGGTCACTTATCGGGAGAGCACGTGTGTGTGTGGGCGTGTGTGCATTGCATTATCCTCGGCTCATCGTCCAACGAACTCGGTATTCCGAGTTCGACCGTAACATTATTTACCGGACGATCGCGGTTATCGCGAACGATCTTGCGCCGGTGCTGCCGCTCCACGAAACGCGCAACTAAACAACGATCTTTACGCTTGTAACGTCCATTAAGCGCAACTCAATTATTCTCGCCGACGTTGCCGATCCTGTGTACAGTTCGTTGTAGATATAGTTCCGATATTTTTACGTCTCCCTCTTTCTCTTACACTCTCTCTGGGTAATCGACTCTTCGCACAGACGCTTTCTTCGTTGCCTCTGAACGCGCGTGCGCGCGGCTTCTTGCCGATCGATCGTCGAGCGAGATAATCTCGCCGATCGAACGCCCCGATAACCACCACACAAACTCTTCCTTCCTCATTCACAAACCTTTCACGCCGTGATATCACGTTTGTTTCCGTTTGGTTGATGATAATTTTATCGGGGTAATCGATTAAAAACCTCCTACGCGAATCCCGAGCAAACCTATGACGACTGTGCAATAACGATTATGAACTTTTCATCGTTTTGTTGAATTTATCATTTATGCTTGTGATTTATCGTTCGAACGAACGATTTTATTAATCTTCCGTCAATCGTCTGTACCGGTCAATGTGATCTAGATTATTTTACAATGATTAACTAGATGCTCTCTTTTTTTTTCAAACTCATATCCGTTTGATTATCTCGCGCCGAAACGATTTATGATGTTACGACTGCGTACGAGGACTCGTTTTCTTTCTTTTCTTTTTTTTTATTTCCCAGATGCATTATTGTCGAACCGTTTTTGGTGCGAGGTGTCCCAACTTTCGCCCGGGTTATTAGTTCAATATTCGTGCGTGATCCACTGGAGCACCCTTTTTTTTCTTCTCGAAATCCACACACTCGACTCCGGTCTTTATGTACTCGCGACTGGCAAACACGTGACGCAAGTTTATCGTGTCGTGCAATTAGTCGCGTATGAGCGACGATAAAATCATCGGTGCTGTGAGATTCTCGACCTTATTACCGTTGTGAGTCACACGCACGGACTCTGGATCGTTATTTATTTTCGGTGCATTCTTTTTTTCATATACAAATATTGCCACGTCTTATCATATCGCGCCACTTTGTAATCACGATGTGTCGAGTGAAATTTTACGTCAAAAGATTGACCGCGCGTTAGACCGAGGAAAATAACGGGTCGGGGTGCAAGACGACGAAGAGGAAGTGAGGTAAATACGAGAGATAGATGGAGAGACCAGAGGATAAGGCATTGCAGCAAAACAGAGAGAGAGAGATAGAGCGAGAGCACATCGGACTGGTAAAGGTGTCGAGGCTGGAATGCAGTATTACCATATCCAAACCTGATGTAACTTTCGTTGGGCAGTGACCTAGAGACGATCCTTTTGCGAGAGCTACTGCACCAGCGGCGAGCAACCCCCCACCATCATCGTTTTACCAACATCGGCCAATGCTTGCCCTTCTCTTTTTACTTTATTTTTTGCGCTTCCGTTTTTGCACGTGTGCTGTTTGCTCGCGCTTCGATTCTTCCCCTGGATCTATCGTGCCTACGCAATTATTCAACTATCGCTAGCAACCCTGATCATACGATCTGTGAAATTAGTCGACCATTTTTTTTTTTTTTTCAATTTCTATTTCCGGAATTACGGAAATCTGTAATGTCCAATTTTACTTTGGAATTATTTATTTTTTTGCATTAAATAAATTAATTTCGATTCACGCACCCTCTATCGTATAAATAACGAATTCGCGAGTTCACCGACCTTTCCTTCCGTTGGTCCTGCATCCGCGATTTTTTTTTTTTTTCGTTTCAAATTCTCGTTTTTCGTTCCCTCGTCAACCGATTCTCACCGTTGGTGTTGCGAGAGAATCACATCCCGATGCTCGTTTAGTAGGTACCCGAGTTGCACGAGCGAGTGGCGAGAGAAGAAAGTCGAGGAGGGAGGAGAGGGACAAGAGGTCTCGCGGCCCGGCTCGTTTATTATGCAAATCGTTTCTCGTAAAATGTTAATGCCCGACGTCTATTTAATAAGCGGCTGTCGGGCGCCGGGGAATGCGCCAGAGTCTCGAAGAATTCCCCCGGCTCTGCCCGAACACCGCGGTAGCGCGCGCGCGCGCGTACGAGTCCTCTGCGCGGGGAGGGCTCGCCCGTATAGCTTCCGTGCGATCGGTTGTAGTAGTCAATAAGCTCGTACAGAATCGCTAAATACCGGTAGCCACTAAACTCCAAGACCGAGAACGGTTTTACCCGCGGCTTCTGTTTCACTCCATCCAACCCGTTCGCTTCGTTAATTCACCTCATAGACGGAAAACACGAACACGATCGAATAGTTTATTCATCGATCGGTAAACTCATCGACGCATATTTGTGTATGACTCAAACGTGAATTATTTTTAGCGGGGGAAAAAAAAATCTGTTACATACATCGTGGGTTTTTCTGAAAAGTCTTTGAAGGTCCTGTACTTCATCCGTGAAATACATCCATCGAAAATAACTTGAGAAAAAAGGATAACATTCATCCCCCCTTCTCTCGCTTTCTTATCATTTGCCATTCGGTGACATCACCGGATTTTCCATCACCGGAAGTAACTTCACAACATTGTACACGCCTCGGTTTTTCATATTCATCCCTCTTTCCCCCGCCGCTGATATGAAATAACGTTGTACGGCGGTGTGCGAAGCGACGGCTTTGATTTATGGTTAAATCGTGGGGACTCCGTGTTACGCTCTCCTCCGGGCAGTAGGCGCGGCGCAGCACCGCGCCCGGTATAACCGGGAATCGGCGAACATGAGGTAATCTCAAACGTGAGATCATAATCGAGTATCTTCTCTCGCTGTCGAAGCACGACCAACCGGGGGCCCCGCCGTCCGACAAGACGAAGATGCAACTCTCGCGGCTCCTCGACCAACGGTCGCGGGCACGTGAGAAGTTGTTTCGGACACGCCTCCGTTTGTTTTTTTTGTTTTTTTTTGTTTTTTTTTCTTGTTTCTCGGACGCGAGATACACGCTATCAAACAGTTCGAGCGGTGAAGCTGACACGCTTGGCTGCGGGATAGTCAACTGTGTCGTGCGAAAACAGAGTTACAGAGAGAGAGATGGCACTCCAACCGTAACAACAGTCCTTTGCTCTTCGTGCTGCACGCACCGTCTTCTGTCGCATCTTTCGCTCGGTTTTTCACACTGTTTTTTGCATCCCCTGCCAAATCCTCTTCCTCCGCATATTTAATTTCATTTAATTTTTTTAAATTCACATTTGTCTTATTTTTATATCTCATTCTCTCTCTCTCTCTCTCACACGGTACGCAGCATCCGCTCCTTCTCCGTCAGACGAACGTCTTATTACTTTTCTCCTACACGTTTTTTTTTTTTATCGTTGTATTATTTTTTTCGATTTTTTTATTCAATGTTTTTTTTTTATACTTGTAGCCCCTTGTGTTTCCTCACACCCGTGGCACGCTTATCGTGAAAGGATCTTGACTTACCGAAAAGCCCCGAGCCGCTTTCGGTGGTCTCTCTTTCTTCCCTCGCGCGAACCCCAAAATTGCACGCAATACGCGTACGAGCGGCTCGCGCCGTTCGCCCGTTCCTCGTCTCGACGTTCTCTCATACACCGTCTCCTTCGTGCACTCGGATAAATCGACCGGTTGGCGAGATCGCTATCGATTCCCCAACGAAACCGAGAATAATAACAAAAAAAAAAAAAAATAATAAGACTGGTCAAACAGTGCGAACCCGGAGAACGATTGGACGAGGGTAGGGTTGAAAAAATAAAGCAAGACAACAAAAAAAAATACATAATACAGGGTTTTGAAAAAGAACAAGGAAAAAAAAAAGATTGTGAGAAAGAAATAACATGGGCAACAGTGTATAAGTGTTCGGTGAAGAAGAAATCGATGCGAGAATGACGTGACGTATTACTTTCGATTATACCCACAGGAGCTTCTCTCACCGTTGCAGTTTCTTCGTTTTATTTTTTATTTTTTTTCTTCGGCTTCTCGATACTCTCCGCTCGATATTTCTTTCTTCCCGATGCGGCGAATCCGAATCCGATCGAACGATAAAGGTTATCACGATTTATGGGAGACCTATCGGCAAATTGTATAATTAATTTGCCGTCGATACTCGCGAGAATTTCGTTTAAAATTTTTCGTATTATATTTTTAATAATTTGCCCAAATGAATAAATATTATTTATCATTTTATTATTATTATCATTATTATAATGTGGCGCACTTATGGAATACATCAACAAAAAATTAGATGAATCATCGCTTGAAAAAAAAAAACCAAAAAAAATAAATAAATAAATAAAACTATCCTCATAACACCGCAAAAAGTATGAGCAACAAAACCGTTGCATCTCGTTTCGTAGATGCGCGGCGCAATAACGCGATTACACCCACGTTGCCATCGAGAAAATAAAAGATTGGTAAAACGAAGAAGCACAGAGGAAGAGAAGAAGGATAGACAGGGCAAGGCCCCCCCCCCCTCGCCCACGCTCAGCGTTTCCTCCCTTGGCGCGCACGCGCTTTCCCCTCGCAAAGGCATCAGGAGAGAGATCAGATAGGGCAGAACGCCGAGCTCGCGCGCGCGCTCGGACTACAAAGTGATATCCGACGGAGATTGTATGTGCGGCGCGGCGTGTTCACCGATTACGCAAGCCTGAGCATGCGAGAAACAGCACCAGCAGCAGCAGCAGCAATGGCCAAGCTGATTCACCGCACGACTCTCCCGGGTTACCGCGTCCGTGTACTCTCCGCCTCGCAAAACTGCAAACGTCGTACGACACACCGCGCCGGGGATAACTCGTTCGCCCGAGCGTATATATATATACTATACTATACCATCAAGTGGAAAAGGTGCGCCCTCAACCGCCTCCACCTCGTTCGCCTTGCTACTCCCGAATAATCATCGCAATAATAATAAATATCGCGTCTTTCCTTAGACCTACTTGCGCATTTTTTTAAAAAATTTTTTTTTTGTTTTTCTCGTTCTTGTTTTTACGACTCCGATGCACGTGTACCGTTAATAATTCTCGTATTATCGTTCGTTATCATCTCCCGTATATTTTATATTCATGTGAGGTTGGGTTTGAATTATTTTTAAATTGTGCATTTGAGGATTTTCGGATTAGTTAGGTTTGTGCAATGCAATGCACAGTGTCAGACAATTTGGATGTGAATAGTTTGTCGAATAGCTCGTAAAATAGTGTTGGAGACGTTGGAGTTAAGGGAACTATATGAGGAACAGATTTTTTATAAATTTTTTTTTATTTTTGAGACGTTGGACAATTTCAACGATGACGTTTCGTACTTGACAAATCTCAAGACCCAGTTTGCGACCCTCGATCATGACGAAGTAAAGCAAAGTGAAAATTAAAATTC
Organism: Diplazon laetatorius; assembly: GCA_963662125.1. Classification (NCBI taxonomy): domain Eukaryota; kingdom Metazoa; phylum Arthropoda; class Insecta; order Hymenoptera; family Ichneumonidae; genus Diplazon; species Diplazon laetatorius. Next base: position 708,187 of record OY759162.1, on the reverse strand, counting down.
AGTTTGCGTGCAACCCTGCCTCGTGGCTCTTCCCGCATGTGTGTGGGTTTGCACGTGTGTGCGTGTCAGGCTTGAGGAAAGCACGCTTATGCAAACCACCTGTCTGCAGTTAGTTCTACCTTCTTTAATTTTTTTTTCGTTTCTCTTTTACCTCTCACGTTGACTTCCCAGTTTCACATCCGACTGTTACTCCAATTCTTCCATTCATCCGATTCTTCCCCCATGGAAAAAGAATTAATCTCACCCCTTTTCATAGAAAATATTCAAAAAATTCACCAAAGATATCGAGTAACAAAAAAACAAAATTACAAAAAAAAAAGAAAACACCAACTCAAATATCCAGAAAAAAAATATCAAGCATCGAATAAAAAAAAAAAATAACTCAAACCCGACCGTCCGTTTTCAATCCCAATGTCGAAATGCCCCATACGGTATTGCACCTCCAAGTACGTTGCCGAATTGCGCAAACGCATTGCTCGAAGAGACCGACTCGTCGAGAAAACGATACTACACGTGAACGAAGTGCAACAGCCAAGCCCTGGACCGTGCGTCGCGAGCTACGCACCCGAGGAGAGTACATGGTCGACCGGTAACACACAACGGGCCGAACCTTTTCACTCCGGATCCCCAACTTTTCACAACTCCGTCGCTCGCACGATTTTGGCTCGCGTTCCACGTGATGGAACTCTCGTTTCGACCGATGAGTATCTAGTATAAAAGAATAAAATTCGAAAAAAAAATTAATCAGACTCCGTTGTAAATAAAAATCATAATAATAATGTGGGAAAACAATTTTTTTATTTTCCATTGGCTCACTTGACCGGATTAAAATATGAAGCGAAGGCTTGAGGGCTCGATGGTTGTCCTGCAATTAACTTTATGATACTTGTCTGTATATACACATACCGCGTATTGAACGATAATGCAAGCGTACAAATATAAACACACGTGTGCATGTATTGTCGTGTAGAGGGTCGGTAAAAAAAAAAAAGATTTATTCGGCAGCGTGAGGTCGAACAGTGGCGTCGGAAACGGTTGCTTTTGGCGTTGCGGTCTCGATCGATAAGATCGTTACGCCAATTTGGTACGAGATATGCACAGGTGTCTCTAATTGATCTTAAGGCCAATTAATTTTTTTCTTCCCTTTCATTTTTTTTTTCATACGCTCTTCACTCTGATTTTTTTTATGTACTTTTGCCCGACGTGTCTAATTTTTTTTATTTTCATTTAAAACATTTTTTTCGTTGCCGATGTGGAATTTATTATCGCCTCCGTGGGGAGAAATATCACGAACGATAACTGCGTTACGGAGTTATCGAGAGTATGCGGGGCACCCGCCTCCGGGTATCGCCGATTAGCCGGCTTCGATACGTGCCACATGCCATATAATCTTACACACACACGTGTCCGTACACATATGCACATATGAATTTATATATGATTGTACGTGAGTGTGTGAGAGACACGTGCATCTGGATCGAACGACCGGAGGGTAAAGGCTGTCTTTAAAGGCCTTCGGGGGCTTTACGAGCACAGGCCTTTACCGCGCGCACATCGATACGTTTAATTCCCCTGATTATCGGTTATTAACATCGATCTCTGTACAATTTCAATTTAACGATTATTTATTTAGTCGGGAGATCGATCGGAAGATCGATCGACGTGACGATAGCCCGCTAATAACTGATTTACCTGCCGGCTCGGATCTACTTGTCACGCGACTTAGTTGCTAAATCAATCGGCTGGCTTTTTTTTCTATCTTCTCGTGACGACGATTTTATGAAAGTTTTTGCTTCTCTTAATTAAAAAAAATATATTATATTTAGATTCTTCTTATTGTTTTTGCTATTTTCAATGTTACTATTTACTCAATAGTTTTTCATTCTCATTTTCATCAATTTATTTTCATTGTTTTTTTTTAACTCGTAATTTATCGTTGTTGGTTGACGAAATCGGGTTTAAGCGAATCTTGAACCTCGACGTGATTCGAACCGCGTAAGAGATTCGAAGAGGACGACATTTTTCCACTCGTCGCGATCGTGCGCAATCGCGACGAGTTACGACGGTGAGAATTAAAAGAAGAAAAAAAAACGGGCTCGAAGGTGAAGTCGAGAAAAAAAAATCATCGTCGGGTATTAGGTAGGTGTATACGAAGATCTTCGAGGGTTTTCGACGACGTTGGCGCGCGTGTACATATGTATAACAAACGCGCTTATGGTTTGTCGGTCTGAGAAAAGTGCGCGCTGGTTGATTCGGCGAGAAGGCCTTATCCGTCACTGGCACGGATGAACGACTGACGGACGCGCATCTCGGGTGAGTATTCCATTTACGGTGGAAAATTCAACCATCTGCGGAGATTATATACGCGACATCGACCACCGTCGCCGCTCTTTCCGCGCGGAATCTCGTCGAATCTGGCATCGTCTCTCGTTGTGAATGCCGAACGCGTGACCAGACAGAGACAGAGAGAGACATGAAAGAGAGGATAAAAAAAAAACAAACACCGCGAAATATGCCAACCCGTTTGCGTCAACGATTGAAAAAAAAACAACAACGAAGCAAACAAAATAATTTAATTAAATTGGAAACGTGGAAAAAAAAGGTAAGCTATAATTTGGGTCATGATAAGTGAAATAATTAAGTTTTATTTAAACAATATATATAGTTATCGTGTTAAATAATATCTAAAGTAAAAAATTTTTGATTATTAAGAAGAAAAGAAAAAAATATTTTTAATGCACATAATGCACGTGTCGATAGAGACATATAGCTAACCCATGAATATTCTTTGTGTTTCAGGTAAGGAAATATCGATATACGCGAGGTTTGCAAAAATTCCCGGATGCTGCGCGCGCGCGACGAGACGCACGACGTCGCGAGAGTTTCCGAAGGTTGAATCGATAATAAATAGCGTGTGTAACGTATATTTATATATATAGAGATGTAAAATATATGTACGAGTGTATTTAAAGTGAACGAGTTTTCGATTACCCCGACATATGGGTACCGGTGGGTAAGGGAACGCACGTGGGCAGACGAGCGTGTGCTCGCGCGCCCGCGACGGTCAAGTCAGTCCTATTTATCTGCTCGCCTTATACCCACGTACGTTGTATATACATATATTCTCGCTCGACGGTTACAGAACACAGTGTACACGTCTCTATCCACGTTTTTACGTTTTCACGGATAGATCGAACCGTGGTTGAGTTACACCACGACCTTCGACGAGATATATATCTTCAGCAGCTGGGGGACGTCGTGATCTACGACGCAAAATAATTTTTTCCCTCACAAATCATGATAATGAAAAAATAAAAAATAAGTAAAGAAGATATATTCCGATTGAGTGTTTTTATTTTTCGTATCAATTTTTGGAAATCTATTTTACAAAGAAAAAAATGTATTTCAAGTACATTCCCATTGAATTAATTTCCATCCCTGATTGGGACGTTCTTAACTTGCAAATTCGAAGGTCCCTAGACCCATCGAATATCGTAATTAGCTCCTAAGAACGTTTAAAAAAAATAATATAAAAAATCGAAAACAGAAAAAAATGTCTTTAAAGTTTTGCGAGCGTAGTTGGAACCCGTGGTGGGTGGATCGTTTCGCGGTTTCCATGGTCGAACGTGAAAACGATCGAGGGTTGAACGTGAGGCGAGAAATTGTTTTTATTTTTTTCAAGCTTCTCAGCGGGTGGAATCGATAAACACACGAACTCGTTGGGGCGGGGGCAACAGTGAAAAAACGAAATGCAAATAAAAAAAAAAAATCAAGCCGACGAACACATTGGGAATAAATTAAGGAACGGGTTTTTCTCTCCCTCGCAATCCCATCCCCGCGGTTCACGAGCGTTGTCGCCTATATTGCCCACCTCATTACGTACCGCTTCGTTTGTTTCCATTTTAATCGGAGCTCGAGACCGACCCAAGCGAGAACATTTATTTCGAATACATCGGTCCGGTCGATCGACCAGGGGGGGGGAGGGGGGCGAACGACCGAAAACCGGGAGCCACATACCTAACGAACGAAGCTCGCGCGACAAAGTTTCGCGAATGCTTTTGCGCCCCTTCCGACTCGACGAAAATGATTGTCGTATATTTCGAACGAAATTTGGAGGTTAGGGTTGATTCTAAAGAGACGGTGGTCACGTAGCAACCTTTGAAAAAATATATATATTCACAAAAACCGCGAAGAATTTAATTTCTCGTATCAGTGTGAGCATCGACACCCGACATTATTATCATAACCTTTTTTTCTTCTTCTTCTTTTCTCGAGCATTTTCAACGGGATTCTGATGCTCGGTGGAAACGCTAAATTAGCCAGAGGGGCGACGGAATGAAATAAAAAACGCAAAATAAACACGAAGCAACAGAGGTGATCGTTTGTGCTCTGTTCGGTGCTAGTGTGTGGCATGATAGCCACACACTTACAAACACACACACACACATACGAGAATCAACGAGGAGGCGACGAGGCGAGTTCTTAATGAGTCGATACTTGACACACATCGAGTCCGTTGTCCGTCACGCGCGTTAATCACGCTTCGAGGCCTCTCCCAGCCTCCTCATCTCGTTCGGTCCATCGTCTGCAATCTGTGGCGAAAAAAAATATATATATAGCGATGCCATGGTGACTCTCTTTCTCTCTTTTTCTCTTTTTTTTACTAATCCAGACGGACGGTAAAATATCATACATACGAGAGCTTCGTAAACGGCCGACCGTTCGAAAAGCTCAAAGCAAATAGAAGCGAATAAAACGGCTGAACGACGCGAAATTTTAAAGGCAAGGTCGTAAAACAAAAAAATGATAGTAAAAAAAAATGCGTGAAGCAGTGTGGGATGGAACGTGTGAAGGAAGAACGAAGAAAGAGAAGCATCGGGGTTTGAGTAACACACACCGCCTTTATTACAGACCGCGAACTCTCCGGATGGACGGTCAAACGGACACCTTCCGTCTTCGGGGTAGCCCCGGACCGCTTTCATCCACGTCTACCGTATCCCCGGTTCGGCCTCACGCGGCACTTTTCTCACTCTTTTATTTTATCCACGGTCATTTTAGCGGCTCATTCGGTTTATTGCCCCGTCACGGTGCCTCGTAATGGCGCTCGGACATTAACCATTTTGTTAAAACGGCCTTGCTTTCGTTACTCCCGTCCCCCCTCCCATATTCGTAACGTGTTTGCGTCGTCCGATGAACGCGATTACCGGAACATTGGCCAATGAAAAAAAAAATAGGTTTTTTTTGGGTATCTGGGAAAGACTTCTTTTTTTGCGACACACAGTTTTGCACGTATTTGATGGTCGAATCGTTAACCCACGTGTCCCGTGTCCGGGACGCGGAGGAGTGAGACAATGCATTTGTCATGATTTTATGGAATATGCAGGTATTGTCCTTTGGTGTCGTAAAATGTTATCGGGAGTTTTAAAAATTTTTTTTTTACATGTCTTCTCGAATATTCGATGCACAAAAACTGCCGGCAAAGCGGCTGGTGGGTGTCGATGACAACGCTCGAGTATGTGGGATGTTTGTATAATTTTTTTTTTCTTTTATTTTTTAGTCTTTGCGAAATTCGTATTTTTTCATTGGGAAGTTTTTATATTAAAATTTGTATTTTTTTTATCGATGGCACAATTCGTTGTCATTGAAAGAAAATTTTGAGATTGACAAAACCGTTCGATGTCGCATAAACGTAAAAAATTCCAGCGAACATCGGTGGCGGTGTGTTTTTTTTAATTGCGACAAAGTCAGTCGATCGTTGTGACACGTCGGTACAAGCGAAAATGATGGCTCTGGTCGGCCTCGAAAAGTCCGTTTTCATCGCGATTCGCGGCAACATAAGCGCGTAGTCCGCGCAAAAATCGCGTAAGAACCGAGCAAGAGTAGACGCGACAGGTGCTAAACTGTGGTTGCGCATTGGATTCCAAGTAGCTTATGTGAGATCGTGTGATCGGTGCGCATAGTTGCACCGTGTACCAGTTGACCCCCCGGTCCATGTTTCTCACTCGTTCGTTTATCACGATTTCCCATAAAAAATCCTTCCACAATGCAAAATCTTTAATTTCGTCAAATCTCTTGAAACAATTTTATTTGATTTAATTTTTTTTCATTGTCGATTTGTATCACATTCGATGAACCTCGTTAGAGAAAATCGATTGTAAAATCCAAAAGCGTTGTCTATTATTCAACCGGACGAGTAATTGGGAATGGACTTACCGGTCTAACCGACTGGTAAATCCGGGAGACAGATCTCGGACTCCGATACCGATGTATTCGTCTCACGTACGACCTACCGATTTTTCCACGTAAATATCGCGCAATATCGCTCCGGGCTATTTGACCAACAGTCTCACGGAATTAATATTGCTGATTACGGTAAGCAAGGTCAATCGAATTTATTTTTATTTTTTTCACGAATGAATCAGCTGGTGAACACACTCGGTAGGGGTGGGGAAGGGGGATGTAGTATTTTACTGTACACCATGACGTCCCGTTCGACCGATCGTCGTCGGTTGATGCATTTGCCTCGCAGTTGGCCCCCGCTTTGGAATCGTTCTTAACGATCGAGTTCTCTCGCCACGCGAAAAACCATTAATTCACGTGATTAAAAGGAAATCTCACCCTTCCCCCGTCTCCCATGCTTATTTCTTCTCGCCTGTGGCGTCGATTATCCGCCACGGGATTACCCCGCTCTGTGCGTTTGAAAAAAAAAAAATAAATAAATAACGCTCGTTCGCGACGATTCCGACGATTATACCGATCGCGCGAGATCGTTTACCCGCGCTGATTGCTCTTGCGCACGAGCGCGATCATTTCTTTTTGCATCGTAAAGTAAAACGCGTTACGATATTTATCTAACGAGTGGCTCGACCGAGTTGGGTCAACCACCAACGGTTGCCAACGTTGTTTATTTATTCGTACACCGCGTGTCACCTGTTTTTTGATCCTTGAGAATTTTTATTATATAAAATTTTGTTGTGATCGAGATTTCTCAGATTCGTCGTGATTTTTGGCTGGGATTGTGGGTGCGTCATGCATCCTGAACGCCCGAGGATAATAACGATTTTTACACGACGAATTATCGATGACATCATCGTTCGGAGCCTCAGCTTCCACGACGAGAATCAACGAGGTCCTTTTTTTATTTCTTTTATTTTTTTAAATATACATATTTTTTCTTTCACTCGCCTCCGCATTATTTAACGGAGTAAACGTGCAATAAACGTTCGATTTCCGACACCATTTGGCTTGGACGATAATATAATTTACGAAAAATCACGAGTTGTCTCGTTGGAAGAAAAAGAAACCCTCCCGAGAAATTTCGTACTTATTTCACGTACCTACGTTGGAAAATTACGTCATCGAGCGATCATGAGATTGCTCCCACCTAGATCGCAACGTCATCTCCTACTCTTCGATTTTCTTCTTGGTTCGTTAGTTTCTGTGTTTTTTTTTAATTTTATTTTTTTTTATTTTTATCGATCGTTTTATGTATTCCACGTCGTTCGCTTCTATTTTTTAATGATGTCTGTACTTGTGTGTGTGTGTGTTGTTCACGGCGGTGTGCAGGAAAGGGCAAGGCGTATTTTCCAGTGGCCAATCGAATCTCTCCGATTTCAAGCTTCGTCCAATCCGACGGATCGGTAGCGAAAAAAAAATCGTTCGGGGGATTCGATAAGACGTTTCGCGACGTCGATTCGCAGTTCGAACGCTTGCGACAGGAGATACACAGTCGACTGGATCGACCGGGACAACGATTTCCACCACCCATCGTCCGTGGCCAAACGTGTCGCGCCATCGTTCCGAACGATCGCGCGAGACGCCCACAATCTCGTTTCTAATTCGTCCAGAAATCTATCGAGCGCGCGCGCGCGGGTCGCGGGTCGTCGAGAAGCTTCGGGCCCCGCGAATGAGCCGGTCGATCCGATCCGGTCGACCACGTCATACAGGTGAATGCGTCGGCGTATCTAACCGCCGCGCAACGACGACGTAGTTGAGACACGCGTTGAAAATTTTCATATCACGAGCTATGTAACGGGTGATGAAAATATTTTTTGTTCTATGAGTTGATCGGTTGATAACTTTTTTTCTTTGGTTTTTCTTTGTAGGAAATTTTTGTTTTCGAATGATTTTTGGGGGTGAGTTGCTTTGGCTCGAGATCTTTCTAGGTTTCCGTACCTACAAAAAAAAATATGATCACCTACGATCAAGAGCCAGAGAATTTTTCTAAAAATGCTTCCTCACAGATGATCCGTTTTTCGTTGCATAAAACTGCATAAGAAGCAAATTTCATGTTTGCTCTGAGGCCCATAATTTTCCAGTAAAACCGAGCTCACCCGTTGGACGGATTTTGCGGAGGCCGCAGAGCCTCGTGGATTGGGTGACGCGCACACGCACGGTGGCTTTTGCGGAGGCTGAAAAATCCAGAAAGCCAGTCGTGTAAAATAACGAAAAGAGGGAGACGAACGAAAAACCGTTCGTGATCGGCGTGGGTAGGAGCGGTTAGTAGTTCGCCCTTTCCGCAGCGCCGCACATGCCGATCGACGTGTGTTCCATCGCTTGTGTTTGCCGCACGATCAGTTCACGAACGGACTATCCGATCGTTTGTTCCGAGGACATCGGGTGTTGCGATTTGACGACGGTGCGAAAGCGCGGTACCGCGACAAGGGCAGGGGGGAGGAAAAACGTGTACGAGCTCGGTCGACAAGGCAGAGCGAGTGGCGGTCGGAGGGGGAGGAGAGCAGCGAGTTTATGTCCACCGGATAACGCTCACTCCGACTTCCGTTCGCCATTTCGCCACCACCCCTCTCGCTCTGCCTCTGCGACGCATGTGCGACGCCTGGCGGCAAACTGCCCGAACCACATCGAGATTTTTTACCTAAACAACGAACAATCGCTGCATATCACCTTCGACCAGACAGGTCACAAGGTACGATGACCAAATGTTTTTTTTTTTTCTAATTTAATTTTTATTTATTTATTAAATATTTTATTTATTTATTAATTTCGTTGGCGGATCGACCTCCGAGTTATTGATATTAATATACAAATGGTCGTCCGGTGAAAACAGAATGTTTTGCCGGAGCGAGAATATTCTTTGACCGTGAAGAATAAATCGTATGAATAACAATCGATTGTACGTGCTATGGAACCCATAACATAACCCATAATACTTTTGTTATCATTAACTCGTTTGCACTATTGCTGAGGTGGTAAATTCTTGCTTCCGAAATTCCACATAAATTTTCCTTCCCGCGCCAGATTAATTTTTAACCGAAAAATAAATCTTGAGGTTCGATAGATCACATCTTTTCAGTCTTCGCGACGTTTCAATCTTCTTAGATGTAACATCGAGATCACAAAATGTTTCGTTCTTATTTTTCTTCGACTCGAATTTCAAGTTCGCCTACGATTTATGTCCCAGATATATATATCTATATTTTTTTTCTTAATTCTTTCAAATTATACATTATGATTTATGTATTATAATTCAACGCTGTGCAAGCGAGAGAATATAACGAAAAAAGAAAAAAAACGCGTCTCCATCTATATAACTCCTTTCGATTGATTTATCGTTTTATTATAAGATTCACGCAACGAAATCCCATCGCGCCTACTCAACTCGATATCGCTTCTCAACGCCTATACTTTTATATCGTCAAGTTATATATACGTTAGGGTGGTCCTTATCTTTTTGATTTTTTTCCCAAACTTGACGTTTTCGGAGGATAATACGATTCGAAATAAATGTTGAAAAAATGTTCTCTAAATTTGAGGTCCTTATTTCAATTCTCAACCCTGCCGCAAACCTCCTGATATTAGACATATATTTGCAAAATAATAAAACCGTGGCGAACACGAGACGGAAACCGCGTGACTCGAGCGGTAAATCAATCGAGTAAAACGATCGTCTCGGATTAGTCGAAGTGCGGAATAACAATTAGAACAAAAGATTGGACAGTAAGATGATGATTGAATGGTCAGACGTCCGTTGAAGACCCCGGGACCAGGCTCTCGCGGTGCTTTGTTCCATCGCCGCATGGCGCTTCCTATGTGTTTCCCCAGTCCGACTGGCATTACCGTGAGGCCGCTTCGTGCGACCGTAGAATCGTGGCTGGGCGAGTTCTCGTAAGCACCTCTTTCGTGCACGTTGACGTCTCAATACTCGAAAACGACAAACAGAAGTGTGCTGTGGCCGGGGGACTGTGGAAAAACGAGTGAGAATCTTTCCACGCCCATCGCGTGACGAGAGCTCGTTAAAATATTCTCGTTCGGTTTAGCGCCACGTGGTTTTCTCTCTCTTTTTTTCTCTCTCTCTCTCGCACTGCGAACGTCGAAACCTCAGAACTCACGTATTTAATTCTCACAGCTTCCAATGATGCTTGTATCTCCTTCACGAGAGTCCACAAACTCGTGGATTTCGTTTTATTCACGTCTGTGACGATGAAAAAGTATTTAATTGAAGAAAAAAACGAAAAAAATTGTTTCGTTTATAATTTTGCTTGCTCATAGAGGAAGCTATGTGAAGATTTGACTTTAAGGAAGCCAAAGATTTCCAAAAAACTTTCGGGGAAAGCGAATTGCAAATTATTTTAAATTGCAGTTTCTTTTTTTTTCTTTTTTTTGTCAAATTCTTTTTTTAACAAGTTCATTTTAGCAATTCTACGATGCGATATCGTGCGGAGAATTCAATGCGAGATTTTGATTTAATTTACCATTACGAAGGCAATTCACGTCAACCCTCGTCGTAATCACGCGAGCAATAATCATCGGAGCAGCCACGTGTGTGCTCCGATTGAATACAACGCGCGGCTGCTTGACCGTTGCGTATATTCGTGGATCGTTAATAACAATCTTGCAGATTGCCATTGAAATATTTTGCCACTGGTTCGTTTCGGTCGTATTTTTTTTACCTGCACCTTACCGTGCCGATATAACCCCCCCGTCCCCTTCACAAGTTGACAGTAGTGGGCCAACGCGAAATAATAAATAAACCGAACGAAATCCGGGTAGTGACGAGAAAAGAAATGTATGATAATTTGCCCGACGGGAGATCGGAGAATTTCACAACGCTTTCGGGGGTTCATTATGATCATTGCCGTGTCAGCGAGGCGAGAATCACGGGCAACGCGGTCTCGAACGGATGGTCCCGCCGCGGTGCGATTACGATTCGTCTGTAGTCACGGACTTTCGGGGTCAGACCGAAAATATTATTTTTTCGGTTAGTTGCCGAAGACAAATAACGTTCGAAATATTTTTCATTAATATCATCATTTTTTAAACTAAACAATGATTTAGCTTTCAACTTTTTTTAAAAGTATACATTTATTTTCGATTTTCTTTACATTCTTCGAACCAACCATTTTGTTTTTCACGTGCCTCTTTCATTCATTCGCATGTATATATATATACATTCAAAAGTTCATTTCTGCACATGCGTACGGAGTTTCTTTGGCTCGAAATGAATTGACCCTCTCAGGACCGGGAGCACTTTTATCGTACGTTGTATATCTCCTTTGTTCCGATCACTGGTAGCCCCCGTAACGTTTCGACCGTACACGTCGTAAATTCAAGCAACGTAACGAACCCGACTGTCGAAACCGACTTTGAATAAGGTACGACCCGTACGGCGGCGATCCGAACCGCGCTCCTCTTCCATCTCACGTGTTTTATTTTATTCGTTTTTTTTTTCATCGTCGATTTTTTCGTTTAAATTATTATTGTCCGTCGTTGGGCGGGAGCGGGCGGGGGGGGGGGGGGGGGGGGGTGCGCGAAGAGGGTGCGTGTCATAAATCATGCGGTAACTCTCCCCGAAATGCCTCTCACATTTCCCATTAAAAAAAAACAAACCAAAACTAAGAAAAAGAATTTCAAAAAAATAAAATTTAAAAAAAATAATGCATAATGCGCGCTATAAATTTTACGCCAATATCGGCTAAGCGTAAGGCTGGATTGAGAATTGAAAAAAATTACCGCAAGGCTAATTAACCGCTCGTGGCTGTGTCCGCAATGAGAAAAAATAAATGCAAAAAAATAATTCGAAAAAAAATAAGAGAGAAACTCGATAGCTACTACGCGGGTCGCCCTTCTTAAGGATAAATCATGACGGTGTAAATTAAAGTTAAATGCGTCCTCTTCGTTCTTGGGCGACGGTTCGCGGTGGTTGACTTATCGAGCAGAGACAGAGACTGGTCATATGGCTGATATACTTTCTCGGAAGTCACGATCGTAAATTAAAAGGGCTCGAAAAAAAATAAAAAATTTAAAAAAAATAACCGTACGAGATATAAAAGCACGTTGGTACGGTTGCGAGCTCGTTTCAACGATTTACTCGCTAAATCTCCGTGCGCGGCATTTCACTCTTATGCCACATTGGTCATTATCGTCATCGTTAGTCCAACGCGCATCGTTGAAACTTACCCAACGCTAAATGGCAATTTGTTGGGTGGTATTAATTTTGGTGAATTATTCGGTTGCGAGACGATGGTACGAGTGTCATATCGAAATAAATGGGGACTAATGCGATGCAATGGGGCGTGTGAATGAGCAATAAAAACAATATATATGCATATATATTTTCGTAAATGATTCACTTGTCATCAAAATGACAATGAAGGAAGTTTCAAGCATCGAATTATCGAACCGTGACCTAAGTATTACATCTCGTACATCAATCGCATTATAAAAAAAAAATCGACACTCGACATTGACTTTCGCGGTCCTGCGATTATGCAAGAGTCCGTGTAGCGAATGAAGGGGGTGGGGGGCACATCTGGCCGCGTGGGAAGATCGCGCTCCCATTCCCCGATCATCGCGCGGTCGACGTCGCGGGTATCATACCTATACATATATATATATATATATACACAAGCGTGCAGAGTAGTGGACTACGACAACGTAATCCGGTACAGTACTTAAGTTACGTACCTACGGACGTACGACTCTCAACGTGCTCTCCCCGGGTTTCTCTATTTATGCGAAATTGCCGCGTACGAACGAGAGTGCGCGCGCTGTGCAGCATTTATTTATTATGAAACTCGGTTGAACGACGAGGAAGATGCGAGAGATCCGAGCACGTAGATATTTAAACAACTGTGGATAGGTCGTTTGACGATTCGCTCGTGGAATTCGAAATTCAACGAGTGACTGATCTTCATCGTTGTCAGTTTTACTTAAACTTTTTTTTTTTAATTTTTTGAAAGAATAATGTTGGATTTTGTTGCAATGAAACTTGCTGACTATTTTACTGCGACTCGGGTCTGAATGACCGAGGTCACAGATACCGATTTTCTCAGCGTTGTCAATCGCGTGAGCAGTTTCGATCGTCAAAGTAGATCGATACCGTGGGTGAACAGACACAAATCAACATTTCTTTGGTATATCATTATTTATTTTTTTTCATTAAATTTATTTTTCATTAATGTATTTCTGTTTACTTTATAAATCGTACGATTGGAAAACATATTGCACAGCTGATTGCGATTATAGACCGATGACTAAGACGATCGAAGCCATCGTGCGATTGTAATTGGCGTTGCGCGCGTTCACGCGATCGCGAACCGCGAGACTCTGCCGCTGTTTGAACCGTGGCGAACATCGTAAATCACGGGCCGGGGGCAATTGCGAATCAACGATCGTTTATAAATATCCAATTAGAAACACCTGTACTACGTTCGATCGTCCGTACGTGGACAATCGTCTCATCGGACTGGATCGCAAACTTGCTTTGGGAAAAGTCGAGATAGACAAAAGCTGGAAATCATGAATCATTTTTTTTTTTTTTGAAGGTCGTGAAAATTATTTTCTTTTTTCTAAATTCTTTCCAGAGATAAGAACTAGAAATAGACATATAAAAAAACATTTTTGTAGGTGACGCAGTTAACCCCCTTAATAATAAAATTGTCGATCCAACCCAGAATAACCGGCCAACGTCTGTGCGACATCCTGATCGCGTATCGTGGGTCTCCGTCCGCGTGTCAGCGTAATCCTCTTCCTCTCGTGTTCCTAGATTGACGTCGTCGGCGGGCTCGTTGCAATCTTTAAGGGGGGCGGACCCATCGCAAAAACTCGGCTGAATTAATGAAAACCGTCGGGTTCCCACGCATAAGCATCGCGGAATCGCGTACCACACACACACACACACAACAACGAGCGATAGTAGCACAAGTTTGCCGCTAATCCCGAGTCCTTTTTTTCCCAATGACGTGTACCACAGCGCACCACCTGCGCCTACTTCTTATTTCCACGATGAGAGGTGCGCTCGCTTCTGCCGATTCTACTTCGCCACCGTCTCGTTCAACGTTTTACCGTTGTCTCGACGGTATAAGGGGGCTTCGGCTCGGTACCGTCATCCTCGATCTTTCCGATGCCGGTGACTCGGTCGTGGATTCCTCCGAGCTTCGCTTTCGCATCCGGTCGCCATTTCTTCCACGTGCGAAATTTTCGTTTTTCGTCGAAATTTGGTCTTCGAACTCCAGGGAGTCGAAAACCAAAGGAACCAAAGTTGTAAGATTTTTTTATAGATTTTTCAATTGTAGGTGATTTATTTTGAATTTATTTTTTTTAAGCGATTGCGAAAGATCGATGGCCAGTCGTTGTTATTGAATATTTTGCATTTCGTTACATCAAGATCGTAATCGAGATGAGACGTCGCGATGATTGTGCGATGAGAAAGTAAAAAATAACAACATCAATAATGATGATAATACGGAGAGTGTAAAGAATGAGAAAAGATCGTGATGAGATGGCGAAATCGCGTCCGTCGATGGTAAGAAACGAGACTGGCACACCAATCTCTCTCTCTCTCTTTCTCACTCTCTTACTTTCTCACTCTCTCGTACGTTCGGACCGTGGCCACGGAGTTTCGATCTTCGGCATTGGCCATACTCTCGCTTCTTTGCCAAACGAAACCCGCGGCTCTCTGGTTTCCGAAGTTTCTTGCACCCTTCTCGCCACGAGTCCCGTGTTTTTCGTCGTCGTCGTCGTCGTCGTCCGCGTCCTCGTCCTCGTTGCATTCGGCTCTTCTCTTTCGAGCACGCACAAACGCTTCCTCTGCGCGAATACTCGCACGAAAAGATTTCGCGGAGAGCGAAGCTCTCTCGCACGTACTTAACGTACAACGTTTTCGTCGGTGATCACACACGTAAAGAACCAGCCAGCCAACGGGCTATTCCGTATATACTCCGCGTATAAACTGCGTGCGTGCTTAAGCGTGCGTGTCCCATCGGGATACCCCCGCTGTTGCTCTCTTCGTGATGAAAAAATATAAAAATAAATGAAATAAAATGAGAATTGAAATAAAAAAAAAATTGAGTAAAGAAAAATTGGCGACATCGCAGTCGCGACGTCGGCTCCCTGCCGACCAAAAGCTATTGATCGGTTTGTATGGTCGATTCTCCATGCTTTTCATCGTGCTTCACCTCGTCGTCGGGTTATTGATTACGAACAGAATTACCGCCGTGTGGCGACGAAGAATCAGCCATTCATCGCAACCACATTTACACGATTTATAACGATCTTTTGTGTTTTGCAATGGTGGAAATATTTTCGTTCTTTCATTTCACATTTTTTACGTCTCAATATTAAAAATGTTGGTCAAGTGCGGGTTCGATTGGCGAGTTTATTAATTTTCTCTAACCGCCTCTTAAAATCGTAATTAAAATAATAACCAATAACATCCGAATAAGGGCACAAAGCCACCACGAGACTGGTCTCTCAGGGCGACGTGTAGCTTCCCAGCTACTTATATTATTCCTCTTATATCCTATCTTTCAGACCGGCTATCCTCACCGTCGGACAATAGGCGTCGTGTGCCGACGAACTTTAATCTACATACGCGAATACCCTCGATAGATCTTGAGCTCTCTTCCTCTCACGCGCATACACAGATATACGACACACGTATGTGCGTAAACGAAACGATAGCGGAATTGCGGCATTGCGCGTCGACAAGGACTTCACCCGACGTCGTCGCGACAATGGGCGAGTCAACTTTTTTGCCGACGGTATTAGCGTGAGCCGCTCGTGCTTCGCGGGTTTGTAATCCCGCCGCGAATC
This sequence comes from Diplazon laetatorius, assembly GCA_963662125.1. Lineage (NCBI taxonomy): Eukaryota > Metazoa > Arthropoda > Insecta > Hymenoptera > Ichneumonidae > Diplazon > Diplazon laetatorius. The sequence goes on along the minus strand of OY759162.1, from coordinate 692,134 downwards.
GTAATACTCCGGGGGGGACTCAACGCGATCATGAGGGAAGGACAATAAGCGCCGCTTGATAGTCATTGTCCCGATAGTAACCGCCGAGGGGCAAAGCGAAACGAAGTGAAGTCTCTTTGAGATTGTCGCGCGAGCGTGTAGTGAGTGCGTTTCAACGACGCCGAAGACGCCTCACGGCCTTTCAGGCCCCATGTTAATTCCGCATGATCGAAAACGTACCAACAACCATAAATAAAACCGTCCGCGTTTATTTATATTCGTCGATTAAACAAAACCATTAACGTGCACGAAAAATCCTGAAAATCGCAACGGAAATCTGCGTGTGGGGGCCATACGGACCCCACTGTCTGGAACAGAGACGATGAAGAAGGACCTACGTCTGTACCGCGACGTGTACCGGGTGGGGAGCAAAGACAGAGAGAGCTTTTCCCCGAGTCGGTAGCACGACGACCTTTGAGGTCGATGCACCGGTCGACCGGCGTCAAAACAAGACCCGGTACATCCTACCAGCCTATACGATGCTGCTGCTGCTGCTTCTACTCCCGCTGCCTGTGTCCCCATGAATTGTGAACGCGCTAGCTCAGCCGCGCGCGCGCGTTACTTTTATACACGTTTGCCATTGCCGTAGGTTGGCAGAACGGAATTGCCGTGTGCCGGACTGGGAATGGTTCCCACCGTGTCTAGTCTCCCTCGACGACGCCTCTATAACTATATCCGACGGGTAAATCATTCGTCGTTTCGACTTTGTTGCTCCATCGGGTTTTCCACGTTCCGTACGGGCAGCTCACTCTTTTCCCGAGGGGGAAGCTCCGACGAACTGCGAGAATCGCGTGATGGCGATGGAGGGGAGTGGGGGGCGACGAGGACGCGTATCGTCGGTCGAGGACGATTCCTGGAAGCTCGCGGAGGCGCAGCGCTGTCTGGCCGAGTCGACGGGGAATCGTCTGCTCGGTTGTGCGCATCCAGCCAGCGCGGGGACGACACGGGATATGATCGAGGCTGCGATGATCGGCTTAGGAGCCCGGATGCCAGGGCGAAGGTGGTGGTCGTGGAAGGAACGTGAAGTACCGACTGGCAGCGACGACGACGACGAGAAATGCGAAGGAGAAGGAGGATAACCCCGCGTGGCCGGAGAAACGAGTCAAACCAGAACGCGGTCGTGGCCCGTCGTCGCACGAGGCGGACGACAGGAACGACGACGGGGTTTGGATGCCGTATAGCGTTAACCCGCGATTACTCGTGCGAGAGAGAGCGAGAAAGCACGATTGCGACGTTGAACCGAGGAGAAACGAGGAAAGGTGAAGGCTGGATCGAAGCACCGTCATATATATATATCACCCTGTACAGCATAAAAGCACGACGAGGCTTCTAAGTACCTACGTGATGAGCGATAATAACGCCGGAGGCCACATCTTGGACGCGTAGGATTGTACTATCGAATAGACGGGGGAAAAAAAACAAACAAATAAATAAATAAATAAAATGACGGATGGATGAAGCGCCTGGTGGTGGCACACGAAGAGCTCATCCCGATATATCATCGCCGGTCATTCGGTCTATGGGAAAATTTATTTCTAATCGCTCGGACTTTGTTGTGAATATTTGATTTAACTGGCTCAATTGGAAATTAATTCAGTTACTCGAGGAATGTCGATGGCTTTTTTTTCTTCTTTTCTGCCGAGCGTGATGATCGTTTTCCCGGTGGAAAACGAGGTGACACCGATTTCCTCATTCTCAGGCTCTCCAAAGTTTCTTGGAATGAAGTATCCAACATCTTCTTCTGATTCTTTCGAGTTTCCTTTATTTATTTATTTTTTTTGTTCTTCATCATTCTTCGTTCTCGTTCGGTTCGTTGGAAACTTCTTCGTCGAGGTCCCAGGCATCACCTTCACTACGTCCAGCTCTTCATCACCCGGCTCGCAAACGCACTATCTTTCACAGTTCCTCTTTTACACGTTTTACGCCTCGGCTCTTTTGTTTTGTTTTTAGTTTTCTTTCTCGTTTCTTTCTCGGTTCGATCTATTCCAATCGATTGAATATCCTGAACACGCCGAGCGGTGAATATACCCAACGTCGGAGTCAACACTCCGGGTACTGTTGTCATTTCTCGGAACAAAGTCGTAAGCCTGTGGCTGGATGCGTGCACGAGACTCACGCGATTCCAATACACCTGTTGATCTTCTTCTTCTTCTCATAGTTTTCTCGACGACAACGGCGTGAACACGCCGAGAGATGCAGCAGCGTAATCCTCGGTTCCCAAAGATCCGGATGAAAGCGCCTATAGGTTATTTCCAATCATCTTAGATCAGATGTTTTTGGTCTTACCTGGGCTCCTATAAAATGAGGTTCCGTCCTAAAATTGAATCACGGTTTTGCTGCATGCGAAAACTCGTGAGCGCGTCTAAACACACGTGTCCCGTGTTTCGCTATCTCGTGGATTAACGTGGCGCGACTTATGCACAAGTGTCTTTCAGTTTTGAAGTCGCATCGTCGACAGGAAAGCCCCCGCGGGTGATTTACGAAAGAGAATGCGTCACATTGTCGCTGCGGCACCGACGCTAATGATATACCGCTTAATTGGCCTCATTCCTCATTCCTCCGCGGCCGCCGGGCGTACGCACGCGGCCACCGCGGTTCTCGCGAGGATCATCCCGTGGGCTTCGGGCATTCTACGCGCTACGATGTACGAGCTAAAATAGAATTCGTACGGGCGTTGTGTTGCGCTCGCGAGTACAGTGCGAAACGGCAAGTCGTTCAGTTATTGGCCACACTTTGCAAAACATAATCTGAAGACAGAAATGGAAAACAAAAAGCCACGTTGTTAAAATGACTATTTGATTTTTCTAATTCATCAATTTTGAAACTATTTTCATATAAATTTTCGCTTTGAAAAAATCAAAACATTCCTCTCAAGAGTTTTTTGTTGAAAAACTTTACGCAATTTCAATTGTAAAAAAAAACGACCTTTGCCAAGGACTACTTTATATATATATATAGCATCGAAGAAACGCTTTACCCCGACGAGAACCCTCGCCCGCGCCCGTCCGATTTAAACCGTGATTCCGTCTCGTTGCATCGTCCCCCCTCCCCCCTGCTCCTCTCACTCCGCGGGAAACGGAGAACGGCGAACAAACTTTTGCGAGTGCGTGCGAGTGAGTAAGCGCGAAGTCCGGGGATTCCATGGGCATCCATCAGGCCTCGTCAAACCAGCCGACGACGCGACGCATCAGCATCGGATCGGCATTCATTGCTTGTGCCCCGTGCCCGCGAGACTCGACGTGACGTGCACGGGGGGTCGGGGGCGGAGAGACGAAGGAGGAGAGACCGAAGAACCCTTCGAACTCGTCCTCTTTTCTCGTATCACCGTCCTCGTTCATCGCCATCGTCTTGGACAGGCCGATCCAAGCAAAACCTCATCTCTACGTCTTCGCCCTTTTTTTCCTTCCCCCACTTGGTCTCTCGTTTCTTCGTCTCATTCGACTCGGGAGTCTCTCGGACACGCAATTCTACCGGGTTATCAAGGTTCAATGAGTTCTTGTTGTCGTCCACCTCCGTTTCCAATCTGAGAATGAAAAAAAAAAAAAAATTATCAAAAATTGTTAAAATGTTTGCTTTGGTCAGATTAATTTTTTTTTAAGCTTTCTTCTGAAAATAATGTAGACAATTGACACACCGAGAATCTTTATATTGCGTATCTATCGTATTTCCACCGTTTCTCGATGCCCGTAATTCCGTCTCCGGTTGAACAGAAACGCTGTCAAAACCAACGACATTCTTCGTGTATCGTTGCGGTTTTTCTTTCGTTCGGCCTCGACAGGATTACGTGCCGTGCGATTTATCCCAATGGCGAATCCCGTGTCATTCGACCGTACAACATTTTTTTGCTATCTTTCACAGTGGACTCTTTCGACCGCAATAGATAAAAATAAGATTGGATCTCGCTACGCTGATTTGGCAAAACCGGTTGATTGCGTCGAATATTATTGTGGTCATGGGTCAAAGTGAGATCAAGGATGAAAGGAGAAACGGATGCGTGACATTACATGCGAGACTCCTTACAATGATACCGAGGACGCTTAGCCGACTCCAAGTCACCCAAGGTACTCGCGGATAATTTTGTGGGAGCGGTTTGTCGACGATCTACGATGACAGGTTAACCGGCTAATCGTTCGATAGCCAATCATTCGTCCCTCTCTCTCTCTGTCTTTTTTCATCTTATTTATTTTTCTCTCCGATTTTTTCTTTCGTTCTTTTTTTTCCTACGTTGGACACCGGTCGGAGAGTATTTACCGGCACTATGTGCCAACAACTCCGGTGGTTCATACGTTCGTCCCTATTACCCGGGGACTCAAACGAGATGGACTGCTTTTAACAGCGAGACGAACGTTGGTGCGCGCACGCCACGTTTCTCTCTCCGACTGTCAGCAATCCCGACGCGGTCGTTCGGTTTGCCGATCGACTTGCGCGCCGAGGGCTCGGCTCTCGGAGGTTTCTTCGTGTGTGTGTGTGTGTGTGTGTGTGTGTGTGTGTGTGGCTGACGAATGAAACGCACGATCCGGGACCCGATGTGTGTTCTCCGTGCCGTGACGAAACCAGCCTATGATAGCTGTAATTGTGCTAACTGCTTGATGACCGGTAAATGGATGACAATTGTGACCGAGCCGTGGTTGTGAGCCATCGTGTGCAAGGTGGAATATCGCACACAGGTGTTCCTGCGATGTGTTCGACGTGTGCAATACCGTCGGACAGTCGCCATAAGGGTGTGGACGAAAATAATGAGAAATAAAAAAAAAAATAATAAAACATCAACGACGAGGATTGGCGTATTTCGTATTTGGTCCTCATGATTGAAGAGTCCGGAGTCAGGAAAAAAATGTATGAACTTTTGTCTCGATTCGGAATGCGCGCGGTTCAAAGTTCACGTTGCTGTTTGCTGTCGCGGACCCGGGGAACGGCGTCTTTGACGCGAAAATTTGTTGTAATAACTCGACGGGGACATTGAGCCCGCGTCGAGTGGTCTCACTGTTGTGGGGAAGATCGGTCTCGCCGCGAACGGGTCCTCACGGGCCGCCGGTACGGAGAGATGAGACGCAGAAGTCCTCATGGCGCGCGGTTAGTTGTCTCTCGAGGCACGTCGTCACCGCGAGAGTACCGGGAATCCGTACGTACCGACTGGACGAGCTTGTGCCCCCGCTCGGATGACTCGTTCTTCCCGATCCTCGTCTTCGTCTTCGTCTCGCGTGTCCTCCATCACCGGCATGTGATGTACGGATACTCCCGGTGCGCCAGCTAACGCGCCAGCTTGTGACCGTCATCTCGCCCTCGCGCTATCGTCGACGACTTCGACTTGAGCTCTCATGGGAGAGACCACGATCTCCGGCAATGCCGATGTATATATATATCGAACGGGTTATACCCCCGAGCGCCAATGTCGTTAGTTTTGACATGCCAACTCGTAACCCTCCCGCGGAGTTTATTTATATAATTCTTTACTGATCGTCGCGATGGGGTAGCAAAAAAAAACTTAAAAAAGAAAAAGAATTTCACAAAAATTCCGGTCGACAATCGTTTGTATCGTAAACATTGTGTTGAGAAATTCGTTGGAATTTTTTTTCGTTTGGTATCGACCGACCGCGCGGAATTCTTGGCACGGAAAACTGTGCCAGCGAGGAGCATCTCCTACGTTTCGGATAAAACAAACAAATCCTTTCGGTTTATACATTTTAAAGACTAAATTCCGGAAAACGTTCTCGTGTATCTATTTATTTTTTTTTTTTAATTGTTCGAAACAGTGTGAACGTTTTTTTTAACGTTCGGTGTATCGAAGGAGAACACCCGTTGGATGACGATTCGTCGATGAACCGGCGACGGAGGTACGATCGTTCGTCGATCCGCCACGTCTCGTAAATTCACCGGGGTTTCGCTTTTTTTTTCTTTCTCTCGGGTCTCCCTCGCTGGCGCATAACGACGGCCACCGCCAGTCCTCTCGCGAACCAAAGTACGCGAAGGGACAATCGACGGAGATTCCGAATGACAAACCGCAGCGCAACGCGCGAGGCGGGGACCCCAACATCGTCCTCGTGGTCGTCGTCGTCGTTCTTTCTCCTCGACGACTATCGGCTACCCGTGGAATCGTATCCGATGCTCGAGGGTTGGGCCGAACGAACTCTTCGACGATTCCGTCAGCTCGTAGACGGAGGGAAAACGAGCTTTTCATACAGAGCCCACGAGAGTCTTTACTGTTCGGATTCTGTGTACGAACAGTTTGCACGCTCGATTTATCGGCCTGCTTCTTCATTCGTATTTTATTTACGATATATAGAACACGATATATAGAAATCCCCCCCCCCCCCTCGCCTACTGGCCACGGGAAACCATGCTTTATCTTCGAGTAAAGTCACATAGTCATTTCTCTTGGATAAAATATTCCAAGAGCTTTTTATTTTTTATTTTCTTTCAATTTTATATTCCCCTGTCGTATGACGATTTTTATTTCGAACAAGGATGGCCCACCTTGAGGCGACTCGCTGCACTTTGAGCATTCGAGCAATCATCGATTTTTATAATTTTCCGGGGCCCGCCGTGATCGCGAACCCGACAATTACTCCGAAACCGTTTGCACGTAAACCGCGCTTCTTACGTCGATGCGAAATAAAATATATATAAAATAATTATCCTGCGAGACGCGATATCGACCATCGACAGAAAAAGACAACGACGAAAAACCGAAAAACGTGAAAACTCGTACTGTGGGAACAAAACCCCGCTAACGAAGCAATAAAAGCGTAAAAGGTGAAACCTCGATTATAAAGTTTGAGTAAGTCTCTCATCATATGTGGGGTCTCTCGGCGAAACGTGCGTATGGGGTCCACGATATTTCCTAAGTATAATTCGACGATAAACCATCGCGACGAATGATCCAACGGAGGGCCCCCGTCATCATCGGCATCGCCCCTCCTCCCCTCCCCCTCCTCCCCCGTCATCTGGGTCAGTCCGTGATCGTGCATCCGCGCAACCGGGTTCTCTTTGCAACAGTGTCTTCGCATCGTTCGAAGGAGAGCTCGTGCGCGACAACGGGCGAAACGAAACGACCGATGGAGGCGGGGAGAGGAAAGAGTTGAAATTGCGTGTGTGCTCCATGGGTCGGGCTCATCCCCCCTCCCATTTCTTCACTGTGTCTCGGTGCTGTGACTTTGGAACGAGCAAAACGTTCTGATCCTTCGTTCGTCTTTCTCACTCCGATACTTTGGGACATGCGTGGCCCCTTCTGGGGAGGGGGGGCATTTTGCAAGTACGCCTCTGTGTCTTCTCCCTCGTCGGTGTGGCCCGAGAGAGACTTTTATATTCCGTCGACGGTGAGGGGCCCCCAAACGCACTGCAATAAAAGCTCTTTCTCTCTCTGTCTCTCACTATCTCTCTTTCTCTTTCTCTTCGCGGTCTTTTCGTTTGGCTTCTGTACTCGCCGACCGCCAATCGGCTCGGGATGCGCCCGCTCCTCTCTCCCTGGACCCAGTGGCCCAAAGAACGCGCGATGGACGGAGAAACAAAAAGTAATACGAGAAAAAGAGAAAGAGAGAGAGAGAGAGGAATAGAGTCAAGTAGATATGGGTCGGGGCTCGAGGGCACAAAGAGAGTTGGCCCTTTGGCCTTTCCCCGAGCCGAATGTTCTCGTTCCGGATTCCTTACTCCTACATCGCCTTGTTATTTTTTTTTATTCACTTTTGTTTTTTCGAACGTTCGAATCTATCCTTCTCGCTTATTCTCGCCACGACCTGGATGAACCGAACCGCTGTTTGCGAATTGATCGGTGATCCGGTAGCCGAAATAAACGATCGGATTCATCGTGAAATAATGAAAATGGAGGTGCCTCGAAACAAACACGGCGTGTGGGGGTGTGGAGGGGTATTCCTCGTCGTCGATGCCTCTCGGACAAACTTCTTCACGACCGCTCGGACCGCTATCTCGTGGCCCGCGGGGGATATACATTACATCGTCGTGTGCCCCGCCACCGAGGACCGCCAAAACGCCGTGACCGAATTTCTCCATTCTTTTTTATCCCTACCTTCCGACCCCGCGCTTTGACATAACGTTGGAATATATTTTTTTTTTCATTTCATCTTCTTTCTCACATCCTCTTCTGCATCCCTAACTGTTTCACCGTCTTGATTATTTTTTCAAAATTTATTTTTATTTATTCTTCATCGTTGTCTTCGACTCGGCATTTTCTCGTTGTTGAAAACATTGAACTGAGAATTACTTCTAACTTCATGCTGCTTTCAACTTTCTATCACCCTGAACGAGTGATGTTGAAGTAGTGGTGAAAAATTTTGGACTCGGGTGTATAAGCCCAGGAGTGGTTATCATCGGTTATGGGTAAATCGTCGGCGTCGGGTTTGCGCCGAGACTCCCGCGAGGTAACCTCGACCACCTTGGACGGGTCCGGGGGACTAGGTGGGTCAAGCTTCGGGCTCTCTCGCGGCCGAGACTCTCCACCTCATCGTCTCTCTTTTTCTCTCTCTTTCCTACCACACGACGTCCTCCGCCTTCTCTCGTCGCGGCCACCAGGCGTTCTCGCGATCCTCTCGCCGCCTCCCCCGGTGAGTCACTCGTCGTCCGCGGACCCCCCCCCCCCCCCGATCCCTCCCCTCACCCTGCGCTCGCGAGCGCGGCATCGCGACAAGCTTTCTGCGCCTGGCGCCAACGTTGCGCAACTTTGTGTACGAAAGACGACGTGTGCTGCTATATAATACCCCGAGCGATAGCGACGACGAAGACGACCGAGTGGACGACACGAGGAACCGCGCTTCTCTCGTTTGCCTTCGTCTCTCTTCACCCCCCCCCCCAACTCCCCCTCCCTCGTTCTCCCTCGTCGTAACGTTTGTTCGGCCACCTTGAACATCCTCCCCCGGATCCTCCGACGTGTTTTCGCGGAGAAATTCGCCACGAAATCTCCAACCGTATGACTCCGACGACCGAGGACAAAAATCGGGAGAGGACGAACGAGGGAACTTGTTTACGCAATATTTTTCTGTTTTTTTCTTCTTCGTTACTCACGCGACGTTTGATTGTTTTCAATGGGCTTTTTTGGATTTGCTACTCTGAAAACTACCTTACCGTATATATCCCCCCCCCTCCAATTCGTGGTGACCCTAAATCTCAATATTTTATCAACCACATGCGACAATGAAGATTCTCTCACTCCGCAACCGAAAATCTTTCCGCGTATGTAATTATTTCCCTCTCTCAATTCACCGTCAAAGCACTCACGAGGTGCTTCCTGAAAATTACACGGTAATTTTCGTACGTGCGGTGGCGCTCATTTGACCCAAACGTAAAATTACCGAAATTCGCGAACGATCAAACAACCCGCTCCCTCCCATCGTCCCTCTCACTCTTCTCATTATGTCTCTCTGGGCACTGCCGACGTTCAATGGCTCGCCCCGACTCATCCGAGACTTTCTCATAGTGACTTGATTTTTTTTTTATTCGCCACGATCGGAAGGTCCAAGACTCGTCGATTCTCATTGCGTATTTTTTTATTTTACCTTCTCTTGATTTTTTTGTTGTTCGGTTTGAAACTCGGGGACGGTGTCGAAGCTTCCACGATGAAAAACGAATAAGGACGAAGGCGGCAAAACTGCGGGAACGTTCGTTCGTTTCGTGGAGGGGAGGCAAGCTGAGGTAACGAGGGGATGTCCGGGGTGGCGCGATCAGGGCCTATAAGTGCCCCGAAGATGCTCATAAATCTTGTCCTAACGCCACGCGGTTTATTACTCGTAATCAAGCAGCCATGAATTCTGGTGAAATCACCTACGTTATAAGCGAGATGGTGGTGCCCTAACACGCCTGAGTGCAGTCTGCCTTCTGCTCGCACTATCAAACCCACCTCGCGAAAGCCAACCCAGCGCGATGCGAAGGTTCAAACTCGAGTTCGAGTTTCGTCCATCAACCCCTTTCCACATTCCAACTTGACTAACTTTTTTGTTATTTCGTTTTATCATTAAAAAATGATAATCATTTCATAATCGCCAGAAGCTCCGATTAGGTTGACATTTTTTGAGGTTCTTTGTAAAATAAAAATTGCGCAATGGCGCGCGCACGCGAGACGACCTCGCGTGTTCAAGAAGGTATTTAATAATCCACGATGATAAATCGCGGCCCGTTAACTCAGGCGCCCCGGGTACAAAGGAGCCGGCGCGAAACACTTCGAGGAGGGACCTGCGCGCCCCCTCTCGCCTAATCGACCGACGTCTCTCCACCGACGATAACGGATTTTCCTCTCGCTCGTTGCACGTTTCTCTCTCTGTCTCTCTTTTTCCACTCGCGCGTTTCGCCGCCTCGCTAAACGCTTATTTCCACTGACTCGACGGTAAACGAGCACCGACTTATGGATCTCGTCGGTACCGATCGTTATTTCATTTTGTCATGGTCATCGACTCAGGCGATTGCTCGGCTGATGAAAATTTACATCCCGAAGATGTAATTTACATCAATGGTTCACTGCTTTTGGCAATGTTTTTTTTTTTTCACTCGCCTCAATTGAGCCAATGAAATATATTATTCAATGGTAACAACGCTTGTCGTTCGGACAAAAATGAATATTTACATATAATTAAAGAATTAAACATAAATAAACGTAACAAAGTCGTCGGCATGGGATAGTCATGAGTCGACGCGACGCGTCACTGTGTGGAATCAAAAAGCACGAAAGGTTTTTTTTTCATTATAATTTTTTTTTAATTCGTGACCGTCGTCGTATAGCTCTGCTCACGCACGCGACCGCCACGCACCGCCCGGTATGAATTAATTAAATTATTATTACTGTACTTACACGTACTCGGCGTCAAGCGGGCATAATTGATAACGTCGTCGCACGAAGTTGCGCGCCCCACGAACCAGTCAAGGACTCGGTGGATATGTTTGTAATGTTTAATACGGGGACGCCAAACGTTCCGTGAATTTTCTAATTAAAACGCGTGAAAACTTTTATATATTTTTCTGACGAGGTCTCAGACAAGGAACATACATATATATATATATATGTAACTGACGGTTTCTCTAATGGACCGAGCAATTAAATTACAAGCGGTCGCGCGCGACTTACGTCGGATGAATTTAATTAATACCGTCTCTCCCATTCGAGATATCCTCTATAGCACATTTCAAACATCAATAAAAAATGTCGAGCCTTCTGATAACAAGTCCAACGTGACTCCTCTCATGGGACCCGGTTGGATGTAAAGCAAAGAGCATCTTGCTGTTTTTTTTAAGTCGAAAATTTGTCATTGACGATAAAATTCTTTTTTTTGTTGTCGTTGATGACGAAACCGTAAATTTGTCGTCGAGCAGATATGGCAATTGAATTTTCGGGTTGACACCGGGGCATGTGGGTCCGTGACGTATCGCACGAGAGTGGTCCGGTGGTCCTCCGTTGATTGATAACGTCGTCACACTCGGTCTCTTCGTGGGCCACGAACGACCATCGAGTTTTGAGGAATGAAACACACGAGAGCTCCGCGAATGGAGTCACCGAGAGTTTCTCGGACGGTGAAACACGGACGAAGATAAACGTTCGTTCCGACGAGAGCGAGATCGCCAATTAATCCATCGGTTACTCATTCGTAATTAATCAACGGTCGAAAGTCGAGAGGAACTGTCCAATGGTACATATCAACGGCATTTCTTTCTCCGTTGCTTTTTTTTTCTGTTTGATTTTTATTTTGTTTTTTCGTTTTTTTTTCGGCAGGCTTTTTTTGGGTTCGAATTCCGTTACGACGTTTGTCCATCAAATGGGACACGTCGTCGATGAAAATTTTTCAAATATTTCGTTAGACGATCCCGTGAAATCTCAATAATCGTCGTGTCATGATCGTTAATTCGTTTATCGTTGATTAGACACCTGTCACGTTATTTCGATAATCTCGCAGTCGTTTATTTCGAGAGAGAGACACGAACGACAAAAAAATTACTAATATATGTAATTATGATGATTTTGGAATTTCGAAATTCGATTACGATGTTTGATTTACCGGTTCAATGGCAAGGCAAACATTCTTTCGTACTTGTGCCGTCGCTTATTTTTTTTTTAGTCACGGAGGAACCCCTCACACTTAATTTTTTTTTGCTATCGAAACGTTTGAGAAATCACCAAACGTGATAATCGTCGGTTGTGTCGTGCAAACTCGTGCCTAATCAACGTAAATTATATGTATTTAACCTATTTGTTTTTTTTTGCACATCATTCAGTTAAACATTTTTTTTTTGCCGTCTTTCAGACACGTACTTATATTTATAGTCAGACTTCAAATCAAATTTTTAGCGACTTTGAATATTCGAGACAGACTCGACCATATCCCGAGAGATTCGTTCACGTAGCTTTCAGCTAAAACCCATCGAGAACTTCTTGTACCGTTGTTACGAGGAAAAAAAAATAAAAGCAAACAAAATAAAAGGGTATGCATTGAAACACGAGGTAAGCACGAGCGAATAAACGCTCGCGACGTCTCGCGGAAAGAACGATGAAACAGAGGTTGAACAAAAAAAAATGAATTTGAAAAAAAAAATAAAGAAAAAATATAGTACGAGAGAAAAAAAAATCGTCGATGGCTACGTGTGGCAACCGGCACGTGACTTCGGGGCGTTCGATCGTCAGTGGTGTAGAGCTCTCGAAGCACCCGCCGGAGAACGACGAGTCACGAAGCCCGAACGTTTCCGTGGCGGTTCCGGCAACGTGACGACCTCCTCCTCTCGCCTTATTCTCGATTTATTTCATATTATTTTTATTATCATTATTTAAAAAAATGCAAAAAGAAATAAAAATAGAAAATTCTACCTTCAAGCTCGTAGAAATTACGTGAGCCCGTGCTTCAACAATGATACAAATGTTGTGTTGAATTATACCTCATGAACCAACTACTTTAATTTATTTTTTTTTCTCAATCCACGATAGAGTCAAGAACAAAATATCGCGAAATTCTTCGGATAAAATACCACATCGAGCATATTTCCCAGACAATTTGAAACAAAATTCAAGAAAAATGCGTCAACGTTCCCAGCGACGATAAACACACAAACACACTATACGACTATGCGTCTTGGATTTTCCATGGTTTTTTATTTATTTATTTTTCGCGACCGAAGCTATTGCGGCATCGTCTCGGTTGGTTGATTTTCGCGAGGCGATGGAGAAAAATCGTGGGAAAGTATGTCTCCTCTCGATGACCCGCATCGCGCGCGCGCGCCACCTCTTCGCGTCGGCTTCTGGGCGCAATAACGCACCGCGAGACATCGGACGACGCGGGTTATCCGCGGCAATGTCCTCGAAAGAGCGGGTGGCCGAGAGACGTGGCGAGAGAGTTGTTTCGCCGCGCGTTTTGCGGCTCGATGCACGACGAGACGTCGAGGAAAATCGTATAAACACCGCGAGGAGAAGAATCTTTCGGAGAGTTTCGCGTCTCTTGATGCCGCAGGCGGTGTGTGGCACCCGTTGCCAACATCGTCGTCGTCGTCGTCGTCGCACAAGGCACGAGGAAACACGCATTGCAGTGTGCACCGATGGGCCCGAAGCTAACGATAAGATCGGTTAAACGGCAAACGGCGAAACGGTGCTCCCCCCTCGCGCGAGATCGATCGAGCGGTGCGCGAGGAGAGACTCTCTCGCCGAACGATTGATGGATCTCTCGCGTCGACGTTTTCGTAGTTGACCGAGCTTCGTAACCACTGACGCTACCGACGAGTTCAACTTTCGCAATGTTTGTGTATACAGATATATATTTTTATTCATTCGGGTGTGTTAAAAAAAAAGGAAAGACTCTTCTGGCAATTTCTAATTCTTCCAAGTGTCATTAGGGACACAAGCTTTTGAATAACATTTAGCATGTATAAATTATTCTAATCTGAGCGATTTAGTTTTGAAGAAAAAAACGTTACCGATTTTAACATTTATTTCGCGACAAACTTAAAATTCTCCACGACAAAAAAAAAACAAATCTCCCAACGAAATCACTGCCAAAGCTGCGTTACCGTATGATACCGACGATTTATCGATCTCGGGAAGTTTTTTATTTTTTTTTCTTCGAGCCAAGTATAACACATTTCGTACAACTATATAGCCCGGAAAGTAGACCTCATTAATCGACGTCATATTTATCGTTAAAAGCGTCTTGTTAACACTGACGGTAACTCGACGAGTAAGAATTTATTCGAGTGCGCGCTCTCGCGTCGTACATACGCGGTCGGTCATGCGAGTATACACATATACATACATATATACAAATAGATATATAAATACGCGTACGTGTGTCCCGAAGCTTCTGGTTGTATAATCTCAGCCACGGATCGTCTTATCTTTAACTCGAGAACGTTTTCTGTCGCTTCTGCTTGTGCTCCTTGGTCACTTGTGGGTTTCTTCGTGTCCTCATCGCGGCGTGTCGTTGCCGTTGCTTTTAGTGTCGGACTGCTCTCTCGGACCCCGCAGCATCAGCATCAACAGCAACAGCAGCAACGGCGGTGAAATTAATCGACGAGGGATCTCCGGGCACGCGAGAAATCGCGCGCGCGCGTACACGCGCGCGCGCGTTCGCTCTTTGCGATTTCCGAGCGAGCGAGAAGCAGCAGGCAGATCGACGAGATCGGAGATAAACGCGCGCTTCGCTCGGACAGGAACATCTCCTCGTTTGTGCCGATCACGTCTGGACGTGACGCGTCCGCGAAAACTCGACGAGTTTGCGACCGAGACGACGACGACGACGGGCTTCGAAGGATGTTATCCTCTCTCTCTCTTTCTCTCGCGCTCATCGTCGAGACGAACGAATGACGAGACTCGAGGATAAGATGCGTGTACCCGGCTACGGACCGTCGAACGCAATGAACTCGATTGCGTGTAACGTATTTCACGTGTTCTTTTTTATTTTTCAATCTCACGTCACGAGAATGACGAAGCCAAAAAAAAAAAGGTTTTGCGAATTTGGGCGGATGAACTTTGGACAATTGGGAGAAAATCAATTGACGGTCTTGTCTGAACTTGAGAAGGGACAAAATGAGGAACTGAAAAAAAAAACTAACAACAGGAAATGAAGGAGGACGTGTGGAAGATTGAAATGAGAGGTTGAATGAGAAAGAGATCTTAAACTCATTAGGAAGCTCGAGAGAATGCGTGCGGCCGGGCACGCTCTGCTCGATCGACCTCTCTCTCTCTTTCTCTCTCGTTCGTGATTAAACAGACGCGACGAGCGAAGTCGATCGGGTCTCTCGGTGCCGACAACCGCACGAACGAGACCCGGTCAGCGTTTAATTAGCACCGACACAAAGTTTGCAACGGAACAAGAAGAACCGTAACGAGACTCGAACGTAACAATATAAATAAAAGTGACCTCGAGTCTTTCATTGTCAAACATAAAATATAAAAATATAAAAATATACAAAAATATTTTATGTCTGACTTTATTCGCCCTGTCGAAATTCGTCCCCTTTCTCAAAGACCCAACCGGCCATTTGCAAAAGAGTCGACATTCGCGCAAGCCACGTCCGTGTTATCGTGTAGATACGTGTTCAATTTTTTATTTCGCAAAAGTCTGCACCGTGGGCGAGTGTGCGTGGAATGTCTCTCGTGCATCCAAGGTGTGCGCGCGCACACACACACACCCTGTCCGGTTGTTCGGTTATGTGCGTTTCCGCTGGCGAAGACTCTCGGTGCGCGTCCGTTTTCTGGTCCGCGAAGGCAGGATTTATGCGTGCGGCTCGAATCCGCCCGTCCGTGGAATGTCGGACGGCGCGCGCGTTCGCATAATCAACGATATTTCTACGAGTGTTTCGCGAGCCGCGATTGCGCGTGCGCACCAATCGAGGGGGGGAGGGACACGATCGACGACAGCGGAAACTCCGCTCGATCGGCGTGCTCGGTTAGTCATTACCGAGCGATCGAGCCGCGGATTATGAGCTATCGCGCGAAACGATGAAAAATTATGTCCGGTTTCGCTTTTGATATACTGCGTTACTTAGTATTATCCGTATTATGATTATTACTACCCGTGAGACGAAGGAAGGGAGGAACGCGTGAATAATATACTTTTAATGCACGTTATCTCATGGTCAACGACAGTGGGCAGATCGATGGAGACATTTGTCGGATGAAAAGAAAAGAAAATAGAGATGAATAAAAAAAAACCCCCAATCACGCGATCGACAAGATGAATCTTCTTTTCTTTTTTTTTCCCCTCATCCTCCCACATCGCGAGAGATAAATGAGAAAAAAATATGACCGTCGATCCGAGACAAACGATTAGAAAAGCGGTCGTAGACGATCACGAGGTTGAAAGCACTCGCGGGATGTCACCGCACAATTCCTACACCACAAAACGAAACACTACTGTTGCGACACCGGGATTACCAATGATGATCACGATTTTTCTGAAGCAACCATCACAATAATATTTCCATCGTTGATGTTTTTTCTACAAGATGAGTCTTTGACTCATTCACGGTTGTGTAACGTACCTTTATGATTCGTTCACCAATCGTATCGCATCGAAATCAGAACTCACGAACCAAATGATCATCGTTGTTTGTTGGTTTTCCATCGCTAACCGACGAGCCACGAACGAAGTCACGATAACCACGTGTACGTTACACCGTCTTCGTCGTCGTCGAGTCTGATAGTTTATGACAAACGTAATCTCCAACGTGACAGCTCAATCACAGTGTGGTACAGTGGGCCGGTTAACCCGACGGAGGCCACTGCCACGCGGTGATCTATTCACCGTCCCCGTGTCGGGGTAAACGTCGACCCTGGCCTCGCCGATCTACGACGGCATCGTCTCGTTTGCACAAACAGAGCGTGACCCATTCCAGCCACCGTTACGTACGTTCGGGGCAAAATGGACCAACTTCGTTTACATTTTTTTTCATTTGAGATAATTATACGAGATACGAATGAAAATGATGAAGCGTCAGTGTTTTTCCTGTGCGAGTGTCCGATGATGACACACACACGTCAGTTATGATAGTCCAATCGTCATTAACGAAATTTTCGGTGGTTGAAAACTCAATATTCAATGTCCTCGATCTGTCTGATAACAAACGTCACTCGTCACGAAACGACAATTAAATTTTGAGCCTTTGGTCTTCTACCTTCGACGTCGATTCTCACATAACGACCGACAACATTTTATCGTGTCATCGACGAAATATACCACGTAGGCGAGATATCGTCCGATCGACAACGGGAGTACACACTTCAACTGTACGTCAAAAGATAAAAAAAATAATAGTGATAAAATGAATAAGAAAAATTTGAAACTTTGAATTATGAACTTTTTGACTTGTAATTCGAGATTATATATATATATATATATGTAAGTTGTGCTCGCAGATTTGTTATTTGAGGATGCAACGAGTTAACTCCCCCAGAGTTTTGATGTAGCCGACGAATGAGAGAGAGAATAAGATCCGTACATCGGTTCGTATGCCCACACGGTCGGTTCTCGTTGCCTTCATCTCACCGCGAAGGATTTCATAAAACGTACCGAACGAGCACACACGCCAACGAACCAACGGCACGATCCACACTATGTGGTTTCAATTTGTTTTCACGTTTCTTCATGTGATTCTATTTTCCGCTGATATTATTTACCGTACACGAGTTTATCAACAAAAAAATAGACTTATTTTCATTCCAGCTCACGTTTTATATTATTTCGAACCGATTAATAATTTCAAATTTTTTTTTCAACCGTCCTGTTGTTGTTTTTTTTTATATAAAAAAACATTTTATATTCTTTTTTAAGTATCTTATCCGTGGAATGCGAGGGCGTGCGCGTGAAAGTGAGTGTATTTCACAATTTTCGAAGTTCCACCCGCTATATCATCAAGGACACGCAACCCACGCGTGTGTTATGCTCGAAAAATGTTGCGGCCACGATTTCAACGTCAACTAGTTATCTGAATTTTAGATTTTTTTTCAAATTCTTAGAACTCCACTTCCAATTGTCAAGTTTTTCCATCTATACATATATATAATCTATGTATAGGCTATATATTTCCAGTCCGATAAAAAGTTTATACGTATTTTTTTTTAACTCGGGAAAGATCGTTCAAGAGCCAAGAGAGAGAGAGAGAGAAAGATGGAGAGAGTAGCACCACGGCTAATTATGCGTCGTACGAATGGTGATTTATCGCCGTTGCGCTTTTCGGTTCGAAGCTCGAACCGGCTGGCCGAGGACCTCCTCTCACGTTGCTTCTGTTGGCCGCGGCTCACTTGCCAACGATGTCTCGGTCCCGTTGTTCCATTCTCCCTTTTTTTTCTCCTCGTCTTCTTCCTCATCTTTCGTGCAAAAGTACTTATCGATTCGTTTGATAAATCTCTCTCGCGCCCAAACAAAAAAAAAACAAATTCGACTGCATATGTATATATTTCGTCGTATCTTCGAACGAAAAAAAAAAATGGTTGTCGAGCAATTTTATTTTTTTCCTTCGTCACGTTCGATCACGAAGCGAGATGAGAATGAGAGAGGGCGGAGGAAGGATTTGGGGCCCGACGCGAGCAACGTTCGAACGAGATAAACAATCTCCCACGCCAGGATCGATGCTAATGAAGGACCTCGCGGCCCGTGGCGACGCGGACCACGGTGCAGCCGAGAGAGCGTACCGTACGGAGGAAAAGAGAAGGTTTCTTTTTTTTTATTGGCTGGTCCTTCTCTCTTTATCTCCATCTCTCTCTCTCTCTCTCTCTCTGTCTCTGTCTCGCTCCATCGGGTCTCGGGTTTTGTACCACGCCGGCGCTTCGATATAACACTCCATCCCGAGACTTCCCATCCGCGTCCCCCCCTCCGTACTCTCTCTCGGCCCATAAGTCCGTCTCTCTTTTCATCTCGCCCGCTGGGACGGTTTCGCGTGGGTGAACCCAAAGGCGCGTGCCTCTCTCGCGCCCCAGACACACGCTCCGAACGAGCCGCGCACACCACCGTCGCGCCACGACTCCGTGAATTTGGCGCCAGCCATGTGATCCCTGTACACATCTATACACACACACGATTATACGACTGCGTATACGTCCCACTTTTATTTTATTTGATTTTTTAATTTTTAAGCATTTTTTTTATTCTCTTTTTTTTCTTTTCAAAAATGAAAATTCTTCCGTCATTACAACGGCAACAACAGTTCCGGCTAAAGATTACCACACGAAATTCACGAACGTGAATAAATTGTGCAATTCATTGAGAAGAATATCTAGTCGGTTTCGTGTTATTTTTTTTTATCGTCGATAGAAACGTAAATATCGTAAATTCGAGACGCGGGGGCCCAACGTCTGGGTTTCGGAAAAATTAACGGACGTACGTTCGTTATAAATTTGACGGAATTGACAACGCAGAAGTTTTGTAGCTTGGAAAAAAAAATTCTTTAATAAAAAGGAAAATTAATTTTAATTATTTCAACGTAGTTGATATATTATCGCATGAATGAATATTTATACGATGTTGTAAACGTTGATTTTTCGTTGAATTATGTTGCAGTATGCAATCCCACTCGTTTCATCGCCGTCGTGAATTTTAAGATTTAATTTTTTTGTGTGACTCGAGTGTGTAACAGTTTACTTATATTATTTTTACTCGGACCAGCCCATCTGGTGTAGCGCACCACCTTAAAAAAAACAAAAAAAAAACTCTTAATGTACACAAATAAAATTTAATGCGTCGTCGTGTAAATTAACAAAATTGAATAGAATCGAAGGGACTGACCACGTATCCGCGATACGTTCGAATTTGGTGGTAATGGCGTCGGGACCTCCTTCGCTGCCCCGAAAACAGCAAAAAAATTCTTCTTAACTGCCTCACCGCCGTGCCCATTGCTTCTTCGATTTTCCCATTAGCCGCCAGTTTCTACGGTTCCCCCATTTGTTCCCCGAACGTTTGCAAATTCTTTTTATCATCGTTTCGTTCGCCTATATATATACACACAACCAAATTGTCATCGCCCATCGTGTCATCGCGGAATATTTGAAACGCAAACCCTCGGAACTCGTGAGACGGCTTCGTGGAAGGTGTTTCGTTTATTCGTTGACAATGATGAGGAAAAACAACAAAAAAAAACATTAGTTTGTTCGGTTTCTCAACGATTTTTACGGCGAAACACGCTTCGCACGACGGAATTATTAATTAGACCTTTCTTTATCGCGTTTAAACTGTTTTCTCTCATCGGTTTCGTTTCACCCGACATCTGCGACTGGGGCTCATCGCGGAAAGAACGCTATAAAATTAGCAATTTTACTTTGACTTCTTGATACTTCCGAGATCTCCTTTCGAACGAGTAAATATCCATTGTCGTCCGTCTCGCTCTCGCTCTTCCCGCATGGGATCCTCTCTCTCTCTCTCTCACGATCTCGCGGTTTATCGTTGAGAAAGGAGTCTCCTGTCGTTTCGCGATGAGAAGACCCGAAGAACGAATCGTAAAATTTTAGAGCTTCCCTCGTGGCGAACAGAGAAAGAGGGAGGAGAGCGAGAGGACCCCTCGGCTACAGATGTCGGAATCGAAAGATGATGCGACCTGAGAATCCAGCGTCGTTAGGAAACGTTCGTTCCAATGTTTTCTTGCCTGTCCCGTTGGTTTCGCGATCGCCATCGTTGCTCGATTAAATCACCCCGGAACGCAATAACGCACAGATTGCACATTTTTGCTTTCGCCCCCTCCCCCCTCACCCCCTACCCGCTTGGCTCATACGACATTTAAGTGGAAACGAAATATCGTCGACGAAACAAACGAAAAAAAAATTCATTTCGCGACTTTTACGTATCTTTCGACGACAACCATTTTAGGAAATAAAAATAATTTCATTTCGGCCCATATAAAATTATTTCTGGAACAATCGCTTCTCGATCATTTTTTTCTGCTAAAACCCTTGCAGATGCATAATTTCGAACAATTACAAACCGTTTTGATCGACCAGCTGGCTAGCTCGCTCACTACTCTCAAAAATCTAATAAAATAGGTTTGTGGCGCCACACACAAACACACACACGGCCATTGAGACCCTGAACAAGTCACGCGGTTAATCCGGTTCCCAGATAACCGGATCCCGATTAATCGGTTATCCACTGCACTCATAACCCACACCCCACACAACCATCCGTCGGCATCGCCTATATCCACTGCCCACTGCATGCTCGATCGTACGGCTCGAGGAGGTTAATAGATCCCTTGAAGTATATCCAAACGGTAGGCAAGAAAACTGACACGGTGAGGATCGGGAGAACGGAGAAGGTCCCATTCACCGTGTTTAACACGAACGAGAGAGAAGCCACGGTGGATATATTATATGATACCGGTAGCACGCGATTAGCAAGTTGTTGCGTGGTTTCGCGTCATCTCACGGTTCGCTAGTCGCGGCAGCACGACCAACCAACCAACACACACACACACACACGGAGAGGCCATAACGCACGAGAAAGACGTAGGCGTAAAGTCGAGATAGCAGTAGTTACAGTCAATACTCGACGCGACTATACGAAGAGAATGACAACACACACACACATACACACATCGGTCCATGAAGCTGCTGGACACGCGACCCACGCACACCCGGCGCACGACTAACCATCTCTCTCTCTCACTCTCATTCCCTCTCGTATTTGTATTTCACGGCAACTACAAAGTTTTCCGAAGTTTATTATTTTATTTTTCACATCTTTCTCTTCGGGGTGCGCGATTTGCGTGCGCAGCGGGGGGGATAATGCTCGAGGAGTTTTCCACGTGGTGTGTGTGTGTGAGTGAGAGGAAGAGCTGTCATTCTGTCGAGAGAGACTGACGCGGGAGGCGCCTCAGAGAGAGAGATAGAGCGAAGAGAATATGCAAAAAAAGATGGAGATTGTTTTTGCGATGCGGGCAACGAGAGAATAACCCAGAGACGGAAATAAGATACGACACAGCTGATACGCCTTCGCGGCAACTATCACGGCTTGGCTATGAGGTGTATGGTACACCAGGGTGCGCGGATACTCGAGGGAATGGGTTTTTCGAACGTACGAGAAACTCTCGGACTATGGTGGCGGTGGTCGTCGTCGTCGTCGTCGTGATGCTGATGATGATGATGTCATTTCTATAACTATAAGCTGACGCCGCGTGCGTCGCTCGCGGAGGGCTAACGTTCTCGCAATTACTCTCGCAACTTAACATTTATTATGTTACCCAGCACCATCTTAGGCATGATGCCCGATATATCCAATGTCGATACGCGAGCTCATTTGTCCGTGTCGATAATTACCCGAGATCGAAAGATCGACTCGTGAACTAATAATCGTGCGTATCGTTTCGTGCAACGTTGAAAAAAACAAAAAATCGTTTGTTTTTCGGCAACCTAATTCGTAATGTTGCAACACGACGAACGAATCGAATTTGGGATGTTGGAAGTTACTGTAATATCGAAAGGTATACGATGGCCGTAGCCGGGGTTCGTGTTTAAACGATATTCCAGACTGTTTCGTGGTTAAAGAAGAGATGGAATTCGGTACGCTACATACACACACATATATATATATATATATATATATATATATATATATATATGTACAGAACTGCCCGACTGGCCAAGCAGGTTTTTCACGAGTAGCATATAATCGCTCGTGTATGTATACTTTCACCGTGTTACGTGCGCCAACGAGTCCTCGAAGTACACGAAAAATCGTTACGCCCAGTCATCGACGACGACATATAAATATAAATGTATATACATATACATATGCAAAAAAATTTGAATAAACAAAACAAGTAAAAAAAAAAGAGGCGTTGTGAATAAATATTGGTCGAGTCCTCATAGGCGCCTGGACCCAACCCCTCGGTCACCTTTGACCCAACCTTGTTTGTTCAAAGACGCTCGTGAATGACGAAGTGAGAGCCGGACCGACCCCTAATACCGCGTCTGCCCGTTCGACACGACTCCGCCGCGCGCTTCAGGTCCGCCCACATCTGTGAGCTGTCTCCAGCTAGCTCGTGATCTCAGCCCTCTTTCCCCATTATTCACGGTTAACTTTATTGAGGAAGTTCTCTCGGCTAACAGCCCCAACCAGGCTTTCGATAATTTTAACAGCTTAAAGACGTGTAAAACGAAGACAAAAAAAACGACAACCAAGAAACAACCGTGAAAAATATCACGACCGAGAAACATTGAAAATAGACACTTAGGTATTATTGAATATGCGGTCTTTCGTGAAATTGACTGGGATGTTTAACTGGCAAAACTTATCGCTGAGTAAAACGTAAATACAATCTATGGAATATTAAAAATAACTTATAAACACTTCTAAAAATAATTCTAGTCTCGTTGCCGATCTGTCGATTCATCAACTACTTACAGAAATCTTAAAAATACCTTCAACAAAATTTATCATGATCCCAGAGCTTTTGCCAAATACCCAAAATAATCTCCACCTTCCCAAATCCCACAAACAAATAATTATACGATTCTTTTCAAACTTCCACAATACTATAAAATCATTCGTAAAGTCCGAATTCCGCAGTCGCTCGTAAGCCAGTCGGATCGTGCCTGTACAACCGCAGTCAGTTTCAACGAAAACTCGCGGTAGAACGGAGTATAACCGAAGGCAAAAAATAAACCGAGCCGGGGTATTGAATTCATCGGCACAAGCGCTAACTCTCCGAACGGAGATATACGGAGCTTGGGGTCGAGGGTTAAGTGGCCGGAGGACCCCGAGTCCGCGAGACTCCCATCTCTAGCGTATACACACGTATAAACGTGCCGCGGTATATATCGGATCCTGCGTGTCCGGTCCTCTTCGTCTCTTTCTTCAGGCCCCCGTGGGGCCCTCTGTTACGTTTTCCAGGTGCGTATACCGCCGCTTGTACCTGCGCAATACTCGTGAACGCTTTTGCTACAGTGTACAAATGTATCTGCGTATGTGTGTGTGTGTGTGTAATCCTCGTGACGTAGCCTCTCGCGCGTTTCGTTTTCGTATGGTGGCGCGCGTCCCGTGTGGGTGTCTTCGTCGTCGGGGCCCAAGGACCCCGGCGGCAACTGGTCACGCGTAGTGATGCCCACGTATATCCACCGGGTACCCACTTCTCCCTCTCTCGTTCCCCCAGTTTCTTCCACACACACACATACCGGAGACTCTTCGAGTTAACACACCGCGGAGAGGGAACACAGACCTCGTAAGCGCAATTTATAATCATACGAGTTCAATGTAACGTGTGGGACGTTTCACGTGAACAAAGGTGCACACCCTACCTTCCTTCTCTGATGCCCCTCACTTATTTGTTTGTTTCTTTGTTTTTCTTTTTTTTTTTTTCATTACAGTTTTTTTCGCGATTGTTCTTTTAGCGTTAAATGACGCGATCGAGTTGCTTCTAGCGTGGTGAACGAAAATTTCGTCGACATGTAGATTCGAATGCTTTCAATTTCACATAATACCTTTTCCACAAATTTATTTGATCCACGATTGACCGAGAATGGATTCGACGAGTCGTACGGGGGAACATCGAGAATCGGTTCTCTGGGGACAACGAGGAAGAGTCCCGGGACGGTTGTACGTTCGGCAGTTCTCCGAAGAGCCTGATGAAAAAAAAAAGAAAAGAAGAAGAATCGCTAAGAAGGATGAAGCCCCGATGAAAAAAAAAAAAAAAATACGGGAAAGAAAGTGGAAAGAGAGTGAGTGAGGAAGCCAGAAGAGAGCCTGGCTACCACACCGTGGGGCAACTTGGTCGTCCTGGCGAAGCCGTCGATCGAGGGATGGGGCAAAGGGGACCAAGGTACCCCCCACCCCGTACATGCCAACGACATTCCCCAAGTGCAGCGGAGTTTTTCGCGCGAGTCTTTCAACCCTATATATATATATACGTTGCTGCCCAATGTTCCACGGCCGATCTGACGAGTGACTCACGAAGCGCAGTTCCCCCGAACACTATCCAACCAACATTCGCGTGTGTGTGTGGGTTTGGTTGCCTGGAATCGTTGAATTTTCGTTTATCCGAGGAATTCGCGTTTACCGGACGCGGAAGAGCGATTGGAATACCATGTGCATTTAGATCAACGCCGACCGGGGTTTATTGACACGAATTTCGTGTATCTTTTGAAACTTTTCTTCGCACAGTTCAACACACACTCGGACAATCCAAATGCCACCATCCAGTCGTTCCTGATTCGAATCATCCCAAATTTTCACCCTCCTCGCACAACGAAAAATGACAAACCAAAGAAATATGTCTCTCTTCGTTGATGGATTAAAATAAATTCCTCGGCGTTTGCTCGTGCGATTATTCCTCTCTCACCGCTCACCCTCCCCCGAAACAATCTCCGTACAAAGAGCATCATTATAATATCGACCGGTAGAATGACAAACTTAAGTGAAACAAAAAAAAACAGAGTAAAAAAAATTTTGCGAGGGAGGTAAAGAAAGTAACCGTCAAAGAGAAACTCGTCAAGTGAAGTACGAGATTTATTCGTTCGAATTTTTCTATAGGTACGTTCGTCGTGAAACGCCGATTCCTGTTCAACTCGGAATGCATTTCGCATTCGGGATCTTTCGTGGATTATGCTCGTTCGAAGTTGCGCGGACTCGGATCTCATTCGGTTTCTTCTCATTCTTCTCCCCTAGCCGGAGAATTCCGTTTGTTATTGTTTTCTTAGCCCCCCCCCCCTCACTCTTTCCAACCCCCCCGGAGTGAATTGAACCGACGACGTTTTTATCCTCTTCCTCCGTTCGTTTCTCCCCCCGCCCCTTTCGACGCACAATCATCAGTTTCGTTTCCCCCCTCTCCGAAAAACTCATGTCGGTTCAGGACCATAAAGACGCGAAGTCCCCAAGCGAGTTAACCGCTTCTGGCCCCGCGGGCAGCCTCCCCAGTCCGAACGGTAGCCATTGTCCGTCGACCTCAAAACTTTTACCAACATTCGGGATACCTAAGCACAGAGGAAAATTGTGTACATGACGATAACTCATTCCAAGTCATTTACATAATTATTAACATTTTTTTTCCTTTTGTTAGAGTGACAGAAATGTATTTGTCACAACTGATCTGTTGTTGAAGCAAATTGTAAGCAAATGAAAAGATCGGGGTCCATCAGAGGTGTGTGTCGAAGCGTCGAGCCGGGTGGTAGAACGGACAGGGGGTCACGATGATTTCTCGTGATACGCGAGGTCCGTTGAAACTGACGCGGAGGTCCGCCGTCCAGGAATTTATCGATCTCGAGAGATCTCTCAACCGCGCGAGATATATATCTCCGGGGCTTCTCTTCAATCTCCATGATTCACACGCGAGAAAGCGAGAGAGAAAGAGTCCCGCGGGCCAGGTGATTTACAACTGCATGTAGACACGTCTCGAGACTCAGACGTATACATATCCTCGCCGTATAATTCCATTCGTACGTCGATTCCGGACCCCAAAGTGTTATTACGTACGAACTGATTGACCATTTGTATTCCCTGTCCATCTTCTTCACCCACAGCCCTTCGGCTAATCATCGCTCAAATGCACCGCGAACAGGGTCCAAACGAGACTCCGTCGAAATCCTGACCCCTGGGGTCAGTTATTAATATCTTTTATTATTAATTAATATTAAATGTCTCATACATATGAGCTATCTTTTCGGTCGTTTGGAAAACTTTGCAACCACTGAAACTTCGAAGCGCGGTCTTGCGTATTCGCCGGAAGAATTCTCAAAGCGGTTTTGCAGAATGCACCCGGCGAGCCGGGTAGTGGACGAAGGGGCAAGGAAGATCGGTGTGTCGGAGGGGGTGAGAGACGAGAAAGATCGAGAGACACCGAGGCACGCGAAAGGATACGCGACCTCTCGCACTCGACGATCGATGCCGACTCGTGTTTTCTGACGTTACCGGACGGGTTTGCCGTTGCGAACGTTTCTTCGCGGTGGCTACGATGTCCGACGGATCCCAACGGCGTTCTCCTCCCCGAGTCCCCTCTGCGCGATCTCTCATACCCCCCCCCCCCCCCGTGTCCCGAAACCCTTTCCGTCTTTCTCCGTCGCATTCCCATTTCACGTTTCGCCCGGTGGTTGTCTCTCGTCTATCTCCGCATCGATTTCACGATCACGAAGGCAAGGCACGCGTCTCGCCCGCTCGTAGAATGTCGTCGTAACGAGGTCTCCGCTTCTCCTCCTCCTTCTTCGACCACCTTCCTTCCTCTCCACAGCCTCGTCTTCTTCTTCTTCTTCATCTTCCTCGACTTTGTCATCTTCTTATTCTCATTCTCCATCGGACCTCGCCTATTTACCTCCTCTGCTTCAAGTTCATTCTCCGCCCGCCCCTGATGCGGACTCCTCTTCGCTTCTTCTTCATGATCCTTCTCGTGCTTTCTTACGCGCCTCGATATGAGGGAGACGGCAAACTATTTGGTCAGAATCGTGCCTGGATGTCTCCTGCGAGGGTCCAAAGTGTCCGAGCGAGGTGGTACGACGAGTTGGTACCACCTCGAGCGCGCGCCCATCAAAACGACGTCGATGTCGCCGCCCCAGCGAAGACTACTTCAACGTAACCCACCTTTCCACCTTCTCTCTCTCACTTCTTTCTTCTTTCTTTCTCGATCATTGCTTAACGTACAAGAATGAGAACCCAGTCGACCGACCGACGTTTAAATTAGGCAGGGAATTCCTCGGAATGCGACGAAGAAATTCGGGGACCTCGCATTCCACGAAGTTTTGATACGCCTCGACGGAGGACGGGGGGGCTAACGCTCGGAGGACCCTCTGCGAGAGAGTACTCGCGCGAGCATCGCCATTAGACCTTATACGATCGGCGAAACTCGCGATCCAACGTACGAGTTACACTCGTTGGAATGACAGAGAGAGAGAGAAACTTTCAAGCATTGTTATTGCTAGTCCCCCTCGTTATTCATTAAAAGTGAATTAACATCGGTCACGACGAATGAAAACGCTCCCGTGCCCGCATTTATCAAAAGCTTGATTTATCGAACGTGTAAGAAAAATGTGAGTTTTTTTTCTTTTCTCTCGGATCACGATCGATTGACTATCTGATTAATTATATTTGTGTGATTAATTAATGGTTATAAATCTGGGTTAATGTTTCATTTTATTTGTTCTTGTGTTGGTCTTCTTCATAACTTTTCGTTAATGGACAGTGTCGAACGGTTTGGTTTACGATGTTGCAGAGTCTGGCCACAGGTTGGACAGCGGCTCCCCGTTCTGGAGGATTCAACTCGATCAGGACCTCCTCGATACCATTAGCGCCATTTATCCCGAATGGTTCAAAGTGAGTTTATTTTTTTTCTTTATTGTACCACAGAGATGTTTATTACAAAGCTTACAAAGTAATTTACAGAAACTTTGTATATTAGAATTTTTGTTTGACAATAACAATTTTAGAACAATTTTTTTAGAGTCAAAGTAATTGTATGGTGAATGTCATGTGTGTCATCGTGCAGGATTACACGAACAGTCGAACAACCGCAGCGTCGTCGTCATCGTCGTCTTCGTCATCGTCGTCTTCGTCAACGTCGTCAACGTCAAGCACGTCCTCGTTGAGAACGATCCGTTCGTCGAGCAACGACGACGAGTCCTCGAGCGCACAAGCCGATTCGAGCGGAGTCGTCGAGCACCGATCTCACAACAGAACCGCGAACAAGGTCGAAACAAAGTCCAAGTTGAAGGCCAAAAGACTGCTCGACGGACCGAGAGAGAGACGAGACAAGCGAGACGCTAAGGAGGACAGGTAAAAGGAATAATCATCGTCTCCCCCCTCCTGCTTCCCTAACCCCCTCGCCTAATGACAAGGTAATTCGTCTAATTTGTTTCACGTGAACATCCAGCGTGTTACTCACAATTATTCATAAATATTTCAACAATCACAGTCTGAGAATCGTCATAAATGTAATTGGAAAATTTTGCGCTAAAAGTGAAGTTAATGCGATATAATTCGAATGAATTCTAGGTATCGAATGTCGGCACGGTAGCAATGCATCGCAGTTGATGATGATACGCTACCGAAGGGTCCGTTGGAATTTACCATCACGACTGATAATAATTCATCTCGGTTGAATAATTGTAACGAGACGGTTCGTTCAACGACTCGGTCGGCTTTTGGTACCAGCGCAATGATCGTTGCCTTGCTCGCGTTGTAATAATCGACGATAATAATTTTTTTCGCCACGAGAATCCATCGAGAGAGCCCTCGAACTCCACCTAACAATGTTTGAAGCTTCCTCGGGATTTAATCGTTGACCTCGTTGATTGTTGAAAAAAAAAATAACGAAGTCGGAGATAAATTTGATATTGAATGTTGTTCGTTGCAGAGACAGAACGTTCACGGACAGTGAAAGTGTGAAAAAAGTAACAACGTCGAGCAAGTTACAGCGGAGGGACAAAAGTCCAGACACTTCGTCGCCACGGAGAAAGTCATCGCCGGCTGGCGGAGGAGTCGGAACGACCATCGAGACGACGACCGCCGCAGCCGCCGCCGCCGCACCAACGGCTGAATCTTCGACCGCGACAGAAATGGCCGAGGGTAATCGATCCCCGCCGAAAGCGGAAGTCGACGATTCGCCGTTACAGCACGCGAGAGACCGCAACAAGGAATGTGAGTACCAACCAGTTCGACGGACACATAGTTTATAGACTTTGTCGCGGTACATCTTCGTCCGTCGAGGACGTACCCGTGTGGAAATCGGTTACGGATTCCCTCGATTGAATCCAACGCCTGGCTGGGTTTACCGTATTCAGTTTACCTCTAAATTCGAGCTGGATAGAAACTAGCCACAATGCATGTATATGGGTGTCCGGATAACCAGGCGCCAGCCAGTTATTTCATTCCAGATCAACCGTAAGGAGACTAAGCAGTGTCTAGCTAGCATACATCGATAAATCACGACGCTATAGACGCGCAGTGTGTGTGCTCACGACTTCTGATACTTCGCCCGGGCCCGCTAATCCCCGGGCGAAATTTCCGCACGAGGCTTAGCCTCATTTTTACGCACGTGTGTGAAACTCACGTGACAAATCATCAAATTTAAAAACAGTTAAAGCAAATTGAACGAGTTGACGTCAAGTTAACAAGAATAAACCAAATTGTCGATCTGGATACCAAAATGGTATTCAAATTGATGCATGATCGAATTAACTTGGGTTTATCGGGTTGGTAATCAAATGAACTATGAAATTTATGAAAAATCGTGATACTCCATAATCACATCATCTTCATTCAACAATGACAACAAAATTTTAATAAAAGTTAATTGTGAACTATGAATTTAACATACAAATTAGTCTGGGTACGGTTATTCGAAAGATGCGACAGGTATTTCCGTTTGGAATCTCCACGTGGAATATTAGTCAGTATGTCAGTAATAGAATCTTCAAACGTCCGTCGATCGATATCGCGCGGGTTTCGATTCTACACACAGCCATAAATAAATTCTCGAGGATGCGTATTCGCATTGTACGAAGTGAATAAGCGCGCGGACAGTCGTGTGAGTGCGGCGTGCAACGATCTCGCGCGTGAGCGGTCAACGACGGTCGCACGTGCGACGGTTTGTTGCGCTTCCGATATGCCTCGGCAAGAGCAAAAAAAAAAAAATTCGTGAGTGTGAGCGAGCGAGAGAGAGAGAGAGAAGCGAATGATATGTGAGCATCATTATTATGCGAAGAGGCGCATCCTCGTGCGGTCGCGATCGACCGATGGGGCACCCAAAGCTGCTGCTGCTGCTGCTGCTGCTGCACCGACTCACGTACCCTCGTTAAACACACGCGAGAGACTTCGCTCCTCTCCACCGCTTTGCTTCTCTTCGCCATCGAAAAAATCGATTCAACTTTTGTTGCATCGATATCCATATATTCGATCGTTAATTTTGGGTTTCGGGTATTTAAAAAAAATGAAATATCATCGACAAACCGTTGAAATAACAATGAAGGGTCGCCACGAATGATATTTCTCATTAATGTTTTTATTCATTCTTTATATTTTTTTATTCTGTTTATTTTTCGCAAAGAAAAAAAAATCATCGCAAAGCCGGGCACAAGGACAAAAATGCACTCGCGGTAAGAGTTAATCGTCCGACGTTGAAGAGCGTATCTGAAAATTATTGCTCGAGCTGACTCGTCAAAACGACCCGAAGGGCGCCTCTAATCGACAACCCCCCCGAACTGCTTTACGCTCCACATCCTGCCCGTTAGCAGACTTTGACGTTCCGTTCGGGGCATCTCTCGTCTCTTGTGAAGTTTCAGCAGCTCCGATGTTGGACGGGGGCCGCGCGAGTGCGGTTCCTTCCCTTTCATGATTCGTAACGTGCCCATTATACATCCGCGCGTCCGTAATCATACGCTCGTTTCAAAGTGCGCGCCAAACCGCGCCGCCGTTCCGTACTACGTACGTACGTACCCCGAGCGCAACGCATAGGTCGATGCACACGAGACTGCAACTACCGACGCACCGGTTCGACAAGCGAAGAACCGTGTGCCGCGCCCGATGAATTATCGATTCTCAATTCGTCTTTTAATATTTTTCCTCGTGATCGTTTTTTTTTTTTTGTTTTCATTATTATTATTTTTATTTTTTATTGCCCAATAAAAACGCTGGGTTTTCTCGCGCGCGGTGTCCGGATAATGATAAAGGGCTCGGGTAGGTTGAACCGGCGATTAGCTCGGGCTTTATCGTCCGCGCGGGTTTTTCGTTGCACCGGACCCCCCACCGGGTGGTCGCCTCCCATCGGTCGAACCACTTCCGGTTTTTATTTTTCTCATCGATCTTTCTCTCACCTTCGCAATTGCGTTATATCTTTCTTTTTTTTTCTTCGTCGATTATTGAATTATTTTTATTAGCACGAGAGATTATCGTGATTATTAATTATTCCGAAGGAGAGAACGATGAAAGATATAGTTATATATATATTTATCGTCGCCTTTGAATGAAGAGAAAAAAAAGATCGTTTCGATCGGTCACTCGCACCGCAAACGAGCGAAGTAGGGGAGGGAAGAAAAAGCGTGGAAGCTTCTTCCGATCGCGAGTAGCGCTTCTTTATCGCAAATGCCGAAGGATCGATTCCTCGAGGCCTCATTAAACGCGCGTGCATTGGGCTGTGTGTGACGCGGCTGTTTCTACTGCTTCGTGGCAGTAGAGACTGCTCGTTCACCGCCGCCTCTCGCAAGTCTTTAGAACGTCATTTTGTCGCGTTTATCGGTGACCGTTTTTTTTTTTTTTTCCGCAATTACTTTTTCCATGGAGAAGCCACACCAGCTTGCCGCAACGACCGTCAGTCAACCGTACCATCACAAACTCTATCACAAACTTAAAATCAAAGATCGAAAGTTAAATTGATTTACAAATAAATCAAATTTATTCGGAATAATTCGATTTTGAATAATAATAATAATGAAGTGAATGATAAATGATACACAATTATACGATAATAAAATTGGAATGTTGTCCTCGAATTGTACGGTTGCCCTTAACGTTATGTGACCGATCGAAAAATTTACGTAGGTGACCGAACGTTGAGAAGTGTACCACATGTACCACGACGCCACACGGTCGGTTAGGTTGCAAACCGAAAGGATGAGGGGGGAGAGGCCGTGTTGGCGTATGGTATACGCGGGCTGTAAGCCACGAGAGTTTACCGTGTACCGCAGCGCAGAGACAGGAGAGGCGTGCCTATTTATAAAGGTGATATCATCGACGATTACCTACGCTTTCGCGTGGACAATCGTAAATTCTCGAGGTTGATGCAGCAAGCAGAAGCAGAATTCACATGTGTGTGTGTGTGTGTGTTTGCGATTAAGTGTGCGGAGAAGGGTGTCTCGCGATGCGAGAAGTCGCTTGCACATGAAGGTACATAACACATGTGGTATACATTAGAGTTGGGCTCCTCCTCGATAATCGCACCGTTCAAGATCCTATCTGTCCTCTCGATAATTCATCTCAGACTGGGGCACTTTGGGACACGAATGAATAACACTTGTGCAATTACGTTCGAAAAACCATTTTCCTCATTATCATTCATTTTTTTTTTTAATTCAGAAAGGAAATTGAGAAATTAATTATTCTCATTGCTTCTTACATAAGACAATTTGACAATATTGACGGAGTAACAATGATTAACCTCGAAATATCGAGAACACATTTATTTTAATTTTTTTGATTCGGCAAACAATAATTTAAAATAAAGCAAAGTGAATCCCATGGACGATAACGTTGGAGTTTAAATATCGGCGTGGGAAAAATGCTTCCTTCTCGCTGGTCGTTTGAGCGTGAAACGCATAAACACACACACACACACGTAGCAAAGTGGAATATCGAATAATTGCTTTGTAGGGGGGGGGGGGGGTAATGCTTGTCGTCGTGACGTAGAATCCCGAAACGAAAGTGACCGGGGCTCTCCTCGCAGTCGCACATCGCGTTAACGAGGCGTGACCGAGCGCCCGCGCCTCATTTACCGCACGGGGGAGCCAAGCCTGCCAATTTAAATTCACTCTCCACCGGGAAAATTAGCATCTCTCTCTTATCCCCCTCCCCCACTAGCGCTCTCCGTGCGGGCTACGCTGGCCTTCGAGCATTTTTCGGAATGAAAATATCACTACAGCCATTTTTTTTAAACACCAAGAAAATTGGAAAAAATTAAACAATCTCGTTAATCTCTAATCAAGGCGAGTAAAGTTTAAAAAATGATGTAGGAATGATATTAAAACGTTTTGAAATAAGAGTGGCTATATAGCTTACCGTGAAATTCATTTATGCATTTTCCATTCATTCACATTGGTTCGTTCATTCATTCAACTATCGTTGCATAATTTTACTGGAGATCAATATAGATGTGTATATACGTATATATATTTGTGTGAGCGACTTGTGGAAGGGAAAAGTGGTGAATGGAATATTATCCATCGATAGGATCGGATCGGATCGGATCATGATCTAAACAGACGTGACCGCGAGTTAACGAGGCGTGACCGCGGCCGTGTGGCCGTGTGCTAGCTTAATCCAGCACAGAAGCCTTTCGTTCCCTCGCTCTTTCTCCACCGGCTTCCCTCGCGAGTGATTAAAAATTCGTACGCGATAAATTATCGCGGCGGTTACGTTGCGTAAAGACTACCGCGAGTTCGACCGCTCCTGAATTTCATTCATATAAGATCATTATCGGTTTATGGCCGATTTTCGCAACGTTCGCGTTACATATTCGCGGATTTTAACGACGAAATTGAAGCATTCGAGTTTGATTCCTTTTTTTCAACAGATTATACAAGATTAGTTTTTTTTCTAGAGGTCACGAAAAAATCTGTGACACGTTAGAGTATAATCCTCGGGATGGAGAAAAAAAATTAAAAAATCGTGACGAATAACGAAAGGGTAAATTGACCGGGTGGTGCAGGTCGGGTTGCAGCCTCGGCTGTTCGGAGTTAACGAGCCGAGAAGGCGTGGCCAACCGTGGCTCATTAATTAAGCTATCAGGCCGGGAGACTCACCACCCATCCACTTCACCCAGGAATAAATACTCGTTTTTTTTTTCATTCTTCTTCTTCAATCTTTATTTCTTCATTTCTCGACTTGAATTTTCATTCGTTTTTTTTTAAATTTCTTTTTCACTTTTTCTCCGAACTATCAATTTTTATTTATTCTAATATTCAATGATTAATTATTGTTTATCTTAATTGAAGTGACACATATGAAAATTTTAATGTTAGATGCCAATTGCTGAAATCAAAGTTGAGATAGCTTGGATAATTTATTTAATTTTTACTTTTTCATCCATACATCGATGGGGGTCTGTGTTTTATTTTATTTTTGCAAAGCTGAATATTTTTTCTGGCCCGGGCCTGGCCCGTACGCGACTCCGGGCGGTTATTAGCCCGTGGGACGTACCTCGCACACAGCGTTCAAATTAATTTAACGAAAAATTTCGGATCGTAACTTTTGGGCTTCTGGCTGTAAAACCCACGGATTTTACGGTTTGCGCGTCGCGTTGCGTCGGGTTTGGGAATAAAAACCCGATGGCCGGTTGAGGGCGACGGGGGGAGAGGGCGGCGAAGGAGCGCGGGGGACAGAAGACCCCCTCCGAGGCGACCGAGACTCCCGGACAGCGCGCTTATGCGTTTGCTTCGCGTCGTCCTTCTTCTTCGGCTTCTTCATCGTCTTCCACTTCTTCTTATTCTTATTCTCAATGTACCACCAAGACGTACGAGCTGTACCCTTATTATATCACCGCGGTGCTCGCGTACAGTGAGAAACGCAACAGTATAACATTGACAACAAAAAAAAAACAAACAAACGAGAAAATAAATCTGGCGGGGCGGTTCGCGAATTTCATTCTTGATTATTTTAGTGTTTTGTTTCTTTGGTTTTTTTTTCGTTCAGCGGAATTTTGTGTACATGGGGACACTGAGGCGAATGACACAGCTGCTGTATTTTCTCGTAAGCTTATAGTCACAAATTTTCTACAACCTTCCTCTTTTTTTTTTAACTAAACAATATTTTATTTCATTTTTTGCACATCGAAATAATTACATTTCGAATTTTGTCGTAAATGTTCTCGATAAATGCGTTTTGAATTGAATTTTTTTTTCACGTCATTCAGAATGATTTATCACAGTGATTTATTCGTTATTATCGATCTTTCGAGAATCAACATAAATCACAGATTATCTCAAAAACGCTCAATTCGATTTGATCCATACGAAATGTTTTTTTTCTTCTTTTGCTTCTATCTTACAATTAATTTTCACGCGATGAAACGTACTCGCCACATAACAACCGATAAATCTTCGACGATAAAAGCCGTTAATGTGGCTACGAATGAATAAACAGCGTGAGGCAACATCGAAACTTTTGTAACGAGAAAAATCTTGACAGATTCAACTGTTCGTTATGCTTTTCTCGGGCAACGTTTTTTTTTAACATCGTAATTTCCATATGAATATATTATTATTGAATAGATTCAAATTGTTTTCATGATGTAAAATAAATATCACATTTATATTTATGAAACGATATATAACATAATTAAGTGGAAATTGATCGTCACCACTTCGAAAATTTAATTTTAAAAAAAGCTCGTGTAACGTGACCGACGCACATGATGGGTAACCGGGAGGGGGGATCATATGTGTTTGTGTTTGATTTTCGATGGAGGGCCGATTTACTTTTCGTGGCAAGTTGAGCCACGTTGGTCCCGCTCGTCGAACGTGAAACCGAGAGCGACGTCGATTCGACATTATCTCGATCCGGTTCGCCCACGGCAAGCCCGCAGCACCGGCCACGTCTCACATATATACACACGTCGTATGAATATGCAACGGATAATATCCGACAACGATTTATTTATACGTCGTGACGCCTGGCAGATCGGTCGTTAAACGACAGCGTAAGATTCGGACAACGAAAAAATGAAGAAAATCGTCTCTACCCGAATTCGATGATTTTTTTTTAGTATATTTTGAATCCTACGTCCTCTCTAATTTTTTTTAAACATTTTTAAGACCTTTTTATTTCCCCTCCCCCGCACCCCTTTCTTTTTTTATATCAAGAAGTAACTGCTACCGAGAGAAAGAATGAAAAAAAGAGAGAGAGACAGACTGAGGAAGATGCGAAAGAGCGAGAAAGAACGGTTTAACGTCCACGAAGCATCGTGACAAGCTGACGCGTCGTGAATATCGATAATAAACGTTCGATCGAACGGCACACGGAAATGCTTCCTCACTGCAACACACGACGGGCTTATAACGGCATCGGGATCTCTCTTTCCGGTCTCGATAGTATCGTTTGCTTGTCGCGTGCTTCGAACTTCCACGCGAAACGAGCTGTATCGTATCCCACTACGATTTTAACTGGGAAAATTCGTATCTTGCATTTTGAGAGTCATAATGCAAGATACGAATTATAGAAGAAAATAAAACAGTTCCAATGTTATTTAAAAAAATGAAAACAAACTCAAGATACAAAAATTCAATCAACACTTTCTAATCAAACAAACAGAATCGTCGATAACGATAAATATGAACCCTTTCATCGGGTTAGCAACAGTAAAACACAGAGTCCAGATCGATGTTGATACACACAACGTACGCAAACAAACGAGGCTGGAAACGATTGAAATTCAGAAGCTTATGTCGAAACGAGGGGGCTGTCGGAGGGTGAAAGAGGGTACGACGGTGAGCGTGGTGGCCCGCGCACGAGCCCGCGACGTTGTTGTCGGTTGGCAGACACGACTGTTACCCCACCGCGTTAACTCGGACAACCGGAGGAAGGAAGTGAGCCTAGTTGGCATTCGAGACGATCGTCCATATTGCCCCGTCGCGATGTACTTGCACAACGTACATCAAGAACGAGCTAGTTGTCCGTTTCTTCGACCATCTCTTCGTTGGCTTCATGTTGAAATCGACGATACAGTCCCGGAGGATGAAAAAAAAAGAAAGATGGTCGAAGAAGCGAATGAGAAGGAGATGGAACGTCGGTTCGTCCCTCTCTCTCTGCACCAAGCTGAAGAACTCCGGTGACCGAGTGCTGCTGAGAGAGTTAACGACCGTGCTTAGGAATCGTCAAACGTACCAAGTTGACGCCCACACGTACCCGCGATTCAACGGGACATCCTCTGTTCCTTCCGTGATCGATCGTGAAGTACGTTCCTACGATTCTCCTCGAACCCTGCCAGACCTCGTTCGGTCCCTCGATAAATGTCCGAACTTCGAGATTATCCTAATCCAGAAAACCGAGACCGAACGCACGAATCGAAGGAATAAATATACATGGAAGATATATATATATATATAAAAAGAGGAGAACGATGAGATTAGGGGAACTTATTGTCCATCGAGAAAATAAAAAATTCATTCCACCCACGTGAATGACACCTCTTCGGCCGAAGAATCATCCGGTCAGATATAACAAAAAAAAGACATGAATAAGCTGAGAAATAGTTTGGTTTGTAGAACTGCGAGAGTGACTCAAAGTCTCGGGATTTAATAATGAAGAAATGAAAAGAAAGAAATTGAGGAGTAAGGTGACTTTAATCCGAACGAAGATCGGACATTTGAGAAAGTTTTGTTTTTTCTGTCTGTGATATACTTTTTTATTTTTGTCTGATAGGTGTCCCGACGTCTTGTCCTTATTTTCTTTTCTCCCTCATTGCTTCTTTCTCGCTGTCTCTCCGCCTGTCTTTGTCTTTCTAATGTATCGGGCGACCGAGAACCTCGGAGTATCGTTGAGACGATAAATAAACCCCACACAGGACAATTCGAACCCGCGTCCTACACGCCATTGTGGTCAGGGCAAATCGGTCGGCCACCTGGTACCCCGAGTTCCGGACGTCATCGTCCTCGACCACGTGCTTCTGATCTATCTGGCCTTCCTCTATCTTTCTTTCTCACTTTCCCGTCACATTGCCCATCAACATCTATTTTCTTCCTCGTCTCGTGTGTCCTTCCGAGCCACCATCGAAGTTTCTTATCCACGTGTCGCTCCGGAAATTTACATTCATTTTTTTCTTCTGTGAATTTCCGGAAGATTGTGGGAATTGAAACCAAGACAAACCAACTTTGTTCTTTCTTTCCAACTAGCAAAAGAAAAAATAGTTTTTTCCAAATCAGCGACATTATTTTTTATTTTCAATGATTATTCTTTATTTCATTCTTTCATCCCGTCTTTATCACTTGGTTTATTTTTCTGGTAAACTTTCCGATCCTTTTGCACCTGTGCCAGACGGTTGGAAAAACTCGTCATCGAAACGTCGGTCGCGGGGGAATTTTCGCACGCGGACGATACCCGCGACCGCGACCGCCTAACCTTATAGGAACAAACGCTCGCGGGGTCGCAATTTTCCATTATGTTCTTACCGCTTTATATCGTGCGCGCCGCACACACACGCACACACACGCTAGATGCACAAGGATAAATAAACGAAGACGATGGACCGTTATAGTAGCGAGGACACGCGTCACATCAAGAGACTCGGTGATTCCATCCACCGTTCGTCAGTGCGTGCGTGTGTGCGTGTGTCCTATAAATAACACTTTCAATCTTTCGTTTTTTTTATAAATCTTTCGCAACCTTTTATCTCAAAAGTCTCAAAACGAACCGCAAAGGCTTTCTCAACAACGCCGCGTGTCCGAAGCAACATTGTATACGTTTTTTCACGTGTCGCGTGTATCCAAACGAAAGTAAAAAGCACGACAGGGTTTTTAAAAGATGAATAATAATAACGATATGAAAAAAATGTCGAGTCGGAGATTCTCAGGAGGATATAATCGAATAATTAATAATAACCGACGGGATGGTGGAACCGCAACCTATACCATGAGAGTTTACCCTCCGGACATTTTTATCGGTCGGACAATAATTAACAATTAACCTCAGCACTTTCACGCGTAACGGTTTACCGTGTGTATGGATACAGTTGTACCCGCAGCATTCGCGGTAAAGCAAGTTCATGCATATATGCACCACACGGTACACCGTCTGTCTCTCTCTCTGTCCGACCCACAACCTCATTGTGGATTTCGTGATTCGTTATACATATATATATATTGGGAAAGAACTTGAGAGCCACACAGAGTGGCGGCTGTGGCTGTTGCTAAATTAACAAGAATGCTCTGCCTTACTTCGTTACGTGGATTCTCGTGAACTGACTCGTGGATTATCCGTACTCTCGGTTTTGCCACGATTTGATGATTTTTTATTATGATTTTTTATAGATTTTTTTTTATTGAGAGCACAATTTTTATTTTTTTCAATTGAAAACTAAGCTCGAAAGCACTTCTCACATTGCAATGAAGCTGCATCCAAACGTGTAACAAAAAATAAAATTTGATGCATGAAAAAAAGTTTCTTCAAATTCAAATCCAGTAGTAAAAAAAAAAGAAAACGATGAAGTCGTGATGAAGTCTGTGGAGAGAGTACGAAAGGGTTTGGAAAGCGAGGAAACCAGCGGCAAGGTTGTTTGGGCGTCTCTCTCTCTCTCCCTCATTGCCCAAGACTTACACACACACATATATATACGCACGATCCGGGTGAGATAAATCGCTGATTGCTAATTAGACCCAGTGACCCACGATTCTCGCGCCATCGCTTACGTTCCGCGGGCGAGAACGAGGTGCTGCCGGTTTACTCTCGCTTACTCGCGGGCTGTCGGGGGCCTCACGGCTCCCCGGTATCTCCACTCGGTGATGCAGGACTCTCTCGTGCACAATCGGGACGGGGGGGGGACTCTTCGGGGTCTGGATGCTGGGCGTTGCCCGGCAGCTCTATCCACTTGCAATTTTGCTTGCTAATAGCCCCTCCTGATCTCGATTAAATTTTCGTGTTTGTTACACATATATATGTACATGTGTGTGTGAGAGAGTGCGGTAATTAGCGCAATACTTGTTACGGCAACGTTGCAGCTGTGAACGAAAGTAAGCAAATCATGAATCTTTTTGCTTCTCATATAATTTAAAAAACAAAAAAAAAATAAGAACCGGTAAAAAATCGTCGAAGAAAAATTTCGTAATGAGACGTTGATCTTGTAAATCGTCTTGGACACGGATAAAATTCTGGAAAAAATAAATTTAATAACAAAATTCGTACGTGCAATATGTAATACACGAGAGATTGAAGTTAATGAGCGTCGATGTTGACTTTACTCGGAACGTTCCATACCAAACGCGAATAAAATGTTTTATTTTTATTTTATTTTCGATTTCCTTTATTTTTTCTCGCGAACGATCGAGACCCCGGAGGATGAAAAAACCGCGCGACCTTGCAACCGATTTATTCACGACGAAAACGCCCCGTAGCGAAGGAGAATCGCTGACGTCATTTTTATTATGCACGATGGCGAAGCTCATATATATATATATTGTGGGCAAGGGCCCCGCGGGATAACGAGAGCACGCGCGGCGGAAGCCTCTCCTCCGTGGCCTACGTACGCGATCCGTTGTGACTTAAGATTGTTCGCCGTTTCTTGTTGTTGTTAAAACGGCTTATCTCGAGGGTCTCCCCGTCTCCGCTTCGGGGCTTACGGGTTTGCCGAGAACTTACGAGACCGAGAGAGAACTTCGGAACCAGTCAACCAACTGCAGCACCGAGCACCCGCAACAAACGCGACCGGGTAACCGGGGCAGAAGGGGGAGATGGGTTACCGATCCGAGAGATTTGCTCGATGCAAATCGTCCTCCGTCCTCCCCCAACTAACGTTATACGCTCTTCCGACACACAATATAATGGCCTCGTACCTGTTGTGTACCGCCGTCCAATATGTGTACACACGAGCCA
Organism: Diplazon laetatorius; assembly: GCA_963662125.1. Classification (NCBI taxonomy): domain Eukaryota; kingdom Metazoa; phylum Arthropoda; class Insecta; order Hymenoptera; family Ichneumonidae; genus Diplazon; species Diplazon laetatorius. The sequence goes on along the minus strand of OY759162.1, from coordinate 650,930 downwards.
CTGGCTAACCACTTATCTCTCTCGCCGAACACAACGACCATATTTTCTTGTTCTCTTCTTTTGCTTCCTCTTTTTTTTTTCACAACCTCTTTTTGCTCCTAGCGGAATCCGTTTGCTGGAAACTGATCGTTACTCATTGTTGTTGCGCATTTTTATTATTAGATACTCTTCGTTATGATAGTTTTATTTTTTTATTCTATTATTATTATTATTACGCATTACGCTTAATTACGGCAGTTTCTTCTTTATAAATTCTGGTGTTATTATTATTATTATTATTATTATTATATTATTAGACTGTGTACGAAAGATTTTTTTTTCTCACTATTTTTTTTATAGGGGTATCGATGACGATAATGAGATTCCGATGTGCGATCAAACAATCTGCGTATTATCCTAATTAACGAGGAGGAGGGAGGTGGGGGGGGGATTGTTTTGGCCCACGCAGATTTCTCGAGCTGAACCCTCTTGCGAGACGACCCACGTGTTTCATTCTCGAGTGCGCGCAATTTTTTTTTTTTATCATTCTCTCATCTCACGCTCTTTCCACACATTCGATCGCCACTCGAAGTCCGAAATTCGAGAGCCATTCACGCGATTACACATCAGTGAAATCTAATCCGTCGAATTAAAAAAAAAATAATAATAATAAATAAAACGAAAAAAAGTTACGTTCCAGTGTTTATCCGTGATTCGTTGTGAGCGTGTGTGTGAACGTGGGTGCCCAGTGCATACGCAGCTCGATCTCGAGCGTAACGAGCCCGATATAAGCGGTTACGCGAGATCGCGGGACCGGTGATAATGACAGAGGAGGAGGAGGAGGCTGTGGGGACACGGCGACGTATAGTTTGTTAAAATGTCGGAAGGTTTGCGGTACGTGTCCTTGTCGGCCGAAGCGGCGACCACAGCGTCAACAGCAGCAGCAGAAGAAGCGTAGGTGTCGGCCACGCGGAAGATGGAAAAGCCGTTCTCCGTGCTGTGCGTGCTCGCGTGGACGAGCGTGTAGGCGAAATGTATCAAGGCTGTTGCTGTTGCTGCTGCTGATGCTGATGCTGATGTTGATGTGAGATCGTGCTGGATCGTCTGTACAGGTTGCTGTCGCCACCTGCGATAGTTATCACCCCTTTGGTGCAACTCGTCCAATCAACCGTGCCAATCTTCAATGACAATTAAATTACATGACGTTAATTGACCATTTTGCGAATTAATTCCAACGCTTAATCGAACGTTTTTATTTTATTCAAAATAGTTTGAGTGTTGATATAATCAATCGGATAAATAAAAAAATGTTAATAATAATATTATGCAGTTATAATAATTATTATTATTACTACATTTGATATATAAAAAAAAAATAATAATAATATTTATTTGGGCAGGGCAGACGTATTCAATCGAGACGTGTATTTATTTGATAGATTCTTCAAGTCGATTTTTCATAATTTTAAACAACAGCACCAACCGTGTCTAACGCAACACACTATATAATAATTCAGACGCCATAGACGCATTGAAAAAAAAAGAAACCCCCCCACGTGTAACATTTCGGCTGGAAACACCGGTGTGGTCCGAACAAATCGTCAAAATGAATAATGAGTTACCTACGTAGATGAGCTAAGAGAACAACTCGTAGCTATAATACATCCCATTGACTATTGATGATTGAGGCGCGTGCTCGAGTGAAATATCTTTTCATTCAATTTTTTATTTTCTCCCACTCGCTCATGGCCATCGAGAACGTGGGTGCGTTGAATATATTTTTTTTATTTTTATTTTTTCGATTTTTATTTATTTGTTTTTTTTTTTGTTCTGGAGCACGAAAGTTTGTGAAACTCTCTCTTTTTATTCGGGTGAGGGAAGAGCTTGGTGTTCGTGATGAAGAGCGCGTAATGACAACCGCCCGCTGTTTTTTCCATTATTTCTGTCGACATCGTATTTTTCATGTGCCCCCATACCACAATCGTAATATCGAAACTCAATGTAAAACGGTTGTCATTATCATTTCGTTCGTTTCCAATGGCTCGAATCGTACATTCGTGCGTGCATCTCTAGTTCACGTACGAACACGTTCGATGAAGCTTATCATCGATCACATCGTTGCCAAGTTAATACCAATTATCGGTCAATTAGTTGTCCGATGAAAAAAGAAAAAAAAATGAATAAATTTCTCTCGGCGAATGACAAAATTAAAAAAAAAACAAGATTTTAATTACACGGACTATACCGTTATCGGCGAAATTAATAACGTGAAAACGATAAGATGTAACCATCGGTGCCTCGAATTATCGGAAGACTCGGGAGATAAAAAAAAAATTGAAAGAGAAAAAAAAACACACCATAGAATAATAATAATGATAATGATGATGATGATGCAAAACTCGTGGAAAAAAAATGCAACCGACGCAGCCAGAACGAATTACGAAGGACGGACAAGTCGCGGGTGAATTATTGGATGAGTTCGGCAGGGCATAACGGGGTAAGTAGGCCCGCAAAGTACCGTAGCGCGCGAGACAAAAAAGAAAAGAGAGAGACGAGGGGAAAAAAAATAAAAATTTTGTGAATCAAAAAAGAAATGAATAAATTTAAAAAAAGATTGCAATTAACTTTTCGTAAGCGCTCACACGTGGGGGAAGGGTGCAGGAAGAGGGGGAGGGGGGGGGACGTATTACTCGGCGATGTCTCGCGTCGGCGGTAATTGCTTTTTGCGGGAAAAAAAAACTTTTGCGTGTTTTTAGCGGCGACAAATTTGCATAATGTGCGAGGTTGAACACGGCCCGATCGATCGGTTAATTTAAATACTGAATATAGTTTGTGCGCACGGATTACTTGCACACGCGAGTCTCTCTCTCCTTGCTACGTCGAAGTAGACCCGGTGCGCAGTGCGTATATACACATATTTATGTGTATATATAGTGCTTACATACGCGCGAGAGTGTGTCGTCGTTGTCGTTGGGTTTATTATTCGCGCGATGCCGATCGAGCTCGCCCATTAGTTCGTAATTATCGTTACTTATTGCCGTTAAATGGTTCAAAACGACGAGAGAGAGAAAGAGAGACGATCGGTAAGCACGCTTACGATGTGCCACCGTTGTAAATTCCCACCTAATCTAAAGTTTAAAACGAGGAACGACGATAGTCGATGGGAATAAAGTTGACGGCCAATGGAAACGAAAAAAAAAAAAAAATCTCCCGGAAGTGTGTTACCGAATTCGAGTTGCGCGCGAAATCGCGATATTCACCTTTTTTATTTTTTTATTTTTGAGGAGCGAACATCGTTTTGATCACTGAACAACGATAATTGCTAAAGTTTCACGTGAAATTCGTGTTTCTCGAGTAATTTAATTATCATTCGTTCCTGTTGTCACATTTCGTCGATTTGTTTTAATTTATTTTTATTTGTTTAATTTATCACGATGAAAATGCGTGACTGAATTGGTTGAACAAATTGATTTACTCGTTACGAATGAAATTTATCAACGCCTGGGATAATACTCATTTTACAAATGCATTACCATTACAAAATAATCAATTATCAATACCCACGTCATACACCTCGCTAAAAACTTTTTCAAAATGTGGCACACCTTTCACGCGTTGACTGTACCACATTTTCAGCCCTCCCGCTCTCGTATCACATGCTCGTGAACATGTTTTACAATTGAGACATGAAATAACAAGAGCGTCATCCATAAATTTTCCAAATTGTCCTTTCCGTAAAATCAACGGTAACACACGTCGTTATCGTACACCAGAATTTAATTTACCAGGTGAATCACTTATACACTCAGTGTAACTCGTGAATCGATGACTATTGGCGAAAAAAACAACTACCATTTAAAGAAAGTCCGTTATCGACTCGTTTAACCAGCCTTCGATGACTCTCAAGGTAATGTTTCGAGATAAGAAAAAAAAACGACAAAAACACACTCGCGAAAATAAAATATCAATAATGACACAATTTTTTACAATCCAACACGTCGACGAAACCTTTTATTACACATGGAGACCACTGTATAAAATTGCAAATTGTCCACGAAAAAAAAAAAAACTACTCCTCGTGAGTATGCAAAATATTTTTGTCCAGCTTCTTGTGCCCCGAATATCGCGTTTCAAATTCACAACCTGTGCTTATGTATTAAAACATATACATATCTATATGTATATGCAAGTTTGTTCGTTGAGGATTATTCGTCGGTGCAAGGTTTCGCCGAAGAAGCACGACAGCACAGGCGGAGCGAGCCAAGAGAGATCGCGGTGGCTCGGTCGGAGTCGGCACGTCGTCGCCGGGGCCCAAAGGTCCCGGCGGGGCCCTCCGCCTCGGGGCCCCACGGCGGAAGGGACGCGAAGGGTCACCCCGGGTCAGCCGTTATGCGCGGGCGCACGCCCAAGGATCTCCCAGTGCTTTGGTACACCGTGTTATGCGATACGTCCATGAGCTGCTGCTGCTGCTGCTGCTTTTGCTCTTGCTTCTTCATATCCTCGGTCGTACCTCATGACCGTGACCACACGGCGTTAGAATCACCGTTGGTCCATCGTCGGAACCCCCGAGCTTGCAAGAATTTCTTTTTTCCAACCATTCGGTTTTTTTTCTATTTTTTTTCTTGGTTTATTCCATGAACGTTGACGTCTTTGTTATTGCCAGGGAGTCTGGATGAGAGCAGATCGAACTTGATCGTAAATTATATATTGAAAATATATAAATTAATAAAATTATAGTCAATTGAAAATATATAAATTCTAAACAATACGAAATCCTAAATCAATGCATCAAACTGTATAAAATTGTTGAAATGTTTTTCACGAAGATATTTAAGGTGTTCCCGCGGTGTGCGTCACCTACACCGGATATTAATACCTATTTGTTGTCGATTATCGAACACGGGAACACACAAAGACCCGGAAAATATTTTCATAGCCAACGTGTAAATGGAATTTAATCGCCAATTTGTCGAAGCTTTATTATCGCGCGTGGGACAGTTTCGATCGTGGAGATAAGCCAGTTTAGAAGGAGCGTGAGGGTATCTCCTCCACCCGGTCCGACGACCGAGGCTCTCTCTCTCTCACTCTCTCTCGACGACGGTGTCCCGGGCTCAACCGCGAACAATCGAGCCGAACGCGAAGGAACTCGAGGGCACACCCAACGCACAACGCATTCGCGCATGCCCGGTTTCGCGAAACAAGAGTATGCGCATGAAAATCTCGGTTGCCGGGAGAGAGAGAGACAGAGAGAACGATGGTGGAGAGAGAGAGAGAGAAGTCCCCCATTGTCGATCCTACGACTTTATGAGGCCGACTGTGGTGTCTTTTGCCGGCGAACGAAACTCGACCGAGCTTTACACAATTATTCCGTTGTTGTGCATGAGAAAAAGTCACTTCGACTGTTGTTTCGGCGCGAATAACAACTGTCGTCTTGCGATCGTCGTTTTTTTCGGGATTGGGGTCCATTTTCGTGAATGCGAAAGTGTACGAAAGTTTATTCGGTCAATTTCGATTTGACTCGTCTTAGAATTTTTTTTTTCTCCTTGGAGAATAATATCTAACTAAAAAATTATCACATAGAAATAAAAATAACGGTTCATTCATTAGTTGTCTGCCTATGACCTCCTTAAAAATTCCTGAGAGATGATTAGTATGATATTAGTATGATAAAATCCGCATCGTCTTGAGATCGTTTTATTTCGTAATAACGTCAAATCCAAGACGATTCCAAACCGTTACGTCCACGTGGATGTTCTCGCGCGGTGTTTCTGCGACCGGCAACAAAAGCTGGGCCCGAAGACGCGGAAGGGCCGCCCCGCCGGTGAAGAGGCCCAGGATAGGACCCGAGAGAAGAAGAAGCCGACACCGCCGGGCAAAACGTACATGCGTCGCACAAGAGAGCGACTCTCGCATCGTATGCAAGAGCAGCATCAACAGCATCACCGGCTACTACCACACCGGGTATAATAATAAAACGAGATATCTCGTACGTGGGCGGTCGTATTGTTAGCGCAACGAGATATGCGCGTGCTCTCTTATGCGTTTGTGCGAAGCGCGATGCGCGCAGACACAGCAGCAGCAGCGCGCGGCACTTCTGTCCCTCGTTTTCCGAGGTTCTTCTTCGGAAAGCAAAGCAAAGCGCGCATGCGCATGCGCATCTGCGCACGGGTTTCTCAAAGAGAACGAGCGTAAGAACCCGCGCGAGAGAAAGGACGGTAAACTGGGATCGGAGGTAGCCTACTTTGCGTCGAGGATCTCTGTGATAAGTTGCCAACAGCTTCAATGACACACCGACACATTGTGCGATAATAATTTTTTTTTTTGCGAAACTTAAAGATTCTATTTTTTTTTTTGCATCCCGGATTTCTGAGAATTTTTTTTTCCCTTAAAAAAATTGAATCGTGATTGAATTTTTTTGATCCACGAGACTTCGTCGATCATCGAAGCGTTGAATAATAATACATAATCGCATGTGAATTATAACGAAATAGAGTGTTCGATCGATGTGTGTGTATATCGAACCGTAGGTTGAAGATCTGTGGGCAGACACCCGGGGAACGCGCAGTGCGTAGGCTAAATGAGGTCTTGGTCGACTCCCTGAAAATATATCTGTTGATCTCGTGTCACGGCGCAACAGCTGGCCATTGAGACAAAAGAAACAAAAAAAAACAACAACATAGATTATTATTTATTTTTTTTCGACATTTCCTGTTGAATAAAAAATGAGGAATCTCGTTCGTGAATTAATGAAACGGCCTTATTGCTGAAACAATTTATACGTACGTCAATGAAACGACAACAATCCCACTTCCACGATTGCCCGAAATATACGCAAAATCATCACCAACTTTTAACGATGACAAATTTCGTAAACTCTTTTACAAAAAAAAAGAAACTCCCGTAAAATCTGCGTTAAATATTCGTGGGCAACAAGATGGGTTTGTAAACTAATATAAATGTCTGACCGAACCGTGGAAAGTTTCATGGGTATTCCGTATGCTATAAATATCCTAACACTAGGGGCACAAAACACGCGTAAAACGCGAAACGTCGGTTTCGCGAAGACACAGGCTCGAGGGAAAATTGGAACGAGACCGATGGGTCAAACACACGCTTTGGTACCGTTAGACGGGGTCTGGAGGCCACCCTCTTAAAATCCGTTCGTTGTTTAACTTTCGAACGGACTAACACACACACGAAACCAAATCCCCTAAGACCGTAAATCACCCTCGAATGATAATATTTTTTTTCGACTATTTTTGGCAACCAATTATCGTGATGGACAATTCGATTCTCGTCAATCGAGTTCAGTGGGACAAAGTCATATTTTTCAAAATATTTATTTCTTTGCAAAAGTTTAACAACGTAAAACTGATAATATCACACCTGTGTATCGGCGAGTGTTATAACGCTTGTGGAAGACTAAGGGGGGGATGGATTATCACGCGTTAATCTATGGATAGTTGTTTCATTGATCCTGCGTCGCCGACGATGACATCACAAAGCTGTGGGACGGATGGATCGGTGAAATAAACCGCATACACAGAAGTAGTAAACAAAGCTTTCGTAATTGTCGGCTTGTCAAACCGGCAGACAAAGAGAGCGACAGACTTCGTGTATTTATGTATATATGTGTGTGTGTGTGTGTGTTTGTGTGTTAAATGCGCGCCTCAGAATTCTCTTGGAAGTCGTGAGACTCGCTCAGCTGCGAGCTCCAGCCACCGAAGCTGCTGCTACTGCCGCTTACATACAGACTCATTCAGCAAAGACATATCCACAAAGTTGCTTCAACGAATTTGCATGAAAATCGCAAAACCGATCGTCCATGCGAAATTTCGAAATACAGAAAAATTATATATCCGCTTCATCATCGAATTAAGGCGATATGACGAAAAAAAAATTATGCAAAATGAGGATTCCGTTTGAGAACCTAAAAAAAATCGGTAGCCGATTGAATCTCGATTTTTCATTCGTTTTTGAAATAATAATTGTTATTTATATGTGCTTCGAATTTATTTTATTGATGTAAGCACTATATATCAATTGATCACTTATATATATGAGCGATCGAAGAAGATGCATCGATTCTGAATCGCTCTGTAATAATCGTAGTCCAAGCCACCATCGGCGTTCGCGGTTGATGCTAACACAACCAAAGGTCAAGTGACAATGATTTCCAGCCAGGTGCTCTCGGTGGTGCAGCCGCGCCACCGCAGCCTCGTCCTTGTCGATATCCCGCTACCGATCTATCTTTTTATTTTTCCCTCCTTGCCCCTGAGTACTCGTGCAATCCGTGCACTGCAAACCATCGGCTTATCGATTCATCCGAGCGTTTTCTCCGAAACCCCCCGGAGTCGGATTGTTGGTCTGGCGCGAGCATACACGAGTAGATATAGGATACACGTTCGTGAATTGCCACCATCTTCCCACACCATCCGATTCCACACGTTTTGCCTTGGCAATAGCTCAGCCCCCATAACCAATCTTCTCTTCCAACAATTTTCCAATTGATTACACTTTGCTTCCTCATTGAGGAATCTTCGTTCACTGCCTCACGATTCGGAGGAAGCTAGTTGCGAGTTTCAGCTTGCAGGTTTTTTTTTTATTTCAATCGGGAAGCCAGTGTCAATGCGAGGCGGCACATCTCGCACGGGGTGTTGCATCGGTGAAGCCCGAGGCGCCTAAGATAATTGGCGAGGGGCCAATTGCTCCAATGCCGAGGGCAAAACCCGCCACGCGGCGCACCGGAGATCCAGCTTGCGTTCAACACCGCGTCCCCCGAGTTATCGTGATAACGCGAGAAAGAGAGACTCTCTCTCTCTCTCTCACTCGTTTTCCATCGAGAATAAATTAGTAACTCGAACACCGTGACCGAGAGCTTCGTTGCAAACTCGTGTAGAAACTAACCGATCGAATGATAACAATCCTTCCGTGTTTGTACAATATATAACCGAGGAACTTAAATGAATTATCATAATCAAAGGATGGCCGCGCGCTTGGCCATGCATCCTCAACAGATATAATATCTCGTTGACTGTCCATTATGCTTTGCTACTCAGATAACACGCCTACAGCCCTTATTTCATACATTTTTCCCTGCATTCCTGTATCTGCTATGCCTCTGCGCATGCGCGACAGCATTTCTTGTCTCACCAAGCTGTTGTTTCGAACCTTTTCGCGATATCAAACCGCCACGTGACACGAGTTTGCCGACCGATACAAGAATGTGGAACGCGGTTTTCAACAGTCTGAAGTAATCGACTACGGGGCGCTAGTGGTCGCTCGACCGCATTGCTGCTTCCACGGTTTTTTTCGTTACTATCCCGTTCATCGATTTCTTTTCCAAAATGCGTTTCGATCGACGCCAAGAGGCTGAAAAAGAGCCAAACACGCGTACACAAAACATTTGGCGAGTCCGAGAGTAATGGCGCTGGCCAAAGAGAGAGAGAGAGAGAAAGACGCAGAGTGAGAAAGTGAGAGCAGTTGAGTTTATCCAAGAGTTTCTATTATGAAAGATCTTCGTTGCAGCTGTTTTGACACGTTCGAGATTCGCGAGGTTCTAGCTTGGGACAACGTGCGTGGACCACATCTCGTCGGTCAGCCCGTGGTGGACCGTGCATCGTGTCCCAAGCCCGTCGTATAGATTGCCTTTCTTCAACACACCCCAATATATATATATTGCAGTGAAAAGACGTGGCGTGCCCAACACGCCTGGGCTGCCTGGGGGCCCCACCAGTGCATTAATAAGACGGCAACAGCATCGGAGCGGCTAACGCACGCGGAATAGCTCTCGGAATAGATCTTAACGGCAGTAGGCCACCGAGAGTAATCCCCGCGCGCGGGTAGGTACGCTCCGCGCGAGACGCGGTGGGGGGGGGGGGACTTTCGTACTACTGCAATGTACAGAGCTGAGCTGTTGCTGTGTGGTGATGCTGTTGCTGTTGGTGCACATTTCCCCCTTTGTGCGAGAGAATTTTGCCGACTCGCCACCGTCACCGTCGTCACCGTGCGAAACTTTAACGCCGTGAGACTGTCTAAGTATGTGTGTTTATGTGTGCGTGTATATGTGTTATTCCACTCGTGCGAAACTCGTGAGCCCAACTGTTTAACGGTAGTTATATTGGAAGAAGGTGAATTATGGAAAAGCACGGGGATAACAATTAGTAATGGATTATCGATGTATGAGACGTACACTCCCAACCAAAATATCGTGAATATCGTGAAACATCGATAAACACGGTCGCATGTTCATCGCGACTCACGGTTAATGATGACGTTTTTTTTTTTTTTCGAATTTATCATCGTAATTATTATTATCATCGTAATTTCATATAGTTATTATTATTTTTCGATACATTGTGACGAGCGGTTTCGGGAAACGTAATTACAGAGAGCTTACGGACGACCCCCCCGAGTCCATTATTCATGTTTCGGAAAATTGGAGGTGGATGATAATTCTCGATGCCAATGTGCGGAGAAATTTTGAGATTGTGAGCAGTGTGAGCTTGGAGGCACGGTTGAGACGATCGATGGGGAAACGGTAATCACAGGGATTTTTTTTGTTCATTTCGATGTTGAATAATCGTCGATGAATAGAATCTGATTGAAGCTTCGCCTCATGGTAGGATTTTTATTATTTATGGGTCAGATCTCTAAAGTTAAAAGTTACACTTTGCCTCCTAGGAATGTCATATATTTTTTTCCTGAATAATTAATGACTTTTTAAATGAAATTATCAGACTCGACAGAACACCAATTTTTTTTTTTTTTTTCAAGCTTCACGTGTTCAAACAATTTTTTAATTTTTTTTGCACCGCAAGATCAAGTTCACCGTGATCGGTGCGCAGGGGCAAAAATCGTACAAGAAGTTGGGAATAGAGACGTAAACCGATGAGAGTACCAGGCACTGGGAGGGGGGATCTGAAATCGTTGGTTCGATCGCTCGTTTGATCGGCGGACAATCGGTACCACTGACGCCGACTAATGAGAGCGACCGTGATCAAGCACCGTTCCCAAGTAATATGTATAATAAGAGAAGGACGAGTTGAAAAAAAAAGAAAAAAAGAAAAGAAGAAAAAAAACGAAGAGAGTACGATGAAGGGACGGGGGCGAGCGTGAGTGCATCGGCATATGTATACACATATATATATATATATATATATATATATATATATACTTCGTGGATACATAACATTCATCGGCGGGCGTCTCTTTTCGACCGCGTTGTACGATTCGAAAGTAACGGGGCGGCGTTCAACCGTCGTCTCTGTACATGCGTGTCTTGTCCGCCCAAGATGCCCAGCAGCAGCAGCAGCAGCACCACGTCATTAATTCGTCGAGTGGGCTTTAATGAGATTATTGACGGTCGATTGGCAGCAACGCAGCAGCACCGCGGCGTTGTCTCGTTCCGATCTCTCCGCCCGCACTCAAACTCACTTTATCATTATTATCATCATTATCATTATCATTCATTTTTTTTCTCATGCAATTCGTTTAATTAACACGCTTGATTGCGTGATTTCGGTGTACAATGTAATGCAACTTCGACAATATTGCTACGCAAAAGAAAAAAATGTGTACCTTCGATAAAATAAATCATAAGTACATATTTCTCGTCGAATTAGAAGTGTGAACTTGTTGAAGTCAGAAGTAGATTTGGATTATCTCGAAAGCACGAAGTTTTCAAATCGGGTGTTGAGTAAAAAAAAAAAAGGGAAAAAAGTGTTGATATCTTGAGGTCGAGGCATTGGACGTTCAAAGAAGGTCGGGGTAAGCGATAAATTGCTCTCGCGCCCGCGCTCGAGGGTTTACTCGGTCGAAAGAAGAATAATCGCGACTGCAACGAGCACCAGCAGCAGCACAAGCAGAAGCGGAAGGTGGCGGCCGTGGGGAGGGGGGTGTCCCCCCGGAGACTATCGCTTCGCTTTGCACACAATTTCCATGTGGCGGAGAGAAGCGCGGCCGAGCGACGCGCCGCAAGGGTGGCGAAGAGGTTTTAACGCGCGCGAAAATAAAGTGTGTGGCCGGTGTGCTGCTGCAGCACACGTCCTATGCGGCACAGCCGATGCGGTTTGCAACTCGAGGAAATACGCGAACGATCGGGGGGCTAAGCGAGAGCGCACGCGGTATCCGAAGAGGAAACGGTAGTGAGGCCCTTATTAACATTTTCGCTTTGAGGATTCGTGGCGAGATTAAATTGACAGCGAGGATTTGCGAGTCGTTTGTTTTACCAAGTTTTCCTTTACTTATTTCTTTGGCCACGGGTTTCTTACGAAAGTTCTCGTTCGTCGCGCCGACGCACCGCGCATCCACAAAGACGGTTGTGTGCGTGTGTCTCTTTCTCTCTCAGTCTTCATTCGTTTTTTTTTTTTGTTTTTTGCTCATTCTTCTCTCTTTCTATTTCTCTGGATTTTTTTCTCGCTCCCGAGCAGCATCCTGCTTCGTATTCTTCAACCTCTTCTTCATCCTTCTTGTGTCTTCTTTCTTTTTTGTTTTTTCTTTTGGTTCGCGGCGAGCGCCGCGCGCGAAGAGAACGATCGCATCGCTCGCGAGCGCGCGCGCGCCTGCGCGAACCCACGGAGAATCCGTGGAAACCGCGGGTGTAGGTCGACTGTTTGTCGTGTATATATATATATGCACCTTAGTCGCGTATATACTCTCGTGGCCGATCTCGTCGATCCTCTTACCGTTCCGACCCAGCCTCCTCTCTCGCTCTGTCTCTGTCTCTCTTTCTCTCGATCTCTGTCTCTCTCTGCCAATGCTGCAGGCGAGAAACAGAATTTACTCTCGCGCCCAAGCGCACCGAGTGAAAATTTACGCAACCCCCTCTCTTGTATCTTAAAAAAATATTTACAGTTTTCGAGTAAGCAATTCTTACAGAAACGTCATTGTCTTCACAACTATTTTCGACAGCAGTCTAATTCTGTCGTCTTCAAACGGTTTTATTCAGGTCACAAAACGCATTAGGGTCATTGGTTCGGCACCAAACCGGAAATTCTCGAATTCAACGATTTTGACGACAGGGCTTGGAGTCGATCAAACCTTTTGATTTTATTTCTGTTTTCTTTTATTAAATTAATAATTCGTAATTGGTAATTGATTTTCGAAATTTAATCTTTGTTGTGAATGAATGGTGTACGAACGTGATTTTCTTTTTTTTCCCATAATCTGCCCATCGTTATTCCCCCATCGTGTTTCGTTTTGCGCGAGTCGGCAACGGTCGAAGGTCGTAAAACACGAGTCAAACGGACAATTTTCTAACATTTTCGCTCGCGGACCTCACGTGTGTACACGTATGTGCATGTGAGAAGCCGCGGCTCAAAGGGACGCGGCTGTTAGAGAGTTAGTTCTCGCAGTACGTAGAAAAAGATCTCGGGGTGATTTATGCGCGACATCGTTAATACACTCTCGACCGGCTCGTGCGCTCGCGCGGCGGATACGTCTATGATCGCCGAACCCCGAGGAACGGAGATCTCGTCTCGACTTTTCACTTCGTACTAACGAGATAATTTTATTACATATTTTTTATATTTATTTATTTATTTAAAAAAAAAATCGGGATCAAAATTCATTGGCGATGATTTGATAATAAATTTGAAGAATTCGGTCCCTAAGTCTGAGATACCTTATCGTGCTTTATGATGGCGTTTTAAAGCACAAGCTTTCCCACGTTTTTCTTGTTTCAAATTTATTTATTTATTTATTTATTTTTTATCATCGCTGATCGAGCTCGACTAGACGCGTTTATTCTCATACAAACGCACACGTATAAACAAGCGAATAGAAACGCGTACACGCATGTAAAAATGATCAGCCGTATCACGCGGTCCGTCCGTCAGAAGCCTTGAGCTTTTATTTTTATTTTTTTTTTCAACGTGCAAAAGCGCGACGATAGTCCTTCTCTCTCTCTGTCGAACGCGTAGTTCGCAGCTCGAGTCGATTCGTCAAGGCGATTGATGGTAAGCGAGGAGTCTGGCTCGTATATACCGCGTGCGCAAGAAAACGGGCCTCGGGTCTCTCTCGGGCCCTCGGTATATAATCCGGCCTGGCAGACGAATGAACAGACGGACGGACAGACGGACAGTCGCTGTACTCACTCTCTCTCTCTCTGCTCGATGCACCGCGTCGCGACTATGCAACTTCCTATCGGATTCCTACATCTGCGACTCAACGCCCGCGAGCATCGCGAGCTATCTCGCGACTTTTGCCATTCAATGAATTTTTACCGAGTTCATCGTGAATGAAAATAAGCGAGAACAACAATTTTTTCCCTCGCGCAAGATTGAATTCCGATTGATTAATCGCGAACTGAAATGTTGTCGCCGAATGGAAATTGTTTTTTGATAATTTCAGGGAAGAAAAATTACAAATAAAAATAATTAAGAAGAGGGGGCAGTATTTTAGAACGTGGAAAATAATTAACGAAGGCTGTTAGATACTTCAAAAAATTGCCAGATACACGAAACGAAATAAATACATAAAAAATGTGAATATTTTTGTTTGATAGTCCCGTTCGAACGTTCATCGCCTTTTTTTTCGTCGTGGAAGCGCGCGTGGGCGCTACCGGACTTTTCGGCAACCACGGAATCGTTCGGACTCGGAACTTCCATGTATCCGTGTGGCCCGGCCGAAATCGCGTCGTGGGCGTGAGTCCCCAGTGGGTTTTGAACGTCGGGCCTTCTCCCCCCCGCCCGGCCACGTCGACCGTGGAAAGACGATTGGACACGAGAAGCTCGGGCACCGGCGATTCCGAAATCAATGCCCCGCGAAGAGATTGACAAAAGTTGTCGTGGGCGCGAGACCCGAACGACGAGGGGCTCGTCCCCGGGGGGCCCCTTGGGTGAATGTCGAGGTTTAATCTCGCTCGAGAGAGTCCCCCGTACGCGCTAAGGCCCCGACCAGGATTTCCAACTCTTATCACGGTCGTCGTTCTCCCCCCACCCGCCCCCCGCGCTTGAGCAAACGTTTCGTACGTGGGCGAGAACGTTTCCGGTCTCGGCACATCGGACGTCGAATTATATTGGCCAATATCGTATACCCCGGTACTGGGGCTTTATACATCGAGACAGCCTCGACGATCCCCACCGATCTATCGACGATCGTAACCGCTATCGAGTTTCATGATTAACGAAAAATATTGGCTCATCCGGCACACGCGATTGCGCACCCGACAAAACGAAAAAAAAAAACAAAAAAAAATTGAACGCCCGGAGATTTATTTCCGCCTACGCTCTTAGACGACCGGATTGTGCACCGAAAAAAAAATCGGATGCGACGAAGTATCCGATAACACGTATGTGCGACCGATGATCAATCGCAAACGCGACAAGACTGCGAAGACATTCGTCGATCGTGAGGATGCTCCCGTCGATCGGGTCCCAAAGGTCAACAATCTCTCGCGCTAATGACCCGGGGGCCGAGATGATCCAACCGCGTCTGCATAATCCGCAGTCGCGTTGTCAAACCGGTCAGCTGTTTGCTTTTAAAATTCACGAGAGACTCGTTGCGGAAATCCGTCGGAACTTCCTCGACCGGTTTATACATCCCCGATTCCACATTCTCGGCACGGACTTTGGGCCCCTCGAGTTCGCCCCCAAACCCGTGGTCCCCCGTGTCACCTTATTCGTATTCATCTGTCGATCATACATCGGGAGCTGCTGCTGCGATATTAAACTCGCTTAAAAAAAAAAAACGTGGGAGAAAAAAATCAAAAACAAAAGTCGTGACGACGGGTTTTGTTTTTATTATCTCAAGATTTTTCCGGATCGTCTTAACTCGTTGTTTCTCGCGTTCATCAGCGCCACGAGCGACCCGAGAGAGCTATCTTCCTTCGCTAATCGTCGTGGAAACCCGAAGGCGGAATATGGGGGACCGCAGCGACGAACGAGGAGCGACTCCCCGCGAGACTCTCTCGTTTGACTCGGGGCACGCGCCTTCGGGCTCTCGTGAGCGGCTGGTCCCCCACTCCGCCAGTCCTTTGTGGGCCTTGTATGCGTGTGTGTGTGTGTGTACACGTATAACGCGTACAGTGTCTCGGCTTTTCGTGCCTCCACTCCGCGCGCGGCGGTGGTGGCCCACGGGGCACAAGCGTGGTGCAAGCGAATAGCCCGGGACCCCCACTCCTCGCTCCGAGGGGACCCGCGGCCCAGCGCGCACCCACACGCAGTCGCGCGCTCCCCACCACGCCTACGTTCGATCGTGGGCCCGGCTCGGCGGGGGACCGACTCCCCCCACTTCGTCCCTACGCTTCGTCCTCGTCTCACTCGCCCGTAAACTCTTTTTCACCCGTCCTGATGATACTACCGCGCAAGCAAATATGCGAATAGCACTATATTTCGGTGGAGTTTTGACGCATGATTTTAAGAATCTAATTTTCCGAAGAGTTTGTACAGAAGTTTTATGGTTTCAAATCCGAAATTTGATTGCCTGTGCTCGTAGATTCTCGATAAGATGACCCATGAAACATAATATTTACAGCAATGAAACAATATTTTCATAGGATTCTCAATCATGATCCTTAAGGCCTCACATAGGTCCAGAATTTTCAAAAAATCGATGATTTTTCTTTTTTCAACAGATTATTGTTCTCTATAGTTTTAGGTACAATAAAACTCGATCGTTCGATCAAACCACATCAATTTCATAAATTCCACATCAAAAATCCCTGGATAATTTGAATATACCCACACAATTCCATCCAAAACTATTCCCACTAATAACCCTTCTTTCTTTTTCTCTCATATACTTCCCAATTCACAATCCCCATCTCATGTCTCCATAGATCTGGCGTTTCGGAGCAGTGCACCCAAAAATCTCGTGTCAAAGCGTAGTCCCGAAGAATCCTCGGCGTTAGCCTCCCGCAGGGATCGCCGTCACGTGGGCCCCACTCTTTTGCTCGCTGGTTCCCCTTTCTGTGGTCGTCCTTGTCGGTTTCTTTCGGTTGCTCTCGCTCCGACCGGGCAGCTCACACACATAAACCCACACAAACTCTCCACTCCCACAAACACACACACATGCACACCCCAGAACGAGCTGAAGAGTCCCCCAGCAGGTCCCAACGTTGCCGGGATAGCTATATACACCGTATCCCGTCCGTGTGTGCCCACTCGTGTACACGTGTGTGTGTGTGTGTGTGTGTATACGCAACCGATTTCCCACCCGCCTTCTTCCCCATCCACACCGGTCTCGCGAGCGCGCGCGGGGCGCACACACGCGGCTCGCTGTTGCTGTTGCTGTTGCTGCTGTTGCTGGTGCTCTCGGCCGCGCTCCCCGAGAGTGTCATGCCCGACGTCCTCGCGAGAGAAGCCTCCCGCGTTCACCACCGACAGACCCGAGAGAGACTACACACGAGTCCGCGGGCTTACTCTCGGACATCTCGCGGACGACGATACACACGCACCGTCTTATCACACATCCACGAGGATAAAATATCCGAACGCGTTTGTTATCCCAAATAAGTAACGCGCGTTGTCCAAACGATAACCAACCCCTCGCGCACACGTGCGAGCTTTCGCACGACCCTTTTGACTGTCACTTTACCGTTCTTGTTACGCGGGTGTTATTATTTTTATTTTTATTTTGAATCATCGAGGTTTGACGTTTGACGTTGTTCGCGGCTCGAGGTGTGCCATTTTTGTTTTATCGAGGACTGTCGAGAAACTGGCAGACGTTTTTTTATTATTTTTGTTTATGGTTGAGAACTATTTTTGATTTTGTTTTTTTTTCATGATTTTTATCACCCTCGAAGTTCGAAATCCCGATCCGGGCTTCGAGTGGTTGTTGAATTCGTCGTCGCCTGGATAGTGAAAAAGTTTCGATTTTTTTTCAAGTTTGGTTGGTTTATTTTTTATTTTTATTTTGATCGAGGGATAATCGCGTTGATGAACTACCCCTCTGGGACGAGGGCACATCGTCGTGACGTGCTGAAAACCAATCGAAAAAAAATCATCAGTGTTATCCAGATTTTTTATTTTTTTTCGACGCAACAAAAGTGCAATTGCGTGTGTGTGTGTCTCGTTAACAGTGCTACGATATTATCCATCAGTTCTTCGTTATATATTATTTTTGCTTTCAATCTTGGAGAAAAAAATTTCGAAGACAAATGTGGTCATCTGCAATTTTTGCATCAAGCTCGTAGAATTCACGGATCAAAAACGAATGGTGCGAATTTGGGTTTGATTATTAATTTTTTGTTCATAAATCGAGATCGATGCGCTCCGAGTTTCCCGACGACGATTATTTAATTCACTTATAACCAAAATAAATAAAAATTTCTAAATATAAATCATAATTAATGATTCTCGGTTTTGTTCAATTAATGATAATAAAAATTATGAGCAAAACGAAGACGTTGACTGTTAGGTGAATGCGTGTCGAGGTCGATAGCGGGCTGAGAGAGAGAAACTATTCGGGTGGCTCTCCCGGGTTCGTGATCGGCTACGTGGGAGGGGTCCGCGTGTGCAGCGGTCTCTCGAACTTCGGTTTCGAGAGACGTTGCTCTCGGCCTGGTCCAACAGCTGAGAAACCATCTCGCCCGGGAGAGCAGCGCATCTTACGGTTCACGAGATCGACCGACGGGGACCGAGAGGCTTCGTTCGAGATTTCTCCCTGAATCGCTTCCAAGACGAAATTTTTTAAATACAATATGAAAACGATATCTTCGAATAATCCAACGATTTGAATTTGGAATGAAAAATCTCATAATTGACACGTATCTTCATTTATCCAAGTCGTACGATAAATATTCACGTGAAATCGAGTACAACATGTAAAAAAAAAATAAACGCAACCGAAATGTAAATCGAGAAGCGGAGACGAGGGTGGAAAAAATAAAAGTTTTTTTTTTTTTTCGTAACGATGAAATTCGAGTCGCGACGAGAGACGCGAGTGAGAGCCAATCGAGAAACGGTAAAAGCCAAACGAAAATAACCGGAACGTAAATATTCTCACAGGCGCATCAGTCGGGCGCTTAAATGGGCGATCGTTTTTTTTTTCCTTTTCCATTTCTCTCTCTTTCTTTCTTCTCTCTTTCTCGTGTACAAATCTTGTCCCCGCGATGCAGCCCCGATAATAAGAACCAAGAGTGCACGCGCGACGTTAATTTCGTGACTTGATACGTCATTAAGGATAAGAAATAGCGCGATTAACCCAACCTTCCCCCACCCCCTCCCGCCACCGTCCGGCTCGACGTTTAATTAGGAGACCCGGTTTTACGAATGCGTCGCAACACTCGCAAATTAATCAGAACGGTAACCGTCGGTTTGCCATCATGCTACCATTTTTTTCTTCTCGGTCTGACGCATTTGGATCGTTCCCATATGTCAACCATTCTCCATGAAAAATTCTCTTCGAGTCCATCTTGATAACATTGCAACAGAAAATAATTACGAAGAATCAACGAAAAATATATTAAATAAATATTGCTATCATTTATTTATTTTCATTTGACTTGATTAAAATATTGCGACTGAATCGAAAGATTATTTTGTTGATTTTCCACACATATTGGTTATCTTGTTTTTTTCTCTTGGCCTTCCTTTTTTTGTGCGAGAGAAAAATACGGAGAGTAGATAATTTCTAGTGTGCTTCAAGGCGCGATCAATTGAATCGAATTGGGGTTGATTAGCGATCGCTCGGGCCCGGAGGACAGTTCATTATATATATACGTATAATTTTTTTTTACATGGGTATGACATATATTTTATACATTTACGAAAAAAACTTTGATTACTCGAGATGGCGCTTCGCGATTTCCTCTCACACTGTAACCATCGCACGTACGACAAGCGTTGAAAAAAAATAGAAAAAGAAAAAAGAAGATTGCAAAGGTTACTCAAAGGTGCCGCGATGATGGATTTGAATTTAATCGTCGATAATCATCGGTTCCACCGCGGTGGCAACTCGATAACGAGTCGAGATTATAGTCGGCGATACAGATCGCGAAACGCGCGCGCGCATGCGCAATGCATATTTTACAACATCCCGACCTACATATAGAATTTTAATATCAAATTCGTTTGGAGAACACGGTTTCATCGAAGTTGCAAATTTGCGATAAAAAAAAATTCGTTCGACGATGACGACGAGGAGAGGGATAGAGAGAGAGAGAGAGAGAGAGAGAGAGAAAAAGCGCGGTAGTTTAAATCGTGACGGAAACTCGGAGCAGCGATCGTGTGATCGAGAACGCACATTTAAAGGCTCGCTCGCAATGAAAGATCGCGGGTTGGCTCGCACGATCTCTCGGGGCTTAATTGCCGGGTCCGGTAATTAAGCGAGGTACGCGCGAGTGCGAAACCCGCGAACGAGCATTCGGGTGGCTGCCGAACCGGCGGTGCTCATACCGATCATCACGTGATCCGTGATCATGAATATCAATGTGAAAAAAAAAAACGACGAATTTTCCAGGAACCGAGAATTTACTTTGGAGCGTTTTGCAAGAGAGCGAGAGAGAGCAGACGTTGGACGCCCACACAAATACGTATCTAGTCAGTGATCAGGAACGAAAAATCTAGAAAAAAAAATCGGATGCGTGAGAAAACCGATCGAATCGAAGACAGACGATAACGACAACGAAGAAGATACTGGAAGAATCATTGAATTATCATCGACCGAGGATTAAAGTGCAATTGGTTGAAAAGAAAACAAATTTAAAAAGGACAGATAAATATTTTTATTGAGATTTTGAGAAAGAGAGAGAAAGTAAACGATAATATAAAAAATCACAGTAATATATGAAGACAGATATATTTATATAAATATATATATCGCACCTAATAATTAATGAACAAAAAATTAAATAAATAATTCGATTAAACGTATTTAAAAAATTTAAAAAAAATAAATAAAAATACTAAGCCATCATGGTTATCTTGGATCCGGAACAGAAGCCCGAGAGGCAACATTGTGGTCGTCGAATGTGCGCCATTTGCAGACGCATCAAACGAGACAAAGGTAATGCGCGCAATTGATATATATATATATATTTTTAATTACGTAGGATTTTGAATGAATGCCCAAGAACTTCGGTCGAGCCGGTGATTTCAACGCCGGGGCTGCAATCACGACCCCGGAGACTTCAACGCGTGGGGCACATTCACGACTCACTCGAATCTCACTACGATTCTCTTCTAACCCAGAAAAAAACATGATCATTGTTCCAACTCATAAAAATCAATTTCCTTTTTCAATTTCAGTTCATACCTTTTTTTTAAACGCTTCATGCAAATGTCTCGTTAGTCCGAAACACCCGAAATGAAAAATTAACGCGTGGGCGTTTTTTTTTTCAAAGGCATTGTTTCAATTTTGTACATGGCTGCGATTCCGGATGCAGGCACCGGGCATGGATTATTCATCCGGGGTGAGGTCCCACACCTCGTCGTCGTCGTCGTTCTCGTACGTCAGACCACGTTGGACAAACGCATCGCGTTAAAATTATAATCAACCTCGAATATTCCTACATACAGTTGATACATCATTTTTTTTTTTTGTATTCATCGTTATGTCTGTACAATATTTATCATTCGTGAAATATTTTAGTCGACGCTACCGGCGAAGCGTGACTAAAATCAATGGCACGTCAGTCTCTTCCTTCACTGATCTCGCACCTCCATTTTTTTCTTCTCCATAATAATAATCATTATTATTATAAACACCTTCCGATGAGTCGTAGAAAATCTCTTTCCTTCGGACAATCCCATACCCCGTGAAAATTATAATCGACGCGTTTTTTTATTTACCATACAGACACCTTTTTCTCGTACGACTATATATATGCGCACACATTTGAAATATCTCTCTCGCTCGCTCTCACAGACAACTCACTGAATAAACATGCAACCCGGTGAATTTTCATTGAGAGAGATTGATGCATCGACTAGTGGATGCTGTGCCAGACCAGGCACACGCTTCTTCTCCCCCCTTCCACATCGTCATCGTCCGTAGGGCCTAACTTTCATACCAACATCCACCTTTTGACTCTCAGCCTCATTATCATCGTGTTTATCTCTATCCATCCACATCGTTATCCATAAAAAAACAATTTTAGACTACAAGTGTGACAGAAAAATATTTTTTTTTCTCGCACTCGCGTGTATACAATAATCAATGTACACGTATACACATGACCGGTGTCTATACTTGTATCTGCTCTACGAAATGATAAAAAAAAAAAATTATCTACATACATCATTGTCGATTTTCGTTTTTGTGAAAGGTGTTACAGCGATGCTGTGTAACTCTACCTACAATCACAAACACAAACACACATCGGCACAGCCTCTGGTGAAGAGTGACAGAGCGAAAGAGACGAAGAAACAGTGTGTGCGAGAGAGAGAAAGTATCATTTATGGCGAGAGTTTGAATTTATGAATGAACGGTTACGAGGAGAGTGGACGAGTGAGATGAGAATCGAGACTCGGAGCCGAGCGAAGGGCGCGCGTGGGCGATCCATACATATACTCGATCAAACATATATCCATATAAATATATATCAGGGTGGTCCCAATTTTTTTTCTTCAATTCCGCCGCTCCCAGAAAATAATACAATTCGAAATAAATGCAATAAAAATATCCTCAAATGTTATAAAAATATTATTTTCAAGTTTCAAACTATTTTATCATCTGGGAGCGTAAGAATTGAGAAATAATTTGAACAAGGACCACCCTGATGTATATGCGTGCGCCTATGTATCGTTCGATAGACGAACAACCCACGCTCCATCATAATCGAGACCTCCGGCCCGGTCCACGCCTGGCGTAACCGCTCGGGCATAGCGCAAGGTTGTCCCGCGCCAAACGTCTTGCAAGCCTCATTTCTATCCATCTCTCTCTCTCTCTCTCTCTGGGATCGCGTTCCGCCGGAGCAAACTCTCCGCCGCGTTTGCTCGCCGCAAACACAGCATCTCGCATCTCGGGGATCTCTTGTACGAGCGTGTTTCCCCACTCGCTTATCGATTGTAACGCGTGGCCGGCTCGCCCCGACCGTGCCCCACACGAGAAGCTTCTCGGCTACCGTTTGTCCACGTGCTTTATGCTCATACTTTCATCTCTCACTCTCTCTCTCTCTCTCTTGCTTTGCCACTTTGCTTCGCGGCTACCGTCGACGCCAGATCGTTTACAACGATGCGCGCGCACCCGCGGTATGTCTTGATTGATCCCCCCGTGGCGAGTATCCGTTTCGTTGTGTTTGCGATCATGTAGGTAACTCTCGTGTGTACGAGAAATTATACACGACGGTGTAAAATCGAAAAAAAAAAAAAAACAATTGTGGGATTTATCTTTATCAAAAGTGTTGATGTGTTGACTGAAACAAAATTTCAACAATTGAATCAGATTAAATTATCACTCTTCGAAATTTTTACTTCAATTCGTAAAATAAATAAATTGTGATGAAATATAAATTATTCATCGATTTATTTATTTTTTAAATATCTAATCGAACGATTATCGATTAACATCGTTATTCGGACAACCACGATATATATATAAATCCGACGTCAAACTTATAACTCGGAATGCAATAGTTATTTTCGTATTACGTTAGAAAAAAAAATATATATATATATTAATACGGGTTTAAGAACGGTTCATAGACGAGTGCAAGTTTCCAAAACCGTCGTGAATCCACGCGTTCGAGTTGTGGATTATGCGAGACCGGTCTATTTCTAGAATCGGCCTCCACGCACACACAAACGCACACTCACCAACCCATCACGACGAGGATACTAATTATTTTTTAGCTTCACTCTCTCGGGCTTGCGCGTCTTGGGGGTATACGAGAGAGGGGCTGTCGTCGTAGCCGCCCCGGCGACAGATAAATGAATATAGAATGAGAAATAGGATGAGAAAAAAAATGAAAGGAATATGGACACCGATGCTACGTGACGAGATACACACGTCTGTACAAATATACATATATATATATTCAGATACATATATATGTATATACGTACACATATGTGGGTAAGCCCGGTGCGTAAAGTGCGTAAAGCACACGTAATACAAACAAACAAGGGAACACAAACAATTGGCAAAAACTCGACAGTCCACACACTTAATCATAGCCATCGTACTTTGATGCTTATATACCAGTACTAATATTCTTGTGCTTCTCGGATGCCTGCTGAGATACTACTACTCATATATATATATTGTGTACTATATGCATATATATATATACAGTACACAACAGTGGTGAGCTACGAAAAAAAGGAAAAAAGATGAGAAAGAGAAGTGCATCCAAGACTCTTGAGACATGTGTGCAGAGCCAGAAAGACACACACACACATACACACATAAATATATATACATGAAGTGTATATGCCATTTGCACCGCAAGAAAGCGAAAGACTCATACTGACGAGTTAACGAGAGAAGGGAAAAATGAGAGAGAACTCGAAACAATTGACATTCTGCGTGCGAGTTCGATCAAGGTAGGCCGAGGAGACAAGGGGAAGGGGAAGGGGGGTTGAAACGGAGGTTCCCTTCGCAATGAGTCGATGGAAAAGTGTGTGGAGTACGGCTGTGGAGGAGCAATACCGCGTATATATGCCGTGAGGAGGGGGGAGGGAGGGTAGGAGGAAGGAAGGGAGAGGAAGCCCCGAGGCATCAGACACCAGTAGCTGCAGCAATGCACCTGTGCCATTGCCGCCATATACGACACGAAGTTATGGAGTTTTTCCGTGGTGCCCAGGTACGGGAACGATCGTATCTTACAGGCGAAACCCAACTCCATTTGTGGAAACCCACCACGGCAAACGATCGCAAACTCAGACGACAACGACAACGTCGACGTCGACGACGACGACGAGGTTCTCGCGCGATTTCAAATTGTACGATCTCCCGGCGCGCCAACGTGCAATCGAGAGATGACGAGAGAATACGAAATAAGAAAAAGGAAAAGTTTCGATGGAAGGTTCGTCGGGGATGGAGGGTTGAGGAAGGGGAGGGGGAGGAGAGCATGGAAAATAATCGCGAGTGGCGCGATAGTGAACGATTCTTCCATTAATTAAGAGACTCGTTGGATTGTATTATTTTTTTAGATGGCATTAGAATTTTTTTTTTTTTTCGTGTTCCTTAAAAGGCACTGGTGATTATTGTACACGCAGTTATAATCGACGCACCTCGTTAAACCAACTTTTGTCCCCAGCGTGGCTTGTCAATTAATTTTTCGACTCTATCGATTCATTTATTTTTTGTTTTTTTAATTTTTTTTTGTCGAATCCACGATAATGCAATAAAATAAACAATCACGTTTGTTGCCCCACCCTCGTAGCTTCCAGTTACTTATTATCATGATAATTGTTGTGCTCGCAATATGAAATGAGTTCTCGATACAGTTTCGCGAGGTTCTCTACTGATTTTTTTATTTTTTTTATTTCGTTGTTCGTTCGAATCGACTTAATGCACGCATCGTGGCCTCACTGTATCCCAGCTATGTGTAACAAGCTGCCAGTCCGTCTGCCAGTTGCAGAACTTCACAATTAATTATTGCGACTTGCTAACGACTAGAGGGGTCTCGCGGAGAGGGGGGAAGATGAGAAGAAAAGTTGAAGTGAATCAGTGAGTAAGAGAGAGAGAGAGAGAAAGAGGCAGAGATAAAAAGTAGCTACGCAGTGCTGCTGCGTAACGTGCTTGTTCATAACTATTAGACACGCCAGGACGAGCCGAGGCGCGCGAGTGCGTGTGCGCGCGCATAGCTCGTCGCGCCATCTTTTTTTTGTTGTTGTTTGTTTGTTTGTTGTGGAAACTTGTATATAGTTTGCCACACGTTGCAACGGAGTTTCGCGCGACGCGCTGTCTGGCCCTACCGAGACGCTGTGAACTTTTCGCCATTGTTTTTTTTTTTAACTTTTTTACTTAACTTTTTTTTCATCGTTCGGTCTAGCTGTTGAATACTCTCCCATCCTCCCCCCGCCCTCATTCCGTAAATCAAATTAGCAAACAAGGTTTCTTGGAAATTTTAACTTACGAAGAATTTTTTTTTTGTTTTTCTTTTCTTTTTTTTGTTGCTTCTCATTTATCATTATCCGAGAGGCGATAAAGAGGGGAAAATAGAAGGATAAACACGGTTGCGAACGACTCTGTGCAACGTTATGTTACAACGCTCGGTCGAGATTGCGCATGCGCACGCATGCGTGGATGTATGTAAATTTTGTTGTTTTTCTTCATCTTCCTCTTCGTTCGTTCGTTCGTTCTTTTTTTTTCTCGGTTTTTCAAAGCGTGAGTCCCGATAAATCTCGGTAATTCAGGACGGACGTGAAACGGAAGAGCAATTGTCCGAACAAGACGCCGACGAAGAGCGAGCTTTTGCAACGTTTTTTTTTTTTTTGTTTCACCGTTACGAAAGGTCATTTCCTCGGTCTCTCAACACCTACGCGGTTTCCACGGTCGCACGTGTGTTCGTCATGACGGGTTTTGACCGCTCACGAAAATTAAAGCGCATGCGCGTACCGAAAATCCGTCGTTCTCGACCGCACGGCGACGAGTGTCGCGTGCTGCGCGGGTTCAACGTTGAATACGCTTCGAACACGTTGTGTTTTTTTTTCTTTCGTCTTCCTCTCAATGTCCACCAGCCCCGGTTGAAAATTTCTCTTTCCTTCTTTCTCTCGCCGACGATAATCAAACGCTCACTCCACCGAGAGATTTCTTCTCCGTCTTCATCTTAACCTGCGTTATTGTCCCAATGGGTTGTCTTCGTCGGACCGTGGTACCGCCGCGAAGCTGCTCGCCACCGGGCTCTTCGAGTGGGTGTATCAACCAGTTTTCCTTAGGCTCGGCTGTCAAGCCCACGTGGGCCGCCCACGCCGTGGTGTGATATCTACAGAGCTGTTCAAAACAAGCGAGCCCCTCGAGTCTCTCTCGTTTAACGATGGTTTCGGTTAAATTTTTCCAGAGATAAGATTCGGACGTTGATCGATGAAAATAAAAAAAAAATAAAAATAAAAATAATCATGGGACGATGGGATGCACACGTTGTTTCGGTGATTTATCGAACGAGAAATTTTTCGGAAATAATGTTGAACATTGGGGACACGAAGGACTCGAGATAACAAAGAAAATTTCACATAGATTCTTCTGTGAGGAATTAAAAAATAGGATCAATGGATATTTATGTATGTATATATTGAAGAAGAGTGAGAAGTGATGCCTCCACTCCTTTCTGGCACGAGTTGAAGCGTGCAGCAGCAGCTCGCAGACCTGACTTCAGGTACCAACATATGCTAATGCAAACGTATGGCGAAAAGAGACGCGGCTTGCGACACAGGAAACGGTTTCGCCTCGAGGGGGTCCACCAGGCGGTGAGACGGTCGTGCAGCATCCACGCTCGTGCCACTTGAGGCCCGAGAGTGAGGAACGAGAGACGAATGAGGAGAAACGTGCAACGAGGGTCGGAAAGAGAAGGAAAGACGAAGAGGATACTCGCGAAGAGGGGGAGGGGGGAGTGAGAGACACAGAGTCGAGTGTGTGTCTTGCGTGTATATGCATACGAGTACAAAACGCATCGGGAAGACGAACAGACAAGCGGCGAAGATGGGAAATAGAGTGCGATGGAGAGATGCGGAGATTTGTGAGACGGATGGTTGTCTATCTCTCTCTCTCTCTCTCTGGCCGCGGAGACACGTGGGCGTGTATGATGCATGACGAGGGGGGGGGCACGCTTTTATGAATCGTGTTTTTCGTAACTTTCAATACTGACGCGCTTTGACTCTCGTCCTGTCGCGTAGATGGACCGAGAGAGAGGGAGAGAGAGACAGATAATTTTTTTATTCTTTTTATTCTCTTTTTATTCTCGAATCAACTTTCACGTTACGAAATCGACCTTTATTTCATTCATTCATAAGTAATTTTGAAAAAATTATGATAAACAAATGAAATGATTGAAGTAAATTATTTTATTTGTTTATTAAATTTATCGGTTCGGTGCGTTGGTTGGCAGTGCACCATAACACGGATTAAACTCGTTCGAACGGTGATTGCAGTTGACGATTTATCGTGTGAATAAATTTTTTTTCGAACGACTCACCTGTGCCGCAAAATCAAGGAGAGAGAGAGAGAGAGAGAGAGAGAGAGAGAGAGAGAGAGAGAGAGAGAGAGAGAGAGAGAGAAAGAGAGTGAAGCGTGCTGCCGGGCGGTCGTCGGTGATCGTTGGAAGATTGGCGGCCAGTGGTTTGAAACAATGCCAATGTGTTCGTTTATGTCAGTCGGTGGGGGTACACGTGTAGCAATTACCGTGACACAGGTAGTCGCCTGGGTTATCGTATCGCGTGTGCTCGTCTCACGATTCTTCCCCCCCTAACCCTGCGCCACCCTCTCCCGACCGATCTCTTTTCCGGCTCTTCTTTTATTCGCAAACCGTCGGAGATCGAGAATCGCAAACGCATACGGTGATTAAACTTTGTGAGACGCGTCACACCCGACGGCAAACGGTTATCGATGGTTGGCACGAGTCCACTGCCGACGGAAACACACACACACACTTTACTCTCTCGCGGAATTTTCATCGTATTCGTATTTCCCGTAAATTCGAAACATGTGCGAATACGTTTCGAATATCAAAGTACATTTTCGACCTTATTTGAAAAATGACGAAAATGCGGAGGAAAAATTGTTTGTGAACAGTTTTCACAAATGAAAATGAAAGATCTGCCTTTTAAAAAATGTTTATAGTTGGTAATTTTCATGATGACTTAAAGTCATTTGAACCTTATTCAACGAATAAAAAGAATGAAAGAGATATTTGTTGATCAAGACGAGCAAAATCATGAGTTTGAGTGTGATGAAAAATTGAATGGAACTTCACGGTTCACGTCATCGTTTCAAGAATATATATAGATATATTTTTTTCTCTTTCGAATTATCGTCCGAATAACAAACTATTTTTCAACCATGAGCAAAGCCAAACAAATTTTGATATTTTTTTTACGTGGGTCTCGACTGATTTATGTGGGGTCTGTTCGAATAATAGAATCGACCCCCGTCAGACTGCGAGGTAAGGTCAGTAATCACTGCCGAATAAAAGAATATATATAACCAACGCGGAGTATCGAAGACCAAAAAAAAAAAAATAGTCGTGCCAAGTTTTGGTGAGTCATCCATTGAAAAAAAAGAAAAAAAAAGAATTCTTGAAAAAAAATAATAAAACAAGGATATATTGGATTTATATGTTGAATTTTCCAAGTGTTTTATCGACACGATCTCCGTGGCCAGACACGGTTCTCGAAAGCAAAAGTGTCACAGTCTGAATATCATTTCGAGTGTTTTTCGCGGCCATTAAGAATTCCCTCGAAAAGCTATAAACGCGAAAACACACATATATATATACACTCTCGATATTTTTCATCTCACCCACACGATCCGAGTTTACGTTTTTTTTTTTTTTCGTGGATATAACGTGGGTGATGTGAGGTTCGTTAGTTTGTCAACGATTTTCGAGAGGCGACCGTGTTCCCCGGTTCGGTCTGCGAATTTTCATGGCGAAAAAAAAAAAAAGAAAAAATGAAAAAAAATAAATAAAAAATAAGCCGAGTACGACGATGGGGTAAAAAATAGAATTATTGGGGCGCGTCACGGCGAACGAGGTGCGGGAAAAGTGCAAGTCGAACACGTAATGAAAACAAGGCATTAAATGTGACATGAAAATATATATACATATATATTTGCAGTACGAGATAAATTGCAAAAAAAAAAGATAAAGACAGAAATGCGAGAGAAAGCTCGATGAAAAAAAAAATAAAAAATTACGTGCGAGAAAGAAGACGAAGTACGGAGAATAAAGTGAGTCTTACAAAATTTTTGGTAAAAGTGATCAATGACCGGACGTGAAGGTGTAGGTGCTCCGCTCAACGGCGATTGATATAACACCGTAAAAAAAAAAAATAAGGACCACCCCAATGTATAAATATACCGTCTCCATAAGCTGCAATAGCGATGCAGCTGCATTAATCCACAAGAAAAAAAAATTCGTGAACCTCGGCCACGATGATTTACCACGATAAATAAATATAGATCTCTTCGGGCGATGTTGTTAACCCCGTTCCTTCCGCTCTATTTAATACGTCACGTTGTTTTGCAATATTTTTTTTACGGTTCTTTTTTTTTATTTATTATTTATTATTTTTTGCATTCGCTTCCGCCGTCATTTTTTCGGGTCGCGCGATTCGCGGCGATCCGATGTCACGAATAACACGTGGTTACAAAATTTAGTGCGAATGCATGCTGCGAACCGCGTCACTCGCGCGGGAGGGGCGAGGGGGGGGGGGCGCAAGATTGCACGCTGCGCTTGGCAAGTCTTGGGATTAAAAATACGGTACGGAATACGAGGGCGAAGGAGTTAACGCCCGGCAAATTCATCGAGGAAGCAAAAGTTGTAACTGTCTCTCGCTGACTGTGAAAAAAGATATTCAAAAAAAGTAAAAAAATGATCAGTGAACGAAATACATACAGATGTGGATCAGACCGGGGCTAGATGAATCAGTCGCGTATAATCCGAAATTTTTTTAAAAATATTTCCTTTCAATATAGTTTTTATTTCTGTGGACGATAATAACGAGGTTAACTATTTTTATTATTCCAATGTAATGATGATAATAATTCTTTTTACAATTGAATTTAATATATAATCAAACGTTCATTATTATCAGTAATATTATTATTATTGTTTTGCAAATCCGAGGAATGAATTTAAAAAAATAAAAGGAACGTGTGTACATCTTCAAGCTGATTATTAATCGCACCCATTTGTTTAACAAGTACACGCGGTGAGCTAACCGAAATGTCCTTCTCTTTTTCTCTCTCTCTCTCTCTCTTCTTCTCCGTTCTTCCGGTGCATTCCCCCGTTCTCTTTTCACCTCCCACCCGATCGCCTCGGTGTCCTCACACACTCTCCCCTCCACGACGTCGCGTCCCCTCCGCGTGCGCGCTTCCCCATGCGATGCACCTACGCCCGCGACACACGTCGCCGATGCAGAAACCCGCACAAAATGCGTAACTGCGTTTCGATTAGAAGGCGTGGCTCCCTCCCGGCAAACTCGCGAGGGCGGAGTCTGCTAACGCGCTCGGCAAGTGCACTTTGGTGCGCAACCCATGAGAGAGAGACACACAAATGCAACGAGCGTGTCTTCCACGACAGCCAACGTTGCTTTCCATGATTCTGTTTTTTTTCCCAAAATAAGTTACCAACAAAATAACAAAATTCGATTATCATCATAATAAATTAATTTTTTAAAAATCAATAAGTTATATAGATACCATAAGTATCTATGCAGATTATGTATACTTTGCATATAAAAAAAAACATATGCCCACTTCTATATATAATCTATCTATCGTTAATATATTTTTTTTCCACATGGGAAGCAAACAAAAAAATTAAAAACAACAACACTTAAAAACTAACGAATGAGATTACCTGCTTACCATCGAAAAACGACCGTCACAATTCGTCGTAACCGAGTTACGTCATATCGCGGGGGTGTTTGCGCCAAAGTATTCCAACATCGTCCCGAAGAGAGTTATGCCTCGTTGAAAACACTCAGACACCGGAGACGGAGATAATAAATAATCCGAAAAAAAGGGCGCGAACCGAGCAACGACTGTAATAAAAAATGTTGACAAAAAAATAAATATAAATAAACCAAAAAAATTGTCATCACGTCGTGAATACCCGAAGCCGTTGACCAGGTACGACAGACCGATGACTCTCGAGGAGAATGACCACGAGGGGTCGGGTCGGAGGGGGAAAAGCAGCGAGAGTATGCGTTTCCGTGTGTCCGTTGGTCCCCACGATTATCTGTACGTGTGGGTACAAGACCAACCGATCCTCCGCGGCAGACTCTTTCACCGCCACGATAAATCACAATCTAGCGAGGCATTCACAGTCGTGCGGGTCTTTTGCGAACGCACAAGCGTTTGTGGGTCACCGCGCGAGCGCGGGTGTCACGTTAAATCGTTTGCGCACTTCGTCGTCTCTCGGTGTGTACCGGACACCGTAACTGAAGATATTATACACTAAGGAAGGGGGGGGATTAAAAGTAAAAACGACGAGAGGACGAGACACGAGCCTTTTTCGTACGATAAACAACGAACCCGTCTGGGTTATCTCGACCAGACGCGTGAAAAGCTGCAAAGACCTTTTTTTTTTAAGATGACGATGTGCTTTGGTCCTTTTTATTTTCTTTTTTCAGGCGTTGTCACCCTTAGGGAATCAATAAACGATGCATGTTATTATTATTTTTTTTTATATGCCTTTTAACTATTTGTATTTAAATCATTCCGATATTCCATCTCAAGTTTCATCCCCATCGAGTAGAATTCTTTATCACTCGGGGCTGGTGGTGCATAAATACTACGAATGTGCGCGTCACGAGAAAAAAAAAGCGAGTGTCATATGACCTGCGTTGGGACCAGTATCTCTCTCTTTCTCTCTTCCACTCTCTTTTTTTCTCACTCCAAAGTGACTCTGAGCATCGGAGATGAGAAATTAAAAAAAGAACATCCGAGTGGAGGATGTTTTTTAAAAATTTTTTTTTCTACTCCAGAGTGTCACGGTTCGTCTATTTCGAAAGTGTCGTGCGACTTCGTTCCAGGCAATTCTTTAACCATTTTTTTTTCTTCTTTCAATTCTCTCGATTTTTTTCCCATTCCATCTTTTTTTTTTCGTGGTGCGTGCCGGCGAGCGGATTACGCGTTGATGGGATTGTTGAACGATGGAATAATGCGCGGCACGTCCGTTTGGGATGGACGTACGAACGGAGAAGAGGAGTGAGAGAGAGAGAGAGAGAGAGAGAAGGAGCAAAAAGAAAAGCGAGAAACATGTAGAAACGAGTGAGAGGCGAACGATGGGAGAATGATGGAAAGATAAGTGAGAAGAGGAGAAGTGAGGAGGGGGTGGAGGACACGGATTAAGCTCTAAAGACAGAAAGAGAGAGAGAGAGTGAGTGAGATGGGACGATAAGGAGAAGAGGAGGGAGCGAAAAAGAGCGGTAAATAGACGAGAGTCTCGTGATCTCCGGGTCCCCGAGGCTTTATTTATACCCAAAGCTCCGTATTATTGGATCACCCCCGCGCGACACTGCCCGGTTGTGTAAATATGTCTTATGCGGCGTCCGTCTTTCTATTTCGTGTGTGTTTGGAACCCCGAAACGTCGTCGCACGGCCTCCCTCTGTTCGCCCTAACGTTTCGTCCACACACACACACACACACACACGACTATCACATCGTGTGTGTGTGTGTGTGTGTTCACTCATGGTACACCAGAAATAGATGGCGCGCATATCGCGGCACACTAACACAACTAAATCACGGTGTGGGCGACACATCGGAAACTATCTCGCATTTTTATAATCATTTTTTTTATTATTTTCGCAATGTGTCGACTTGAATTTATATTTATTTTTATTCTTCAAATATTGTCAATTTATTTTGACCAAAATGACATTTTTGGCGAACGTTATTCACCAATTCGCAACAATGTTTCGCTCGTGCGAACAATAATATTTTATCGTCAATTAAACAACTTCGATGCT
Source organism: Diplazon laetatorius (assembly GCA_963662125.1). Taxonomy (NCBI): domain Eukaryota; kingdom Metazoa; phylum Arthropoda; class Insecta; order Hymenoptera; family Ichneumonidae; genus Diplazon; species Diplazon laetatorius. Next base: position 617,429 of record OY759162.1, on the reverse strand, counting down.
GCACGTTCGTTGTGCCAAATATGCGATAATTTTTTTTTTTTACACGACAATTGTGAAGTTCGAATTAATTCAGTTGGGAACGAGTGAAATGGTTGTTTTGGCAAGTCGAGATTTTTATCATTGGCTCGAGTCCAGACGACAAATTAGTCGGTCCAATCGATCATTTGGCACAATCGGTGACTTAACCGACACAACTATGCATCAAGCTGGAACTTGACCAATAACAACAATTCTGGCAAAGGTTTACCAACCGGTTGACCGGCTATCATTTTGTATTACTCGTTTGCTTAGGACTAATTTTTTTATTTCGTAACTCGTGCCAAAAAAAATTGATCTTACAATATGCAAATCTATACTTTGCAAAACCTTCCCCCGTCCCTCCATGACTACAACTTTCTGGTGTCCTAGCCATCGATAATTCTTCTATACAAAGTCATGTTCCTAATTGCTTGCGAGACAAGTGTATTAAAAATGTTTCAAACACATTAAAACCGTTAGTCAAATAAATCTTTCTCGCTCGTCCAATTAACATGTCAACGGGTCTTCTCCCTCGCTCAACACTTTTGCCGGTCCGGGCTATCCGTTTGGTCGGAGAGGTGCAGCCTGAACCACCGCGGATTGCATGCGTATGGGCTGTTCCACGTTGGAAAGATTAATGGGGGTGAGGTTCGAGTACCGCAAATTAGGGTCAAATCGGTGATGTCCAGACTCTTACACGGTCTCCCACACATAGATTTATGGGATAACGGACGTAAAAAATGGGTGTTTCTTCATTCATGGGTTGTGGGTGTAGTTCTCCATTCGCTTCCGGAAATTCCAACGCTTTCAAGAAATCTCCAGTCCGGAATTTCTCAACGACTGATTTATCTAAAAACTCCAGATGGGTAATGAAAATCTCTCCCATTGACCCGTTGACGTTGAACTGACGGGCGACGATGACTCGCTTGACTATACAGATATTCATCTGGGGATTATTCGTAAAACGCTGCTTTGTAAAACATTCGTAAAGAATTTTCACGGTTATCCGATTTGTCGTTTTGGTCTATGATACGACTGACGACAAACGTGACGACCGAGTCCGATGTAATTCAATCCGTTTAACCGAGATCCAACTCCGAAATTCGATGACACTTCTCACCTCGAATTTTTCAACACATTTTTTACACGACAACCTTTCTCCATCTCTCTTACGCTCTTTCGTTCACTTTCTCTCTCGCTCTCTGCGGCTCCGAATCAAGGAATGTCCCACAGGACGGTCGAATTATTTCGTCGGACTTCACGGAACCCAACCAGAAAAAAAATAAATAAATAAATAAATGAACATATCATTGACGATTCGAAAAATTTTGTAACTCTTCGGACAAACATTTTTTTCCACGACGATTACGAATACTTCGGAGACGCGATGCTTGAAATTCCGAGGAAGAAACGTTGCGGAGTGTATGTAGATGCAACGCGTGAGTGTCGATACACGTGCCATCTCGCGGTAGAATCTTCAATTAGTCGGAGAGGCCGAGACGATGATCATCCATCTTTTATCTTGTTTATACTTTAGAAGGCTGGCGGCAGGGTCAGGAATTGAGACAGGGACCTCAAATTTTGAGGATACCTTCATTCATCCTTCTCGAACCTTATTATCCTCCGGGAGCGTCAAAGTTAAATCAAATAATATTAAATAAGGACCACCTTAACATAAAAAAAAAACAAAAACTCTACTACACAGATTCTCCATCGCTTTTCCTCCATCCCATTCTCTTGACTATCCCATCCGACGATGACTGGTCGGTCGCGACCGATACTCGAGACACGCGTGAAATTGCGCGTGGAAAACTGGCACGCGCCGAAGACGTTCGAAAGTGAGACGAAAACACGCGAGCGGGTCCCGCGTTTCGAAGGTTTGAAGAATGCGCGAAGGCGAGAAATAGATTACCGCGTAGAGTGAAAGTGAGAGATTGTGAAAGACGAGGAAAAGAGACGACGGGAGAACCGAATAACGCGAACGGCGAATGATAAAGAGAGAGAGAACGTCATTGAGTGAGAGGAAGAGAGAGAGAGAGAGAGACGTTACGCAGCGAGGAGTTCGTAGCCCGGGTGTCGTGGGTCCGGTCGGTCGTTGAAGCGGTTGGGGAGCGCAGTAGCATCCCGTCCCACGCATCGCGAGCACGAGGAAGCGCTACGGGGATCGCGAACAGCCGTGGGGACGAAAAAAGAAAGCAAAAAAACCTCTCAAGAGAGAGAGAGATAGAAAAGCCCAAAGAAACAAGAAGATAGATAAGAAAAACGAGACAAGGCTGCTGCTGCTGCTGGCAAGAAAACGGAACGAGAGAGGGGCAAGAAGACACAGAGAAGGAAGGAGAACACGGAGAAAAAGATAGAGAGAAAGGGAGGGAGAGAGAAGTCGGACTGAAAGTGGCCCTCAGGTATTTCGCCTCAGCGGCGCAAAGAGCTGCTGCTGCTGCTGCTGCTTCACTCGGGCTCTTCGACCCGATCCTTTGGCTGCTGCTGGTGCTGCTTTGAATTCAGATTGCGCTCCGATTCGATTGGTTTTGTTTTTTGGCTTTGAAATTTATGCAATCCACGGGTTGTAGCCCAAGCTTCATCGGACTCTTGGCTGGTGCTGTTGCCGATGCTGCATCCCCCCCACCGCACCCTGTGGTATTTATTTATATCCACGGTACCCTTTGTGTGTTAATTTGTAACCGGTGGAACGCGCGCGCGCGAACGCGAGCCCAGACCCGCGGGTCTGTGAGACCCCGCGGTCCCCAACCCGGACGGACAACCACCACCACCGACTAGCAGCTTCCTTTTTTCGCTTCCACTCCCCCGCCATTCCTTACTCACTCTTTCCATCTCTCTCTTCACTTTCCAGTCTTGTTTTAGAGTGCAACGAATTTCGCGGTTACTCTCATACACGCTTATCCACTGTACATGGCATTTGTGTACACACGTGGGATATTCGTGTGTATGTGTGTTTTAGGGTGGTCCTTGTTTTGAATTTTTTTATTTATTTTGGCGCTTCCAGAGGATAATAAAGTTCGAGATAAATAAATTAAAATATTCTATGCATTTGATATATATTTTTTGAAATTTATTTCGGATTCTGTTATCATCTGGGAGCGCTAAAATAAAAAAACGTAGCCAGAATAAGGACCACCCGAATATATATATATGTATGTATGTATGAACTCCGGTCTTGGGACACGCGTGACTCGCGGGCAAATGGTCCACGAGAAAGAGGATACTGCTTCAGTCCAATGTGTGTGTGTGTGTGTTTGTGTGTGTATTAACTCTACTCGCGCTCGACTACCCCTCGCGACCTTCGACTCCATACATTTCTCGAATTAATTGGCGTGCACTCGCCGCGGAAGTTAGGAAAGAACCCGAGTCGCGGGGCACGGGGATGAGAAAAAAAAATATAAAATAAAACAAATAAAAAATGAGACGGATAAAAAATGTGAGGGTACGAGGCGTGATGAAAGTGTGTGGTTGCCACGGAATTCTCGGAGGATTGCAACGAGACTCCAGAGAGAAAGAGAGAGAGAGAGACTCGCTGCGGGTGGGAATTGAAGATTTTTCTTTTTTTTTTAGAGAAAGAGTTCTCACGCGGTCAGACCCCACGGTCTTCTTTTTTTTTCGTTCCTCTAATTATCTTGGATTCTCTGATTTTGTAATCACGAGATAAATGCATTAAAACGCATGAAAGACACGCATTTTCCAAATATATCCTTCTGTGCAACAGAATTTTTTTTTTCCACACGTTAATTTTTTTTTTCGACACGTGGCGAGTCGGTGAAAAAAAAGGGACGAGAGAGGGTGGTTCATGAACGACCCGAGAGGTCGAGGAAATCCCCCCGGGCTGTCGTCGTCGATGCGTTGTTCCAAGTTCGTCGCACTCTGTCGATGCACTTTGTGGATGCAGGGCGAACGAGAAAAAAAACACGAGGCTGAAATATCGAAATTGGAACGTTTCTGTCTCTCTCTTTTTTTTCTCTTTCTCTATACTTCTCTCTCTTTTTTTCACCGAAGACGCGAAGCCCGAGTCGAACGAATCTTACGGATTTTAACGAGCCTCGTATCGTCGAGAGTCCTCTTTGAACGTCGAAAAGTTCATGAAATCTTCATGGTACTCCTTTTCAACGTTACTCCGAAAATTAAGAGCTCTCTCTTTATCTCCTCGCGTAGCTCGACCGCCGGCGCACCTCTCGCGTTTTATTATTTTTTCATTCGTACGGTGGCCTCCCCTCTGAAGCGGAAGAGGGGCAGGGGGGGGGGCTGATACGGTCGTGCAACGGTAAGCCGAAATATATTTACTCGTATGCGCTGTGCGGCCACATGTACGAGTCACGTCGTCGGCATCATTATCGTCCCTGCCGGGTAGAATAAAAAAAAGCGGGAGGGGGAGGGGGAAGAGGAGAAATGTGTACATTCGAGTACGCAAACGATCCGTTTATTTGCGAGCTCATCGCGAGACACGGGGGCCATCCACGGAAACGAGAACACTTCCTGAAATATATGCGTTTCACGCTTTGTCCACGATTATTATTATTATTATTCAACTGGCTCGCATTGAGAAAAAAAAACAAATTTTTATAGTCTTCTTTTGAGCTTGAAGCGAGACGACGAAGATGACTTAATTAGTCGCGTGATTAATTTTTTTTTAGTTTGCGAGACGATTTTTAATGTGGGCTAACGATTTTTTTTTTTCTGGGTTACAGCGTTGAAGGTGAAGTTGATGCTGAGGAGGCCCATCAATCAGTTGGTCGCGCAAGGCATCATGCCACGTGAGTATACCATTTATGTATATATATATATTTTTTTCAATTTACAATTTTACTTTCAAAAAGCAATTTTCATCGAGCACATTTTTTTAATTAAAGAAAAATTAATATTTGACTTATTCGATAATCAACATTGCCCTATTTGTTGATATTTATAAAAACGTAAAGAGATAGTTTTTTCTTTTTTTTTTTTTTTTTGCATCGTGTGACAATTCTCGGATCTCGTGATAGCGTAATATCGACGCAATTACGGTCATCGAATACGTGAATTAAATTGGTGATCCGTATAAATTAATTAGCGAATTAGCGAATTAGGGATCGACGTTCTTGACCCTAATAGACGACTCAATTAGATCCGTCTTACTTTTTTTTCACGGTTTGTACGAAAAAAAAAAAAAAAAAACAACAAACGAGAAACTAAACGAAACTCAATCGTTTGCAATTGATCTCAAAATTATCCGACTAAAGTGAGATATAAAAGCGACGACCAAAAAAAAAAAATTGGGAAGACATCGGAAGTCTTTCTAATTCGCGAATCATTTCTATTATTATTATTATCATTGGCATTATTATTATCATTATTCGGCAAAGTTATTTTTAAAAAAATGATAACGAAATCAAATTTTAAACTTTCTCGGAATTAACCAATAAAATTTATCACCCACAAACTTTTGGAAATAAGGTCGCTCATACAGTGAAATCCCATGCGCATCGCTCACTGTGAGAAAATCGCTGGTCCAGCTAAAACGTTCGATATAACACACACACGCGTAAATATAAATTCGTTTGCGCCAACCAAACCCCATCCCAGATATTGGAATTAACAAGCGTTTATTACATCCGTTATATCAGCCAATATAACCCCCCCCCCTCCCCCCTCTCCCCCTCCCAGAAACTCCAAAACATTCGGATTTCATCACGAAAACATATTTCGCGAGTCCGAAAAACGTCGAAACGATAAATCAAAAGCTTTTCTCGCACTCGCGAATTCACGAAAACGCCCCCACCTGCCATTTATAGGTTGCGCCCTGCATTACAATTAATTCTCATAACTGTCAAAATTCTTTACGAGTGTGTGTGTAAAGAGCGAGAGAGAGAGAGAGGAGCGAATGTTCCAAAAGCCCGAATTAAATTGATTCGGAAATTCGGAACGGTGTAATTATAATTGAATCGGGGAAAATGTTTGGGCAGAGCTTTTTCCGGGTTAGATGGGGGGGCCCCCTTGCGTTTAATGGGCACATTAGTGCTCGGTTAACTGGCCGTCGGTGAATCCCGTTTGGCCCCAACATACTTATCTCGCCTTCTTCTTCTTCTTCTTCCTCTTCTTCATCTCGCTCGTCGTCCTCCTCCACCACCGAATGGCTTCTCGGCCTCGTCTTTATAACATCTCCCCCTCGACGAACCGCGAGAGAGGGTGGTAATTTATGAGACTCGGACTAATTCGTTCCGGTCAGTTCGCAAGACTCGACTGACGCTGCTGATGCTGCTGCTTGCCACGTACCTTCTTGTTCGAAGGAACTCAGGTCGCGATTCGAAACAACAATTGTTACGGACTTTGCACAACCGACGACAATTCATTATTATTATTATTATTATTTCGAATAAATAAATAATTTACATTATTAAAGTAGCCTTCATAAGAGAGTTCCTCGTAAGATTTTCATGAAAAACAATTTTAATCCGACCCATTTCGTTGTCATTTATTTTCCCGAAGAATTATTCGGTCGTTTCGTGTCAAATGGCAAACACCCTGTACATATATATATATAACGAGCGGAATTTCATAAATTCCGTCGTCTTTGTACCGAAAATTCTCGAGAGTCTCCACCCTCGCTCGTCTCTAAAAAAAAAAAATTCCGCAGCAGCGTTAGCCATAATTCTGTTCACGAATCCGTGGAAAAGCGTTTTGGTTCTCGTCGACGGTTCTTCTTGCTGTTTCACGTGGACGTAGCAGGTGTCGGGGAACACTCGAACGCTCTCCGGGCGCTTCTCTCTCCGTGTCAGTTAAAATTACAACCTCGCCGATGTTAATGCTTCGGGCGAAGTGCGAGGCAGGGCGGGGCGGGGCGCTGGCTTAGCGCCTCGTGGACCACGACGACGATGCTCTCCGGGCTCATCGCTCCCTGTTGTGCATATATCAAAAGCGCTTAGCAGCATATCATACGGCTATGCGCGACCCCGCGGGCAACCGTACCGGTGGTCGTATCCACGAGTCCAAAAATCACGCGCCCATCGCTTTGACGCTATCTCTCTCTCTCTCTCTTTCTTGCGGTCCAGAAACAATTTTCACGCGTTGCGCCGTATTTTCCGCGAGTCTTCTCCTCATCTCATTTTCGGACAATATCTCTTATCCGTTATTAATCGTCGCGATTTTAACCTTTTGTTAAAATTTTTTTTAATAAAAATTATTTTTGAAAATTATTTTTTTTTTTAAATTATTCTTTTAAATTCATTTTTTATTTCAACAATGAGAGATTTTTTTTTTTTATCATTGTTTGTTTTATCTCGAATCGAAATAAATATTGATAGAATTTTTGTGATTTATTATTATTATTTTTTTGCGTGATCAATAATCAATAATTATTGATCACAACAAATGATTAAATATTGTAATTAAAATTAGAAATCAATCAATATTAAATATTCCAAATTTTCATATCGCTGAGACTAAAAAATGCTGACGAATAAAAAAAAATAGAAACAAATAATTCAAATATAAAAATACGATATTAAAGTTTGTTTACGATAAACGTGAATCAACCGAGTCTTTTAATTGGATTTGAATGTTTTTTTTTTTTTCTCTTTCCACTTGAACCTCGATATAATCCAGTTGGCTCGGCGCGTTAAATTCGTGGAGGGGGAGGAGGGGATGGTCCCCAATTACGCTCGAGTCTTCGCCACGCTTTTCGTGACGACACGGATAGCGTGAATCCTCACGTAATCCACTGGTTTACGTGTTAGCGTGGACCAAAACCGTGGGGACAGAAACTCTGTGCTATATCGTCGTTAACACACACAAATACACAGAAACACACTATCATCATCTATATTGATGGTCTCTGCATCCTTACGCACGACGTGGCCACCGATGCATATACAGTGTACAAAATTAGATGCGTGACAATAACAACGCAGGCCGTTTCGATGCATCAAATCTCTGACTTGCACACAAACTCACGCACTTACACACACACATGGACCCAAATTCTCCGGCGCGAGAATTTATACACGAAAAGTGAGATTCCACGTGGACTAGACCAGCCATCGTGTGAGAAACGCGAAAAGTGGATGACCGGAATTTACACAACTATTATTACATTATACATTGCCGTGAGAGTAAAATCGTCGACCTGATTTTCCCCGTTGGATCCTAATCGCCAATTTATTCCAGATTTTCGGCCAAAAGACGAAACAACCCATTCCCAATAACACCAACATACGAATATACATATATATGTCACTTGGCTTGCACTAAATTTGATCATACAAAAAAAAAACAATTGCATTATTTCCAAGTTAAACATTTTTTAAAAAATTGTATTTTATTTTGGTGATTTTGTTTAATTTATGTTTTTTATTTTTTTTTATATGCAGCCTTGAAAACCCCACCGGCGTTTCACGAGCAACGCAAACAGTTGGAACGAGCGAAGACGGGTGACCTGTTGAAAGCGAAGATTCAGCAACGTCCGGGACGTGACGAACTGGTGAGACAGCACATACTCGAGGACGTTGGCCACGTGGATCCGAGCCTGGCCGAGAGGCAACGCATGCTCAAGAAAGCGAGACTGGCCGATCAGCTCAACGATCAACTGAGCCATCGACCCGGGCCCCTCGAACTTATACAAAAAAATATTTTACACACCGAGGAGCCCATCGAGAGGGCGGTCAAAGGTGAACAATCGTTATTTCAATATTAAACACCCCCCTAAACCCCCTGCCAAGACTTTCGAATATCCATTCATCAAAGCCACGTGTCGCCTTCGAAAAAAGAAAAAAAAATTTTCAATTTATAAAAAAAATCCGTGGCAACGATTTAAGTAATTAACTCGTGACCTTTGACCCTGTGGGGCTCGTCGAGGGTCTTCCTCGCCCACGTGGCGAACCAAAATTCAATCGCCAACATTTTTTACCGGATGGAAAAATAATTTTTTTATCACATTGAAGATATATATATTTTTTTAAAGATGATTTTTATGAATCGAACGATTATTTGATTCGCAGAGGGTCACATTCCCTTCAAGGCGACGTGCGAGGGCCAAGTAACGAAGCCCCAACCGCCGGATCACTACATAACCTTCGAGGACGATTCCCAAAGTTCCGAAGGCGTTCCGTCGCCGCCCCTCGAAGCTTCCCAACGTTCATCGGACGTTTTGGAAACGGCCGCCGCGTCCGCGGGTATAGTCACGGTTTCCCTGAGCATACCCACGACCGGCGGCGCGGTCGTTGTCTCGTCGACCTCACCCGTTTTTCAACAAGCCACCACAACCGAACCAACGATACAAACATTCGCCGAACTCTGCAATTCCGTCGTTGGCAATCAACAACAACAGCAACAACAGCAGCAGCAACAACAAACGAGTCCGCAAATTAGTCAGCAACATATTCAAATTCAGAACCAGCAGCAACATGCCTCGAATCAGGTAAAAATAAATTTAAAAAAAATTCAAACCGTCGACTCGTTATAAAAAAAATCTTAATTGCGAATTATTTCGTACGAATATTCCGCGCTTTTTGCTTTCCAACTGCGGTCACAAAATTCTTCTCGTTAACCCAAATTCGCGCCAAGATCGGGCTAAGATTATTATTTATTTTTTTTTATTACAAAAAAATTTAATATAAAAAGTCGACGTTATTTATTGCGATTTCGTTAATTTTGACAATTTGATTGTGATTCGTTGAATCATGAAAAGGATTATTCTCGTGGTCGGCGACCATTTTTTTTTTCAAATAGTTAAGCCTCAACCAACTCAATTTTTATTCTTGAAAAAAAATAAAATGGCATCGTCAATAAAATTAATCGAATGAACAATTCACCGGAAAATTCATTGCGCTTCGTCGAGTTTTATTCGTCGACGATATCGACGACCGAATGATGGACGACTGTGACTCACTAGCGTCTTTGAGAAAAAAAAATAGAAAGAAAAAAAAAAGTAAAATAGTGTGAGAAGAATGATTGGTCGATTGATTCGCGACAGTTCGTAATCGTGACGGGTTTTTTTTTTTTTCATCGATTATTCGACTACGACTATTGCGTTATTCCAGAAGGTGAAAAACCCTTCTAAGGCAAAGAGATTGTAGACCGCTCGGCAACGACTCGGCCACCGTCTTTACTTTTTTATTTCGTTCGCAGTCGATTGCCCAAAGTTGTAAGATCGAGGTCTATGGGTCGTCCAACGTGCGTAAGAATCGTGTCTCGGTTGTAACGGATCAATCGTTATTTTTACCGACGAATCTCAAAACGTTTTATACCGACAATGAGTAATTGTATTTTATAAAAAAAAAAAAAAAATCTTTTTTTTTTTTCAACAGGCGAGTCAGACGAACGGTCCAACAGCCACGTTATTGCCATTGGCACCGGCGCCTAGTCCAATGTCTCTGGGTTCGACGACCTCGAGCCTGAGCCCGTTGTCGAACATATCCATAGCATCGCCGCCGGGTCCCCCACCACCGGCAATCACCCCCAGACCGCAACCCAGTCCGATAACAAGCGCGAATTGTCAGAGAACCGACGCACCGGGAAAGGACAAAAATCGTAAAAAATCGAAAACAAAGAGCCAACCGAAAACGCGGACCATCAAGTTTCACGAGTACAAGGTAAGTTCGATGATATTTTTTTATTCGAATATTCTATTTCAAATGTGACACAAAGGGACAGAGAAGGAGAGAGAGAAAGACCTGCGACGTGGTGGTCGGTGTTGAAAGATTTCGGCAGGGTGACGATTCGGCCAAAAGATTTAAAAAATAAAATAAATAAATAAAAAAATGGCTCGTGAATATCGCGGCTATGTTCCGCCTCATTCCTACTCGCAGGTACATTCTACTCTCTCCCTCTCCCTCTCCGTCTCATGGGTCTTCGGCGTGAGTAGAGCACAACTCGCTCGAGAAGCACGCATGAAATCGTATCGAGTGATTAACTCTCGCGATTCAGAACCCGGGGTCCCGCAAACCCACCTCGTTAGCACTGAGTAATTCGAGCGCTAATTGCGCCCCGGAGTAGCCCAACCCAGGGAGGTGGGGGAAGGGGAGGGGGGGTGGATAACCGTCGCTGAGCGCTGTTCGAGCTGGCCCCCCTCATCGTCCTCAACGCGCTCGCCGACAATTCCAATCTGCTTATCGCGATAACCGTGCAGCAACATTCTGAGATTGTCACACGAAACATTCTCGGCTTCACAGCTTCTCGGGGGATAAAACGCCCCCTTTTTCGATTTAGATTTTCGAGAAAAAAAAAAGATTCCGGTGGAATCTACGACTTGAGGAACGAATTAAACACGATCGATCGATCATCTCAGAGCTCATTGAAACACTAATTTAAGGTGGTCAGTCGTCACTTTATAGGCCCCATTTTTATTCAAACACAGTAGATTTTTTTATATTTTTTTATTTTATTGTTTTGTGAATGAAATGAGAGAAATTTCGAAGCCGTTATCGCTTTCCCTCGACCCTCGCCCTTCTCCGGTTAATCGTGAGGGAGCTTTTTGACGCTAATAACGTCACCGATGCGACTAATTACTAATTACTAACGGTAAAAAAAAACTGTTGCCAGGGTCCTCCAAACGCGCAAAAGACGTCGGTGTCGTCCACGACTTCCGGTCTCGGCGCGGCGCCTTCCGGCGAGACTAAATACGAACTGCTCCTGCACCAGCAGCAGCTGTTCCTTCAGTGGCAGCTCGAATTGCAGCACAAGGTACTCCAACCGATTTCGATTTAATTTTCATTTTCATCTCTCTGTTTGTTTTCCATCATTTTTTTATTTTCAAATTACAAAAAAAAAAAAAGAAAAACATCCAGCTGAATGATGTTTACGGTCCCGAACGAATTTTTTTCCATTAACACACCACTAACTGTCTACCAGAAAAAATACAAAAACATTTTTACGAAGCAAGTGATTAGTCGTAGAAATATTCTGAATTTTGAACGTTCCGGAATTTCGACCCTCTGAACCCTGAAAAAATGTGTGAAGCCGGAGAAAAATTCGCTCAACGATGAAATTATCGTTTTCAGTATCCCCAAATAATTCTTCCGGCCGCGCAAAAGCCATTTTCGTTGACGAGCAGCGGCGCGAGCGACGCGGGTAGCGTTAGCGGAGCCAGCGTCAACGCGCCCAGTCCGGCTCCGTCGAATTCTTCGAACAATCCGTCGGAGCAACCGCCCCTGAGGCCACTCGGCAAACTCGAAGACATGAAAGGTACGAAATAATTCTTCGATCATCAATTTCCCAAAAATAATAATTTATAACGTTATTATCAAATTTTTTTTTTTCCATCGTTGCAGTGAGCGATTTGAAGGTGGAATTGAAACGGCGAAATTTGCCGGTATCGGGTTCGAAACCACAATTGATCGAACGTTTGAAACCATTCACGGAATCGTCGAGCAACAATTCAACGACGAATTCCAACGGGCCGCACATGACTCACATGGGACACATTCTCATGGACACACCCGGACCGATAACCTCGGACGATTCGAGTTTGCACGCAAAGAGTCCCGGTTCGCCGGTCAAGGATGAACCAAACAGTCCCAGGATGGATTCACCACACGGTAGCGAACACGATGATCCGTCGAGTCCACCAGGTACAAAAAAAAAAAAAACATTCAACAAAATTCCTAAATCTCATAAATTCCTAAAAAAATAATCTCAATTAAAATACAAATAAAAATGATTAATCTCAATTAGAATAAAAATAAAAATGATTAATTCTTTATATTTTTATAATAAAAAATTATAATTAAACTCATCATTTTTTTTGTTTTCCAAAAAGTTAATTCCAAATTTTTCACAATTTTCAGGCGACGACATAATAAGAGAGCAAAGAAAAAGAATCGACGAGTTGCAACGCGAATTGTACAAATCGCAGCAACAATTGCAACAAATACGTCAAACTCAACCGGCGACCGTGCGAGCGGAAAAACTCGTTTTGCAACAACACATACAGAACAAGATGCAGCAGCAACAATTGGCGTTGCATCTGCAACAGTTGCAGCATTTGCAACAGCAGCAACAGAAGCAACAGGCGCAGCAGGCGCAGCAGCAACAGCAGCAAGCCCAGAATCAACAGAATCATCAACAGGCCCAACAGATCGCTCAGCAACAGCAACACGCTGCTTTTCAACAGCTCAACGCCAAAGCCAGTTTGGCGGCTTATTTGCAAGCTCAGCCGAACAACGCGACTATTTTGGATTCCGCGACTCTGACAGCCATCAACAACAAGAAGAATCAGGTGAAGAACAACGCGACGGTACAATTGCCGGCTGCGATTGTTTTGAATTTGGCCAAACCCGCCAAACTCAACGGTTCGTTGTTGGGAGCTTTGGTCGCTCAGGCGCAGGCTCAACAGCAACAACAGCAGCAACAACAACAACAAACGATGACCGTGGTGGAGGACAAACCGCCGCCGCCGCAGTACGACGAAGCTGCTAAACTTTTGAAGGTCAGTTGATATTTATTTTTTTTAATTACATTCATTTTTATTCATAAAAAAAATTATTGTGCATGAATTATCACTAGTTGAGGCTTGAATATCGTGGTAAATTATTAATATTATTGATTTTCTTGATAATCAAGTAATATTTCATTTTATTTGACTCGAAATTCGAGTCAAGAAGATTTTATTGAATTTTTATTAAAATGATAGTTTAATTAATAATTAAAATTTTATTTTAACAAAAATTCAACAGAATCTTCTCAACTCGAATTCCGAGTCAAATAAAATGAAATATTACTGAATTATCAAGAAAGTCAATAATATTGATAATTTTTCACGATACTCAAGCTTTAACTGATTCAACTGGTTTTTTATACAATTTTTAATGGAACTATAAATAATATTAAAAAAAAAATAAGTGTCTCATAATTTTTTCCGTCAGTAACTCCCGTCACCATTATCAATCACAACCATCAACAATTTTTAACTTTCCACTTCGTTAAAAAAAAAAAAAAAAAAAATTCCTCAAACCCAAAAAAAAAAACGAAAAATCAACGAATTTTATTTAATGAATTTGTTTCAGGTGAAAATCGAGCCGGTGCCGAAGAACCACGTGAAGAGTCAGGTGTTGGACGACGTTCTGGAGATACTGATAAAGAACGGAGAGTTGCCACCGAGCGCGGCCGATCCGACTACCCCGACTACCCCCAATCGCCAGATAACGCAGAATCTCGTGTTCACATCGCCGGCCGACAGTCCGACGCAGTCGTTGATATTCACAGCCGGGAGTCCGATAAGTCCGGTGAGTCCGATGGCCATGGACGTTACGCAGAGCGGATGTCCCAGTCCGCCGGCTCCTCCGCCACCCCCTCCGCCCCCATTGCCACTGGCCACCTTCGCCGTGCAATTGCCCAGCGCCCTGCAACAGCAACAACAACAGCAACAACACGACGAGATACCGTCCTTCACCGCCGATCTTTTGTCATCGGAGGTCGAGCTCGACGCTTCGATGCTGCTTAGTCCTCAATCGATTCAACAGGAATCGCCCGATCCTCAACCACCCCAGGAAGTCACCTCCTCCGACAATGGAAATCTCGATCTCAAGGTATGTTTTTTTTTTTTTTTATTGAACTCTTTTTGTTTATTTTATTGTAATTTAAAATCGCTGAGAAAGGTGATTGAATAATAAAATATTTTTTGTAGTATTTACGTTGTGTGATGTTTTTAACGTGCTTTGACGATGATCGACCTTGTTATCGATATAATTTCGTGAGATTATTTTCCTCTCTTGTTTCGAGAGAGCGAGAACCCTATTTTACCGATATTTTGCGGTTTCCTATTTATTTATTTTTCAAATTAAATCGTAAGAAAATTACGTACTTTTTATGAATGAAAAATTAATTTATAAAAATTGATTTAAAAAAATAACGTAAATACTATAATAATAATACGACCGAAAGCAACTGACCAACAAATAAAATATTTTCCTATTCACTTTAATAAATCGTTTTTTTTTCTTTTTTTTTTTTTGGTTCCAAAGTCTCTTTTGTGTCAGGAGTTGGGTCTGGATCTCGAATCGTTGGAAACGATGGATTTCAGTCAATTGGACAGCGATTTGGGAGTGAAAATGGAAGCCCCGCAGGAACTGATGGACATCGGTGAGATGCCCATGGACATGGACGATCCGGATTGGTTGGATTCATTGATGCCGCAATCGCCGCCGAGTCTCACGTCGAGCATGTCCGGTCATCATAATAATCATCATCATCATCATCACAATCATCATCAATCGTCACCGCAATCCGTACAATCGTCGGTAAACGACATTTACGATCCGCTATTGGCCAACAGTCAGGATCCGTTCGATCTCTTCAGCATGGAGGACACGGATTTCAAATTGTCGTCGGATCTCACGCTTACCTGGGACAAGGTCGATTACGCGACCTAGCCCGGAATTCGCGCTCGGGAATCGGCACTGTGTACTTAACGTTACGTTTTTTCGTTTTTTTTCGTTTTTATTTTTTTTCAATTTTTAATTTTTCTTTTCCCAAAAGGCAAAGAAATACAAACTGTGTCCCGCCACTGAATAATCGCGAGTGTTTTTTTTTCATCGTCGAGGAATGCAAGACAATATGGCGATAGCTTTTTTTTTTCTCGATCAAGAAACAAAAAAATAAAAATTTTGAAAAAAAATAATAATAATAAAAAAAATCGCGTTATTCCGGTTGTGCTGCGACAAAAATTCGTGTACTTACCAGACCAGAGCTTAAGCTTAATCGGACGCGGAGAGACACCCCCACTCCGTTGTTCTTCGATTTAAACAATTAAAAAAAAAACAAAAACCCCAAATAGGCATAGTTTTCATTAATTGTATAAAAAACGTTAAAGTTAAAAATGAAAAAAAAAAAGAAAAATCAACAGCAGCAGATATGGGAGTGAATCGACGGGGAGCAAGTCGATTTTTATTTAAACTTCGTCACTCGTGACAACCAGTCAAAAAAAAAAAAAAACACCCCCAGTCGTTCGTTCGTGTCTTCGAGATTTCGTGCGATAACGATGGATACGTAACTCGTCCGATAACAGACTCTCGGGTTCGAAGGATCGATGTGATCGGTTCGCAAGTCCGTCGGACCAAAAATGATAATTGAAGATGATAAAGATTTAAAAATAAATAAAAAAACAATAATAACAAACGAACATCGATGGAAATCGGGCATCGATCGATCGTCGTTGATGTCATGAAGATTTTGCATGCCCACCAATCGATTGTGAATCGTGCAGCGGGTGTGCGGAGAGACTGTGAGAATGCGAGGGTGAGCTATAGATACGAATGAGAGAGAATTTGCGAGAGAGAGAGAAAGAGTGCGAGAGGTAAGCCGACAATTTATTCAAAATTCTCCAAAGAGATATTTTCGCAAAATGCGGAAAATTATTATTATCGTTATATGTTTTGTTTTGTTTTTTTTTTCTGTTTACCTAGTTCTACTGCCCCCCCAAAGTCGTGTGTTGATCGAGTTTTTGTTGACTAGCGTCTATGCTGAAAAAAAAGTAACAAAGAAAAACAAAAACACAAAAATATATGTAATTACGTAATCACGCTGATAACAATTATTCAATGTCAGAATTAAATGTATGCACACACACACACACACATAAAAAAAAGTCGCCGGCGGCAGTACGCGATTTATTCGCTTTTATTTATTTATTTCTTATTTTTTCTTCTCATTAACTTCATTTCTCTCACAATTTTAAAATCGTACAACGATATAAAACCCGTTTTTCATTTTTGTTTGTTGTTTTTTTGTGACATTCCATGTTTCCAAACTAGACACGAATTTTTCTTGAGATCTCGCGATTGTACCGATTCCAATTACCAAATCGCGAATATTCGTCTATTTTTATTTTTTATTTCTTCATGTTTTTACCTTATCGATTTTAAATATTGTTTTTATTTTCCTTCACTTTTTTTCGTGGCTGTGGCTGAGAAGAATCTAATCGAGAATTCGCACGATGTTTTTTTTTTTTTAGTTTTGCCCCAACTTTTCTTTCGAAAATATTTTCATCGCTGGGCCGAGTGAATAAAGCAAGATAAATCGAGTAAAGTCGCGTCTGCCGCTTTGCGAAACGTTCACGAATGAATAATGATAACCGTGAAAAAAGTGTGTGTGTGTGTGTGTTGAGTGATTAAAAAGTTTGAAAAATACTCGAGAATAAAAAATGAATAACTAATTATGGCGTACTGTCGATTCGTGGATAACTATATGTGAAAAAAAACAAACGTCGATAATACGTCACTCGACTGTATCGGAGCAAATATTGTCAAATCGATTATTAAATTATTATTTTTCAAAACGTTGGCAAAATTCTACCGACAATCAAATTGTCATTCACGACGAAGTCGACAAAAGCCTTCGGGCTTAGGCCGACAAGGAACGAATATCGTAGCAACATTCCAAACGTTTTTTTTTTTCCTTTTTTTTCTTGAAGAGTCGAACGACTCAAAAACGCA